>JASTWF010000477.1:0-198066 GCA_030390025.1 Squalus acanthias | reverse complement strand
CTCCTCCTCCTCCTCCTCCTCCTCCCCTTCTCCTCCCCTCCTCCCCACCTCCTCCTCCATCCTCCTACATCTCCCTCCCCTCCTCTACCTCCTCCTCCCAGCTCCTGCGGTTAAAGGGAGATTGCCGCCGCTCAATCGCTCCCATCGCAAGCTGCCAGCGCTCGGTGTTTAAAGGGAATGGATGGCAATGTGCGTCCAGGATTAACCCCGTGTGTGTTTTTGACGCCAGTACTTTCTCCCCTCCCCCCACCTCGTGCCTCTCTCCTGCAGTGCTGGGAAACTTGGCCCTCACCTACGTGGACGCCATCCGCAGCGGGACGGTTCCGTGCCTGGAGAGCGCGGTCCATGCGTTGGCGCAGATCGAGAACACGGCCGCGGTCAGCGAGGCAGCCAAAGCCTACGAGGAGAGGATGATAGAACTGGTCCAGCTCCCGACGGGAACGGTGCAGGAACTATCGGAGATCCATGATCGGTGTCAGTCCCAGGCCCTTCAACTCTTCATGAAACGATGCTTCCAGGACCAAGGGCAGATGTACCAGCAGGAACTCATGGTGAGTTAAGTTGTATCGGTGCTGTGGTCACCCGCATCTCTTATGTCTACATCTTTCATGGAAAGACCCTCCTGCCACTGGAAACAATTTCTCCCTGTCCAATCTATCACAATCCTTCATGATTTTGAACACCACTATCTTATCTCCTCTTAACCTTCTCTGCTCCAAGGAGAACAACCCCAGCTTCTCCAGCCTCTCCATGCAACTGCAGTCCCTCACCCCTGGTACCATTCTGCTAACTCTCCTCTGCACCCTCTCCAAGGCCTTGACATCCTTCCTAAAGTGCGGTGATAAGTGTTCGGTAAAACATATTCAGATATTGGAAAACCTCTTCTCTCCACAAACCTTACTTCCTGTTACAATTTTTGATGAAGCATTTGTGACAACATTCTCCATTGTAAATTCCTATGTCAACAGTTCCCAGTCAATTTTGAGATGTCAACTGTCACGATGTAGTGACACGCCCTGGCCACTAGGTGGCGGTGTGGAGCCAGCTGCTCAAGTCGTTCTCCTCACTCCGCCATCACCTTGTGTGTCACTGACCAATGGGGAAATACACCAGCTGGGAATGTTTTATCTGTTCAATTCTTTTTTTCTGAATGGCACAAGCTCCAGAGATTGGCTAATTGTCCCTTTATCAGAAGAGTAATGGGCTGTTTGGGGTTTTCTCGGGATTTTAGTGCCTGACAATGACCTGCTCAAACGACACATTCAACCTGAAATATTGGGACGCTTCTCCCAATCTGTCCGGCCACACAAATGCTGCTGGAGCATGGGCGGAACATAGGAAGGTAGGCACAGGAGGAGGCCGTTCAGCCCCTCGAGCCTGTTCTGCCATTCAATTAGATCATGGCAGATCAGTACCTCAACGCCATTGTCCCATCTTTATTCTTGATTAGATAGCGCTGCGACCCGCGTAAGCACCGTGTGTCCTTGTTGATCATAGAACGCCGTGGCCAAAATATACTCCAGCATGTGTGAGAAGAACTGCCAAGAGTCTGTGGACAAATCGACCGCCATCATTCTGGAGCTCGGAGCCACGATGGAAGATAAGTACAAGAATGGGTCCTATGCAAAGCCAGGAGGATACACAAAGTTTGAGATGGACACGGAAATGCTGGTTGAGAGATACCGAGCCAGACCGGGGAAAGGAGTACAGGTATGGTTTGGAATGCCAAGCACATTGCTGGATTATTTGAGTCGGGATCCCTAAGCATTTGATGTTGACCAGGAGGAGCCTGGCAAAATGTTGCCCGTAGCCTAACTCGCACCAAGTCCCGTTCACCCATCGCCCCCTGTGCTTGCTGACCTACACTGGCTCCCCGGTCCGGCAACGCCTCGATTTTAAAATTCTCATCCTTGTGTTCAAATCCCTCCATGGCCTCGCCCCTCCCTATCTCTGCAACCTCCTCCAGCCCCACAACCCCCCGAGATCTCTGCGCTCCTCCAATTCTGGCCTGTTGAGCATCCCCGATTTTAATCACCCCACCATTGGCGGCCGTGCCTTCAGCTGCCGAGGCCCTAAGCTCTGGAATTCCCTCCCTAAACCTCTCTCCGCCTCTCTCTCCTCCTTTAAGGCGCTCCTGAATACTATCACTTTTTCGAAGCTTTTGGCCACCTGTCTTAATGGGCCAGAAATTCGGCTCCCTGGCTTCCCGCGGGTGCAAGGATCCCGCGCGCACCTACCTACCACGCCTGCCGTTGACATCTGGGCCCACGGGGACTTCAGCTCCTGGGCCTCCTGCAGCTGCCTGCGCGCAGTGCTTGTGTATCCCAGGGGCGTAGTTAGTGCGATGTGTCCCCTGGGATCACGTGGGCCATGGAGAGCCAATGACAGCAGAGCCAATGGAAGACCTGTCAAATCTATGGATACAGATCAGCCCCAAAACATCCCTAAAACTACAAATGAATTTTTTTTTAAATCACATTTTTAAAATAACTATAAATTACATTAAATTTTTGAAAAAATTATTTACATTTTTTAACGGGGCTAAAACTAAACTTACCTTTCTTTAAAGTAATTAAAAAAGATAAATCTGTGGAAAAAAAAATGTTAAAATTTGAATAAAATCACCACTTAGTTTGTTAAAAGAAGGCCTTGTGTCTCCTTTTTCAAAGTGTATCTTCCCCGTACTTACCCTCATGGAGGAACCTGTAAAAAAACCCAAAGTGCGAGGCGAATGCGCTGGGCCTCCGGCGTGCGCGTTCGACCTCTGAACCCCTTTCCTCAGGGGAACGGAAGTGCCGGTTTCCCGCGCATGCACAGTGCACGCAAGAAACCGGCACTTTCCTTCCATCCACGGGTGAGTACACAGTGCGTACTCACCCGACAACAGACGAATTTCTGACCCATTAATATCTCCGTATCTGGCTCGGTGTCAAATTTTGGCAGGGGGGTGTCTCCTGTCCGATGGCCTTTGACCTTTCCCGTCGGCTTCTCGCTCGAACACCTCCCGTTGTTGAAGGGTAACAAACTTCTCTAAAAACGCACGAACCCCATTCCCTCCGCAGGCTGAGCAAGTTCTTCAAGCCTTCCTGGAACGTAAGAAGCAACACTCGGAGCTCCTTCGACAGGTCGATGCAACCCTGACAGCGAGAGACAAGGAGATCGCAGGTACGCTTCTCCAAACTGCAGTGGAGCCGGCGGCCAATCAGCGCTGGCGCCGGAGACGGGTCAAGAGTTCACACTGGGGTCAACGGTCACACTGGGGTTGACTGTCATTTCCTTCTCAGAGTCGACCTTGTCAAATAGCTTTAGAATCTCACAGCACAGGTTGAGGCCATTCAGCCCATCGTGCCTGTACCTGCTCTTTGGAAGAGCTGTCCAGTTGGTCCGACTCCCCCTCCTCCTCCGCTCTTTCCCCATTGCCTTTCTTTCATCCTTGTGGTCAAGTCAGGAATCCCAGTGTAGGTGAATGGCCCCCCCCAGTGTAAAGTGACTCGGTGTCCGAAACATGACCGCCTTTCCCCACCCCACAGGATGTCCTAAATCTCTTCACAGCCACTGACGTACGTTTTGGAGTGTAGGCACTGTTGTAACGTAGGAAACGCGGCAGCCAAATTGCGCACAGCAAGCTCCCACAAACAGCAATAAGAACATAAGAACATAAGAAATAGGAGCAGGAGTAGACCAATCGGCCCCTCGAGCCTGCTCCGCCATTCAATGAGATCATGGCTGATCTGATCCAACCTCAACTCTAAAGAACACAAGAAGTAGGAGCAGGACCAGGCCACCCGGCCCCTGGACCCGCTCCGCCACCCACAGGGCCTTGACCGATCTGAACTCAAACTCATGTCCAATTTCCAGCCCGCTCCCCGTAACCCCTAATTCCCTTTACTTCTAGGAAACGGTCTATTTCTGTTTTAAATTTATTTAATGAAGTAGCTTCCACAGCTTCCTGGGGTAGCAAATTCCACAGACCCACTACCCTCTGAGTGAAAACGTTTCTCCTCATCTCAATTTTGAAAGAGCAGCCCCTTATTCTAAGATTATGTCCCCTAGTTCTAGTTTCACCCATCATTGGGAACATCCTCACCGCGTCCACCCGATCAAGCCCCTTCACAATCTTATATGTTTCAATAAGATCGCCTCTCATTCTTCTGAACTCCAATGAGTAGAGTCCCAATCTACTCAACCTCTCCTCGTATGTCCACCCCCTCATCCCCGGAATTAACCGAGTGAACCTTCTTTGTACTGCCTCGAGAGCAAGTATATCTTTTCTTAAGTATGGACACCAAAACTGTATGCAGTACTCCAGGTGCGGTCTCACCAATACCCTATACAACTGTAGCAATACCTCCCTGTTTTTATATTCTATCCCCCTCGCAATAAAAGCCAACATTCCATTGGCTTTCTTGATCACCTGCTGCACCTGCATACTAACTTTTTGATTTTCTTGCACCAAGACCCCCAGATCCCTTTGTACTGCAGTACTTTCCAGTTTCTCGCCATTAAGATAATAACTTGCTCTCTGATTTTTCCTGCCAAAGTGCATAACCTCACATTTTCCAATATTGTATTGCATCTGCCAAATCTCTGCCCACTCACCCAGCCTGTCTATATCCCCTTGTAGGTTTTTTATGTCCTCCTCACTCTCTACTTTCCCTCCCATCTTTGTATCATCTGCAAACTTTGATATGTTACACTCGGTCCCCTCCTCCAAAATGTTAATATAGATTGTAAAGAGTTGGGGACCCAGCACCGACCCCTGCGGAACACCACTGGCTACTGGTTGCCAGTCCGAGAATGAACCATTTATCCCAACTCTCTGCTTCCAGTTAGATAACCAATCCTCCACCCATGCCAGAATATTACCCCCAATCCAGTGATTTTTTATCTTGAGTAATAATCTTTTATGTGGCACCTTGTCGAATGCCTTCTGGAAGTCTAAATACACTACATCCACTGGTTCCCCTTTATCCACCCTGTACGTTATGTCCTCAAAGAACTCGAGCAAATTTGTCAGACATGACTTCCCCTTCATAAAGCCATGCTGACTTTGTCCTATTAAATTATGTTTATCTAAATGTTCCGTTACTGTCTCCTTAATAATAGACTCCAAAATTTTACCCACCACAGATGTTAGGCTAACTGGTCTATAATTTCCAGCCTTCTGCCTACAACCCTTTTTAAATAAGGGTGTTACATTAGCAGTTTTCCAATCTGCCGGGACCTTTGCTGAGTTCAGGGAGTTTTGGAAAATTATTACCAAAGCATCCACAATTCCTACTGCCACTTCCCTCAAGACCCTAGGATGTAAGCCATCAGGTCCAAGGGATTTATTCGCCTTGAGTCCCATTATTTTACTGAGTACCAATTCCTTAGTGATTTTAATCGTATTTAGCTCCTCCCCCACTATAGAGCCCCCTGTTTGTCCAGTGTTGGGATATTCTTAGTGTCCTCTACCGTAAAGACTGAAACAAAATATTTGTTCAGCATTTTTGCCATCTCCATGTTTCCCACCATTAATTTCCCGGTCTCATCCTCTAAGGGACCTATGTTTGCCTTAACCACCCTTTTTCTTTTTATATAACTATAGAAACACTTGCTATCTGTTTTTATATTTTTTGCTAATTTATTTTCATAGTCTATCTTCCCTTTCTTAATCAATCCTTTAGTTACTTTTTGTTGTCTTTTGAAGACTTCCCAATCTTCTATCCTCCCACTAACTTTGGCTACCTTATATGTCCTTGTTTTTAGTTGGATACTTTCTTTAATTTCTTTACTTAGCCATGGATGGCTGTCATTTCTTTTACACCCTTTTTTCCTCAGTGGAATATATTTATTTTCAAAGTTGTAAAATAACTCCTTGAATGAACACCACTGCTCATGTACCGTCTTACCCTTTAATCTATTTTCCCAGTCCACTTTAATCAATCCTGCTCTCATGCCATCATAGTCTCCTTTATTCAAGCTCAGTATGCTTGTTTGAGAACCAACCTTCTCACCCTCTAATTGGATATGGAATTCAACCATGTTATGGTCACTCATTCCAAGGGGATCCTTAACTCGGACATTATTAATGTCCTGCCCAATTTGATTTGTCCAGTTAATATGATAGTTAAAATCCCCCATAATTATAGCTGTTCCCTTATTACATGCCCCAACTATTTCCTGATTAATACTTCTTCCAACAGAGTTGCAACTATTAGGAGGCCTATATACTACGCCCACCAGTGTTTTTTTCCCCTTATTATTCCTTATCTCTACCCAAACTGTTTCATTATCCTGATCTTTTGACCCAATATCATTTCTCTGTATTACAGTGATTCCTTCCTTTATTAACATAGCCACCCCCACCCCCCCTCCCCTTCCTTCCTGCCTGTCCTTCCTGATCGTTAAATACCCTGGCATATTTAATTCCCAGACGTTGTCACCCTGCAGCCATGTTTCTGTAATGGCCACAAGATCATACCCATACATAGTTATTTGTGCCGTTAACTCGTCCATTTTGTTACGAATGCTACGTGCATTCAGATAAAGAACTTTCAAATGTGTTTTGTGACACTTACTTCCTGCTTTTTCCTTATTTAACACTTTACCTTTTACTCCATACCTTCTGTCCCTTCCTGACATGCTTTCCTCTGTCTCCCTGCTCAGGTTCCCAACCCCCTGCCACATTAGTTTAAATCCTCCCCAACAGCACTAGCAAACACTCCCCCTTGGACAGCGGTCCCGGCCCTGCCCAGGTGCAGACCGTCCGGTTTGTACTGGTCCCACCTCCCCCAGAACCGGTTCCAATGTCCCAGGAATTTGAATCCCTCCCCCTTGCACCATTCCTCTAGCCACGTATTCATTTGAAATATCCTCCTATTTCTACTCTGACTAGCACGTGGCACTGGTAGCAATCCTGAGATTACTACCTTTGAGGTCCTATTTTTTAATTTACCTCCTAACTCCCTATATTCTGCTTTTAGGACCTCATCCCGTTTCTTACCTATATCGTTGGTGCCTATGTGCACCACGACAGCTGGCTGTTCGCCCTCCCCCTCCAAAATGTTCTGTCGATAATGAGATAATGAGTAGTGCTGTTGGTTGCGGGATGAATATTGGCCCCAGGACACCGGGCAGAACTCCCCTGCTCTTCTTCCAATAATGGCCGTGGGACCTGAGAGGGCAGGCTTGGCCTCGGGAGTGCCGGCCTTTGGAATTTGGGCTCGAGTCTCTGGAGTGGGAGTTGAACGCGTGACCTTCTGACCCAGAGGCGGGAGTGGTAGCCAATGAGCCACGGCTGACTACTATCTCATTGTAGATTGTAATCCCGCGCCTGGACACAGGGCTCTGGGGGATGTCCCTGGGAAGGCTTGTTCTGGTCCCTCAGCAGTAACGTGATAAGTAGGTTGAACAGGAATGAAGGGCGCCTAGCTACAGTTGTCAAGGTAACTTTTGGGTCTTATTTGGTGATTGGGCCGTTATTACATTTGAGATTCTGAAGCTGGTTTGAAATGCGCCCAGGACTTTGTGGGACCGTCGCACCAACCTTCCCAACTTAGAGACCAAAACTAGGGACCATAAAAATAAGATGGGGAAATCAGGAGAATGTTCTTTACCCAGAGAGTGGTGGGAATGTGGAACTCGCTACCACAGGGTGAATAGTATAGATGCATTTACAGGGAAGCTAGATTCTCCAGAATGGCACAAAAGCGAAATAATGTGAATACTGGAAATCTGAATTAAAAAAACAGAAAATGCTGGAAAGACTCAGTGGGTCAGGCAGCATCTGTGGAGAGAGAAACGGAGTTAACCTTTCAGGTCGATGACCTTTCGTCAGAACTGGAACAGGAGAGAGATTTTTTTTTTATTCGCTTATGGGATGTGGGCGTCGCTGGCAAGGCCAACATTTATTGTCCATCCCTAATTGCCCTTGAGAAGGTGGTGGTGAGCCGCCTTCTTGAACCGCTGCAGTCCGTGTGGTGAAGGTACTCCCACAGTGCTGTTAGGGAGGGCGTTCCAGGATTTTGACCCAGCGACGATGAAGGAACGGCCGATATATTTCTAAGTCAGGATGGTGTGTGACTTGGAGGGGAACTTGGAGGTGGTGGTGTTCCCATGCGCCTGCTGCCGTGGTCCTTCTAGGTGGAAGAGGTCACGGGTTTGGGAGGTGCTGCCGAAGAAGCCTTGGCGAGTTGCTGCAGTGCATCTTGTAGATGGTACACACTGCAGCCACGGTACGCCAGTGGTGGAGGGAGTGAGTGTTTAAGGTGGTGGATGGGGTGCCAATCAAGCGGGCTGCTTTGTCCTAAATGGTGTTGAGCTTCTTGTATGTTGTTGGAGCTGCACTCATCCAGACAAGTGGAGAGTATTCCATCACACCCCTGACTTGTGCCTTGTAGATGGTGGAAAGGCTTTGGGGAGTCAGGAGGTGAGACACTCGCCTCAGAATACCCAGCCTCTGACCTGCTCTTGTGGACACAGTATTTATGTGGCTGGTCCAGTTAAGTTTCTGGTCAATGGTGACCCCCAGGATGTTGATGGTGGGGGATTCGGCGATGGTAATGCCATTGAATGTGACAGGTTTTAAGCAAGTGCAGGGGCTGGGAAAGAGGATGAAAGGGAGGATAGAATAAAGGGGAAGGTCTGTGATAGGGTGGAATGCAGGAGTGATTAAATGACAAAAGGGATGATGCTGCAAGGCAAAAGGAGATGGTAATGGGACAAATAAAGAAACAAAAGATGGATCGAGAGGAGGTGTAAATGCTAACTCTGATTCTCTCTCCACCGATGCTGCCTGACCTGCTGAGTGTTTCCAGCATTTTCCGTTTCTCCAGAATGATACCGGGGCTAAAAGGGTTAAATTATGAGGACAGGTTGCACAAACTAGGCTTGTGTTCCCTCGAGTTCAGAAGATTAAGGGGTGATCTAATCGAGGTGTTTAAGATGATTAAAGGAGTTGATAGGGTAGAGAGAGAGAAACTATTTCTTCTGGTGGGGGTGAGTCACAGAATCCCCACAGTGCAGATAGAGGCCATTTTGGCCCATCGAGCCTGCACCGACACATATCCCACCCTATCCCTGTAACCCCACGTATTTAATCCCCCTAACACTAAGGGTCAATTTATCATAGGCCAAATCACCTAACCCGCACATCTTTGGACTGTGGGAGGAAACCGGAGCACCCGGAGGAAACCCACGCAGACACGGGGAGAATGTGCAAACTCCACACAGACAGTCACCCGAGGCCGGATTCGAACCCGGGTCCCTGGCGCTGTGAGGCAACAGTGCTAACCACTATGCCACCGTGTTGCCCGTGAGAGTCCAGAACAAGGGGGCATCACCTTAAAATTAGAGCCAGGCCGTTCAGGGGTGATGTCAGGAAGCACTTCTTCACACAAAGGGTGGTGGAAATCTGGAACACTCCCCCCCCCTCTAACAGCTGTTGAGGCTGGGAGTCAATCGAAAATGTCAAAATTGGGATGGATAGACTTTTGTTGGGTAAGGGTATTAAGGGATATGGAATCAAGGCAGGCAAATGGAGTTAAGATACAGATGAGCCGTGATCTAATTGAATGGTGGAACAGGCTCGAGGGGCAGAATGGCCTCCTCCTGTTCCTACATTCCTACACGAGGGAGAAAGGAATAGAAGGATATGGTGATTGGGTGAGATGAAGTAAGGCAAGAGGAGGCTCGTGTGGAGCATGGATCAGTTGGGCCAAATGGCCTGTTCCTATTCTGTAAAATCTGTTGTAATTCCTCTCCTTTTCTTTGACCAGCCGACCGGGAAAGGGCGGCAGTGGCAGAGCAGGAAAGGAAAGTGAAGGAAGAGGAGACGCGAGCTGCCCAGCAGTTGCTGGAGGACCAGAGGCGGACGATGGAGGAGAACCTGAGCCAACTGCGAGAGAAGGCGGAGCAGGACCGACGCAACTTGGTCCAGGAGCACCAGAAGGTCCTGGAGCAAAGGCTCGAGGAGCAGGAGAAGCTGCGACAAGAAGGATTTCAGGGCCGTGTGGAGGAGATGCAGCGGGAGATAGACTCCCTGAAGGGGGAGCGGAAAGACACGGAATCCCCTTCATTCCTGGACCGGGCTCTCGACGTGGCTACGCTCGTCGTACCTGGTTATTACAAACTCATCCCTTTCGGTGCCAAATTAGCAGTAAATCTGTTCAAAAGTTTCTTCTGAGTGAATTCCACCCTTGGCCTTCCCCTTGAGGCTGGAGTTTGGGGGGGGGGTGTTTGTGAGGAATTGTATCTTGCACTGTCCCCCAAACCGTGATTCGCTAACATGGGGCGAGATGTCCTGGGGCTAGTCCACAATGAACCTCTCCTTATATAATGCTCCACAAGTCACTCTGTTACGCTCCACTCAGAGTTTAGTTTTACGGGTTGAGTGAGCTTACTCATTATTCAAGAAGTAAGGAGCTTACATTGATATAGATAGAAACATAGAAAATAGGTGCAGGAGTAGACCATTCGGTCCTTCGAGCCTGCACCGCCATTCAATCCGTTCATGGCTGAACATGCTACCTCAGTACCCCATTCCTGCTTTCTCGCCATACCTCTTGATCCCCTAGTTGTGAGTGTTATATCTAACTCCCTTTTGAATATATTTAGCGAACTGGCCTCAACAACCTTCTGTGGAAGAGAATTCCATAGATTCACCACTCTCTGGGTGAAGAAGTTCCTCCTCAGCTCAGTCCTAAATGGCTTCCCCTTTATCCTTAGACTGTGACCCCTGGTTCTAGTTTCCCCTACCATTGGAACATTCTGCCCGCATCTAATTTGTCTAAACCAGTCAGGATTTTAAACGTCTCTATAAGATCCCCCCTCATTCTTCTGAACTCCAGAGGATACAAGTTCAGTTGATCCAGTCTTTCTTGATATGTCAGTCTGGCCATCCCAGGAATCAATCTAGTGAACCTTCGTTGCACTCCCTCAATAGCAAGAATGTCCTTCCTCAAGTTAGGAGACCAAAACTGCGCACAATACTCCAGGTGTGGCCTCACCAAGGCCCTGTACAACTGCAGCATCACCTCCATACTCCTGTACTCAAATCCCCTTGCTATGAAGGCCATCATGCCATTTGCTTTCTTGACTGCCTGCTGCACTTGCCTTCCCACCTTCAGTGACTGATGTACCATGACGCCCAGGTCTCGTTGCACCTTAACTGTTGATAAGAAAAGGGTTAAAACCTCGATACTCAAAGAACAACTTTACACAGACTTGATGCGAGAACAAAGGAACAGACTTAAGACAGACGCCATCTGTGTCCGAGAGGTTCCAGAGACCAAGAGCTGTGAGCTACTCATTAAAACTATCGCCCTTTGTTAATTATTGATTACGCTGTAAGCTTAATAAATCTTGATCTATTGCTCAAACATACTGGCTGCTGCTTAGTGGTGTCTTCTCCGAGGACTCTGAGAATCATTAAGACCTTACACCTCCTCCCACCCCTCTTCATCTCATCCTATCACCATACCCCTCTGTTCCTTTCTCCCTCATGTGTTTATCTAGCTTCCCCATCAATGCATCTACGCTATTTGCCTCAACCACTCCCTGTGGTAGCGAGTTCCACATTCTCACCACTCTCTGGGTAAAGTTTCTCCTGAATTGCCTATTAGATTTATCAGTGACTATCTTATATTTATGGCACGAATTCTGGTCTCCCCCTTTCAGTCCTGGTATCACCCTTGTAAACCTTTTTTGCACCTTCTCCAGTGTCACTCTATCCTTTTTATAATATGCAAACCAGAACTGCGCACAGTACTCCAAGTGTGGTCTAACCAGGGTTCGATAAAAGTTTAACATAACTTCCCTGATTTTCTGTTATATTCCTCTTGAAATTAACCCCAGTGCTTTGTTTGAACATTTTATGACCTTGTTAACTTGTGTCGCTACTTTTAATGATTTGTGAATCTGTACCTCTAGATTCCCTTTGCTCCTCTACCCCATTTAGACACTTATTTTCCAAGGAGTTTGTGGCCTCCTTATTCATGCAACTGAAATGCATTACATCACGCTATACAGAGAGTGACAGGGCGCTTTGCATGTCATCAGACACCACAAAGCGTTTCACAGCCAATGAAATAACTTTGAAGTGTAGTCACTGTTGTAATGTAGGAAGGGTAATACAGTAATCATGTGGGATTTTAATCTACATATAGACTGGGCAAACCAAATTTGCAGTAGTAGTGTGGAGGACAAATTCATGGAATGTATGCAAGATAGTTTTCTATATCAGTATGTTGAGGAACCAACTAGGGAACAGACTATTTTAGATCTAGAATTGTGCAATGAGAAAGGGTAAATTAATAACCTTATAGTAAAGGGGCCTTTAGGGAAGAGTGACCATAATATGATAGAATTTTATATTGAGTTTAAAAGTGATTTAGTTAAATCCGAAACTAGGGTCCTAAACTTAAACAAAGTAAACTACGTAGGTATGAGGGGTGTGTGGCTAAGGTAGATTGGGAAACTACATTAAAATGTATGATGGTAGACAAGCAATGGCTAGCATTTAAAAAATTAATACATAATATACAACAAATATACATTCCTTCAAGGCACAAAAACAACACAGGAAAAATGGGCCAAATGTGGCTAACGAGGAGTTAAAGATAGTATTTGATCAAAGGAAGAGGCTTATAATGTTGCCAAAATGAGTCGTAAGCCTGAGGATTGGGAGGATTTCAGAATTCAGCAAACGAGGACCAAGACATTGATAAAGAAAGGGTAAATAGAATGAGAGTAAACTAGCGAGAGACATAAAAACAGATTGTAAAAGCTTTTATAGGTATGTAAAAAGTAAAAGATTAGCAAAAGTAAATGTGGGTTCCTTACAGGCTGAGACAGGAGAAATTATAATGGGGAATAAGGAAATGGTGGAGAAATTAAACAAATACTTTGTGTCAGTCTTTACAGAAGAAGACGCAAAAAACTTCCTGGAAATCGTGGAGAACCAAGGGACATTTTCCAAAATTCCATAGATTGTAGAATGGTTCCCACGGATTGGAAGGTAGAAAATGTAACCCCATTATTTAAGAAAGGAGGCAGAGAGAAAACGGGGAACTATAGACCAGTTAGCCTGACATCAATGGTAGAGAAAATGCAAGAATCTATTAGTAAGGACGTGGTAACAGGCTACAGGAAACTTTCGTTTATCCGGCACCCAAATATCCGGAATTCTCGCTTAACCGGCAAAAATCATCCTCCGAAAACTCCTCTCAAATAACCGGCAATGTTGCCGAGTCGCAGTCGAGTCTCCGCGAACGCCGAGTGCTCCGAAAAATCCTCTCAAATAACCGGCAATGTTGCCGATCCCGAGTCTGAGTCCGAGTCCGCGAACGCCGATTTAGTCAGTAGGGGTACTTTTCAAAAGTGCCACTACTCGGCCTCCTGGCGCTGTCGCAAGTCCGAAACATTGCAGTAGCATGAATAGATTCTCCCGTGCTGCTTGGAGTCTCTTTGTTAAAAATAGCCTCGGTAGATATAACTCTCTGTTATCCGGTACTTTCGATAAACCGGCACCACGCCGGTCCCGTCGATGCCGGATAAACGAAAGTTTCCTGTACTTAGAAAATAATAATAGGATTGAGCAGAGTCAACATGGATTTATGAAAGGGAAATCGTTTTTGACAAATCTCTTAGAGTATTTTGAGGTAGTAGCTAGCAGAATAGATAAGGGAGAACCAGTGGATGTGGGGCATTTGGGTTTTCAGAAGGCCTTCGATAAGGTGCAGCACAAGAAGTTATTAAACAAAATGAGGGCTCATGGGATTGAGGGTAGTATACTAGCATGGATTGAGGATTGGTTAACGGACAGAAAACAGAGAGTAGGAATAAACATGTCATTTTCAGGATGGCAGGCTGTAACTAGTGGGGTACCGCAAGGATCAGTGCTTGGGCCTCAGCTATTCACAATCTATATCAATGATTTGGATGAGGGGACCAAATGTAATATTTCCAAATTTGCTGCTGATACAAAGCTGGGTGGGAATGTAAGTTGTGAGGAGGATGCAAGGAGGCTTCAAGGGAATATAGACAGGCTAAGTGAGTGGGCAAGAACATGGCAAATGCAATATAATGTGGAGAAATGTGAAGTCATCCACTTTGGTACCAAAAATAGAAAAGCAGAGTATTTCTTAAATGTTGAGAGATTGGGAAATGATGGTGTTCAGAGGGACCTGGGTGTCCTTGCACACAACTCGCTGAACGTTAACATGCAGTTACAGCAAGCAATTAGGAAAGCAAATGGTATGTTGGCCTTTATTACAAGAGGATTTGAGTATAAGAGTAAAGACGTCTTTCTGCAATTATATAGGGCCTGGTGAGACAACACCTGGAGTATTGTGCACAGTTTTGGTCTCCTTACCTAAGAAAAGATATACTTGCCATAGAGGGAGTGCAACGAAGGTTCACCAGACTGGTTTCTGGGATGGGGGAGATTGTCCTGTGAGGACAGATTGAGTAGACTGGGCCTATATTCTCTAGAGTTTAGATGAATGAGAGGTGATCGCACTGAAACATACAAAATTCTTACAAGGCTTGACAGGGTAGATGCAGGGAGGATGTTTCCCCTGGCTGGGGAGTCTAGAATCAGGGGTCACAGTCTCAGAATAAGGGGTAGGCCGTTTAGGACTGAGATGAGGAGAAATTTCTTCACTCAGAGGGTGGTGAATCTTTGGAATTCTCTACCCCAGAGGGCTGTGGAGGCTCAGTCGTTGAATATATTCAAGACAGAGATCGATAGATTTTTGAATATTAAAGGAATCAAGGGATATGGGGATAGTATAAGAAAGTGGAGATGAGGTAGAAGATCAGCCATGATCTTATCGAATGGTGGAGCAGGCTCGAAGGGCCAAATGACCGACTCCTGCTCCTGTTTCTTCTGTTCTTATGTTGTTATGAAACGCGGCCAATTTAGGAACATAAGAGAATAAGGAATAGGAGGAGGCCCTTTAGCCCCTCGAGCCTGTTCTGACATTCAATGAGATCATGGCTGATCTGTAACCTAACTCCATATACCCACCTTTGCGTACAGCAAAATCCCACAAAGCGAAATGAGATAAATGACCAGATAAGTGACGTTAGTTGAGGGAAAAATATTGGCCGGGACACTGGAAAATCAAATTTTACTCTTCTTCGAACAGTGGCATTGGAACCATTACATCCAGCTGAGGGGGCAGATGGGGCCTCGGTTTAACGTATCATCAAAAGACGGCCCCTCCAAGTCACACACCATCCCTGACTTGGAAATATATCGCCGTTCCTTCATCGTCGCTGGGTCAAAATCCTGAAACTCTCTCCCTAACGGCACTGTGGGAGCACCTTCACCACATGGACTGCAGCGTTCAAGAAGGCGGCTCACCTCCACCTTCTCAAGGGGCAGCTCGGGATGGGCAATAAACGCTGACCTTGCCAGCGACGCCCGTATCCCGAGAATGTGTTTGAAAAAAATCACCTGTATTTCAAGGGCAAATCAGGCATTGCAGTAAGACGCACCCCATATGGGAAACAAACACTATTTGATGTAAATATTTATATGGTACCACTAACGAACAGCTCTAATGAAATAATCAGCCTGAAAGAGATTAATAAGTGACCCTTTTAATAAAAAGTCTCACCTTCAGTAACGAGAGCACAAATGATGAAAATGCCAGCGAACAACTTCATCTTTGCTTTGATCTTTGGTGTTCTTCCCGTAGACCAGTGACACAAACCTCTTCTCCTCACAGCTCTGCAGACTGTGTCTATCAGTCGGTAAATATATACGTGAGAATGTTCACTGCCTCAAGCATCCAGAATCCCCTACTTCTTTGTGTCTTTGACAAGGTGGTTTAGGGCAATCATTAACAAACACCCTTCAAATCTGATAGCAATAAATTGCTTCTGAACTGATTACCTCACTCACCCAGAGCATAGGCTGGTTGTTGTACAAGAGATTAAAGTCACACTGGAGCAATGGGACACTTGTCTTGGGAGATTGGTGTCACTGGGTGGGACCCAGCTCATTCCTGACCTGGGACAGCCTGAATGGACAGTGTGTGTGAAACAAGGATTTCACTGGCATTGTGGCTTGTGCTATTCCCCACTTTGAGTGTGTTCATGCCTCAACCTGGAAGGGCCTGTTCCGACCGTCTAACTCTTTCTATTCCTGTCTTGAGATTGTGGGTAATTTTAAAATTCTCATCCTTGTGTTTAAATCGCTCCATTGCCTCGCCCCTCCATATGTCTGTTACCTCAATTCAGGTACTGGATGAGTGAATAATCTGATCACGCAGTGTCCGGGTAGAAATGGGCTGTCCACATTGCAGCCACCTTTCCTCTCCCTGTTCCTCCACTGCCTCACTTCTTCCACTTCCTCCTCCTCCTCTTACTACTCCTCCAGTTCACCTTCTTGCTACTCTTCCTCCTCCTCCACTTCCTCCACTTTCTCCTCCTCCACTTTCTCCTCCTCCACTTCCTCCAATTTCTCTTTCTCCACTTCCTCCCCCTCCTCCAGGGAATGGAATCTGACACAGGGAATGGGATCTGATACAGGGAATGGGATCTAATACTGGGCAAGGGATCTGATACAGGGAATAGGAGCTGATACAAGTGATGTGGTCCTGGTTCAGTGAAATCTCAGAAGTGCCGTGGAGTGTGTTGGTCCCCAATCGAGATTATTTTGCCCAGTTTACCCTTGTTTAGCTGCAGGCTTCTAAGTGGAATAAAACAGTGTCAGCCTTGGCTCAGTGGGTAGCACTGTCACCTCAGAATCAGAAGGTCGTGGGTTCGCTGTACCACTCCAGAGGCTTGAGTCCATAATCCAGGCCGATAATCCAGGTGCCAGTACTGAGGGAGCGCTGCACTTTCAAAGGTTCTTTCTATCTTTCTTACTTTCTTTCTTTCTTTCTCATTCTCATTCTCATTCCTATTCCATTCCCATTCCCATTCCTTATCCCTAGTTGCTCGAGCTCGTTGCTAAGTGACTGTCGTTTGGGAAATGGATCGAGACATTGACCATTGATGGCCAAGAAGCCAATCACCCCTTTCTATCCAGGGCAAGACACAAAGAATGGGTTAACTGGCCAAGGTCCGACATGCAGCAGGACATCCCATAGAGAAGATCAGACATTGGTCACCGTCACAGGCATATGTCACACACAGTATCGCTGGCAATAATAAGCAGTCCAATATTTCAAATTTAGATCATGGCAGGGGGATGGGATACGGAGTGGAGCTATAGTAGGGGGTGATGCACAGCCAAATATAGAGGAAAAAACAAGTCAGCCTGGAAGGCAGAGCAAATACGTAATGGCACTAGGGAGTACGGCAAGACTGGATGGCATTTATTTTAATGCAAGGAGTCTTGTGAGTAAGGCAGATGAATTGAAGGTGTTGATGAACAAATCTCTTAGAGTATTTTGAGGTGGTAGCTCGCAGAATAGATAAGGGGGAACCAGTGGATGTGGTGTATTTGGGTTTTCAGAAGGCATTCGATAAGGTCCCACGCAAGAGGTTGGTGAACAAAATTAGGGCACGTGGAATTGGAGGTAATATACTAGCATGGATTGAGAATTGGTTAACAGACAGACAACAAAGAGTAAGGATAAATGGATCTTTTTCAGGATGGCAGGCTGTGACTAGTTGGGTACTGCAAGGATCGGTGCTTGGGCTCCAGCTATTCACAATCTATATCGATGATTTGGATGAGGGGACTAAGCGTAGCATTTAAAAATTTGCTGATGATACAAAGCTAGGTGGCAGTGTCAGTTGTGCAGAGGATGTGAAGAGGCTTCAAGGGGATCTCGACAGGCTCAGTGAGTGGGTGAGAACATGGCAGATGGATTATAATGTGGATAAATGTGAAGTTATCCACTTTGGTAGCAACAACAGAAAGGCGGATTAATTTCTAAATGGTGAAAGATTGGGGAATGCAGATGCTCAAAGGCACCTGGGTATCCTTGTACACGAGTCACTGAAAGTGAATGTGCAGGTGCAGCAAGCCATTAGGAAGGCAAAGGTTTGCTGGCCTTCATTTAAAGAGGATTTGAGTACAGGAGTAAAGAAGTCTTACTCCAATTCTATAGGGCCTTGGTAAGACCACACCTGGAGTACTGTGTACAATTTTGGTCTCCTTACCTAAGGAAGGATATACTTGTCATAGAGGGAGTGCAACGAAGGTTCACGAGATTGATTCCTGGGATGGCGGGACTGTCGTATGAGAAGAGATTGAGTAAACTAGGCCTGTATTCTCTTGAATTCAGAAGAATGAGAGGGGATCTCATTGAAGCATACAAAATTATTACACGGCTTGATAGGGTGGATGCTGGGAGAATGTTTCTCTTGGCTGGGGAGTATAGAACCAGGGGCCACAGCCTCAGGATAAAGTGTAGGCCATTCAGGACTGAGATGAGAAGAAATTTCTTCACACAGTGGGTGGTGAATCTTTGGAATTCTCTACCCCAGAGGGCTGTGGAGAGTCAGTCATTGGGTATATTCAAAACAGAAGTCGATAGATTTCTGACTAGTAAGGGCATCAAGGGCTATGGCAATAGGACCGGTGAATGGAGTTGAGGCAGAAAATCAGCCATGATCTCATTGAATGGCGGAGCAGGCTCGAAGGGCCGAATGGCCGACTCCTGCTCCTGTTTCTTATGTTCTTATGTTCTTAAATATATTCAATGACCCAGCCTGCACAGCTCTCTGGGATAGAGAATTCCAGAGATTTACGACCCTCTGAGAGAAGAAATTCCTCCTCATCTCCATTTCAATTGGATGCCTCCATATTCTGAAACTATGCCCCCTAGTTCTAGATTCCCCCACGAGGGGAAACATTCTCTCTCCATCCACCCTGTCGAGCCCCCTCAACATCTTATATGTTTCAATAAGATCACCTCTCATTCGTGTAAACTCCAATGAGTATAGGTCCAACCTGCTCAACCTTTCTTCATAAGACAAACCCTTCATCTCAGGACTCAGCATAGTGAACGTTCACTGAACTTCCTCCAATGCAAGTATAGCCCTCCTTAAATAAGGGGACCAAAACTGTACGCAGTACTCCAGGTGTGGTCTCACCAGCGCCCTGTACAGTTGTAGCAAGACTTCCCTACTTTTAAACTCCACCTCCCTTGCAATAAAGGCCAACATTCCATTTGCCTTCCTAATTACTTGCTGTACCTACATGCTAACTTTTGGTGTTTCATGTACAAGGACCCCCAGATCCCTCTGTACCGCAGCATTTTGTAGTCTCTCTCCATTTAAATAATAATATGCTTTTTTATTCTTCCTACCAAAGTGTATAACCTCACATTTTCCCACATTATACTCCATCTGCCAAATTTTTGCCCACTCACTTAACCTGTCTATGTCCCTTTGCATTTTCATTGTGTCCTCCTCACAACTTGTTTTCCCACCTATCTTTGTATCATCAGCAAATTTGGCTCCATTACATTCGATCCCTTCATCCAAGTCATTAATATAGATTGTAAATTGTTGAGGCCCCAGCACTTATCCCTGTGGCACCCCACTAGTTACAGTTTGCCAACCTGAAAATGACCCATTTATCCTGACTCTCTGCTTTCTGTTAGTTAGCCAATTCTCTATCCATGCTAATATATTACCCCCAACCCCGTGAGCTCTTAACTTATGCAGTAACCTTTTATGTGGCACCTTATCGAATGCCTTCTGGAAATCCAAATACACCACATCTACTGGTTCCCCTTTCCCCCTGCTCGTTACATCCTCAAAGAACTCTAGCAAATTTGTCAAACATGATTTCCCTTTCATAGAACCATGCTTACTCTGCTTGATTCTATTATAATTTTCTAAATGTCCTGCTGCTATTTCCTTAATACTGGTTTCCAGCATTTCCCAAAGACAGATGTTAGGCTAACTGGTCTATAGTTTCATGTTTTCTGTCTCCCTCCTTTGTTGAATAGGGGCATTACATTTGCGGTTTTCCAATCCGCTGGGACCTCTCCAGAATCCAGGGAATTTTGGTAGATTACAGCTCATGCATCCACTATCTCTGCAGACACTTCTTTTAAAACCCTAGGGTGCAGGCCATCAGGTCCAGGGGACTTGTCCACCTATAGTCACATTAGTTTGCCTAGTACTTTTTCTCTAGTGATAGTGATTGTTTTAAGTTCCTCCCTCTCTATAGCCCCTTGATTATCTATTACTATTGGGATGCTTTTAGTGTCTTCTACCGTGAAGGCTGATACAAAATATTTGTTTCAATATTTGTTCAAAGTCCCTGCCATTTCCCTGTTTCCCATTATTAATTCCCCAGTCTCATCCTCTAAGGGACCAACGTTTACTTTAGCTACTCTCTTCCTTTTTATATACCTGTAGAAGCTCTTGCTGTCTGTTTTTATATTTCTTGCTAATTTACTCTCATAATCTATCTTCTCCCTCTTTATTATTTTTTTAGTCATCCTTTGCTGGTTTCTAAAATTTACCCAATCCTCTGGCCTACCACTGACCTTCACAACATTGCATGCCTTTGTTTTCAATTTGATAAACGAAGAAAGATTGATTCAGTGCTGAGAATTTACAAGTGAATCCGTACATTACAGCCTGGAGTGAAATATTGCACTGTAACACAATATAATTGACACCTGTTTATTCCCAATGTACCCCAGTTACAATCCGCAGGAACAGTCCACACTAAATCAAAGCACAATAGTAGTCTGGAAATGACGGTGCGCGATGCCATTAGAGGTTTCGGATTAGATTTTTTAATGCTGTTGTAAGGAATGAAATCTCGTGAGTCGGGAGGATGAGCCGCTCAGGTCAGATAGTGGAGGTGGAATCTGCTACTTTGGGGGATGTGTTTGTATAATATCACCATTCACAGCAATGTTCTGACTACCACAACCGCCAGGAGGGAAAGAGAAATCCCACTACCTGTGTGAAATAAATATATTAAATATTATTTGAAAGCAGCGAATAGAAATAAATCTCTCTATAAGTGTAAAACAGAAAAACTACCCGAATTACTACATAGCAACAACAACTTGCATTTATCTCGTGCCTTTAATGTAGTAAAACGACCCACGGAGCTTCACAGGAGCATAAATCAAACAACATTTGACCGCGTCACATTAGGAGATATTAGGGCAGGTGACCAAAAGCTTGGTCAATGAGGTAGGTTTTAATCAGCTTCTGAAAGGAGAGGGAGGCGGAGAGGTTTAGGGAGGGAATTCCAGAGCTTGAGGCCCAGGCAGCTGAAGGCACGGCCGCCAATGGTGGAGCGATGGAAATCGGGGGATGCACAAGAGACTAGAATTAGAGGAGCGCAGAGATCTCGGAGGGTTTTAGGGCTGGAGCAGTTTACAGAGATAGGGAGAGGCGAAGCCATGGAACCCGTAGGGGTTTAGGAGCCAGTCGAAGACCTTACAAACCATTTAAGAATCTGTTGGATCCTGTAATGGAGGCGGGCGGAGTTACAGTATTTCTGCAAGGGTGACCTAGATTGGATCCAATAGCCTCTCTCATCCGTATTTCTGGAGCAACCGGATGAGGGGGCGTAGGCTCAAAAATGATTCCATTCTTCTTACTCACAGAAGCTCAAATCTGTAGTTGGGAAACTATCCAATCCAGTGCCCAAATTGGGGGTTTATTTCTGAATCCAGTGCCCACATTGGGGGTTTATTTCTCAATCCAGTGCCCAAATTGGGGGTTTATTTCTCAACCAGTGCCACTTAGTTGGCCCAAACTCGGCGCCTGGATCATTTCCAATATTGCACAGAATATAATTGTCAAACAATAACACGGCAGTGAGTATATTTGCTCCATTGGGGTACAGGGTTGGGGAAAGATTGGGGAGTCGGGTGGGGGGACTGTGCTGGTGGGGCAGGCGTGGGAGGACAGGAGTGGGGGTGCAGGTGTGAGTGGACAAGGATGTTGGGGTCATGGGTTGGGGGTCAGGATTGCTGGGGGGATCAGGGGTTAGCGGTACAGGGGTTGTTGGGACAGGTAGGTGGGACAGGGGTTGGTGGGATAGCTGGGTGCGACAGGGGTTGGTGGTTAGTGTGGGTGGGACAGCAATGTTGGGTCTTGGGCTAGTTGGGACAGGGGTTAGTAGGATAGCTGGGTGAGACAGGGGTTGGTGGTACCTGTGGATGGGCCAGTAATGTTGGGTCTTGGGCTAGTTGGGACAGGGGGTCAGTGGGATAGGGGTTGGTGGGTTGGTCAACTGACCCACACTACGGAGATTCATACTAAATAACAGGGTATTGGGAATGTGGGCCTTGTGCCCGTGCCCATTATTGTTACCTGGAAGCCTCATGCCCTTGTTGCACAGGTTGCCCTGACAACAGGTGGGGTTAGGAGTGATTGGAATCCTCAAATGAGTTGTCTTAGCAGATTCGCAAATGTTCTTGGATACACAACCTTTGAGGGCATTCACTGGAGCTTGTGCTGGTAACAGAAAGACACAGGTCATTTATAGTATGTCTGTTGTATAATAGTTCCAAATGTGAGTATTCTGTTCTTAAAGCTGAATTTACCTTCCTAAACCGAACAAATGGGAAAAATCCCTCAGCATTAATACAAATGGCCCAACAAGCCAGGGAAGGGCCACCCAGGGTCTCACACACAGCACTCCAGGCCCTCTACCCACAGAGGCCAAGAAGGCCTCCAGAAAGAAGGATGTGGGACCAGATCACCGAGGCTGTCACTGCCAGCAGTGTCGACCCCACCATCTGGCTCCAGTGCCCAAAGAAGCTTCATGACCTCAGACCACTGGTCAAGGTCTGTGAATGCATCTTCAAAAGCCTCCCAACCGCACCAATAGCCTCACACACTGCTCAATGCAAGACCCTCACCCCTAATCACTCACCGACCAACATTCTGCAACAATCAAGAGGCACACCTCCCATTCCGAGCCTCACCTCACCCCCTTGGAGGAGATGGTGCAGGACATTCTTGGCAGGGGCATGGCTGAGCCCTTGGCCAGCGGTGGGGCTGAAAGGATAAAAGAAGCTGGAATCCTCATACGTTATCCTCTTTCTGGCATCCACCTCTTGTTTTCCTGCCCTCCCATCACCACAACTCCACCCTTGTGTCTTCCTCATTTCACACACCCAAGAAATGCAGCCAGCCCAGCCAGTGGGTCAACAGGAAGAGGTAGCCTGCCCAACCAGTGGGACCGCAGGTGGAGGATGCCATCCCGGATATCACGACCACAAAGGGGCTCTCTGGGATACATCCTTCCGGTTAATTCATCCTCTTCGGCTTCCTCCACTTCTTCGCCTTCCTCTTCCCACTGTAAATGTGAAATGACAGCATAAGATGCTGCAAACGCTCAGTCGGTCAGGCAGCACGTCGACCTGAGACGTGAATTCCATGGATTTGGCGTGACCTGCTGAGCATTCGCAGCATGTTCTGTCTTTTCAAAGGAGTTCACTTACCATCCGAGCCCTTGCAAGCGTCCAGCGGCATTCCCAAAACACTTATAAAACTTTTCACCTATATTGCAGCAAGCCACCACTTCTTTAAAGTCCAAAAAAACCCAGTACAAACCCTTCAAACTTACCTGAATGATGTGTGTGTCCCTTTACCAGCTGCAGATATCACCCCTGCCAGCGTCTCTCAGCCTGATTGCATGCCAGTTAAACTGGCGTGCTTAGGACCCAGCACTGAATTGGACGCTAGTGTTGAAGTTCGCATAGGTGACGTTACGTCACCACCTCGAAATTTTTTTACACGGCACAGCCAGTTACCAGCAGTTCAAACGGCCCCATGAATACGGCGGCTCCTGTGGGGACCGCCTCCAGTTGGGGCAAGAGCGGCGGCCGCCATTTTCTCGAGAATCGCTGGCGCTAACAGGTGGTGGTAAGTATATGAATTTCTCATCCATAGAAGCTGCCTCAGGGCAGTTTTCTAGGCCCAACCACCTTCAGCTGCTTCATTAATGACCTTACCTCCATCATAAATTCACAAGTGGGGATATTCGCTGATGACTGCACAGTGTTCAGTTCCGTTCGCAACTCCTCAGATAATGCAGCAGTCCGTGCCCGCATGCAGCAAGAGCTGGACGATATTCAGGCTTGGGCTGATAAATGGCAAGCAACATTCGCGCCACACAAGTGTCAAGTAATGACTATCTCCAACAAGAGAGAGTCTAACCACTGCCCCTTGACATTCAACTGCATTACCATCGCTGAATCCCCCTACATCGACATCCTGGGGGTCACCATTGACCAGCCACTTAACTGAACTGGCCACATAAATACTGTGGCTACAAGAGCAGGTCAGAGGCTAGGTATTCTGTGGCGAGCATCCCACCTTCTGACTCCCCAAAGCCTTTCCACCATCTACAAGGCACAAGTCAGGAATGTGATGGAATACTCTCCATTTGCCTGGATGAGTGCAGCTCCAAAAACACTCAAGAAGCTCGAGATGATCCAGGACAAAGCTTCCCACGTGATTGAAACCCCATCCACCACCTTAAACATTTACTCCCTCCACCACCGGTGCACCGTGGCTGCATGTATATACCATCGACAATATGCACTGCAGCAACTCACCAAGGCTTAGAGTCATAGAGTCATAATGACACAGAAGGAGGCCCTTCCACCTATTGAGTCCATGCCAGCTCTCTGTAGAGCAATCCAGTCAGTCCCATTCCCCGTAGCCCTGCAAGTTTATTTCCTTCAAGTGCCTATCCAGTCTCCCCTTGAAAACATTGAGTGTCACCACTTCCACCACTTCTGTCAACAGCGAATTCCATGTCATCACCACTCGCAGCGTAAAAAAGCTTTTCCTCACATTCCCCCTGTATCTCTTGCCCAAGCCCTTAAATCTTGTCCCCTAGTCCTTGTACCATCAACTAGTGGGAATAGCCTTTCCCCGTCGAGCCTATCCAAACCGTCATAATGTTGTACACCTCTATCAAAACACCCCTCAAACTCCTTTGCTCAAATGAAAACAAATCCAGCTTCTCCAACCTGTCCTTGTAGCTAAGATCCCCCATCCCCGTCACCATTCTGTTAAAACTCCTCAGCACCCTCTCAAGGGCCTTCACATCCTTCCTAAATTGTGGTGACCAGAACTGGAAGCAATCCTCCAGTTGTGGCCTAACTGGCGCTTTATAAAGGTTCAGCATAACTTCTGTACTTTTGTACTCAATACCTCTATTTATGAAGCCCAAGATCCCATATGCTTTGTTAACCACTCTCTCAATATGTCCTGCCATCTTCAGGGACCTATGCACATTAACTCTCAGATCCCTCTGTCCCTGCACACTCTTTAAAACTGTGCCATTAAGTGTATGTTGCCTCTCCCTGTTCCTTCTGCCAAAATGCATCACCTCACACTTCTCTGTATTAATTTCCATCGACCACTTGTCTGCCCATTCTGCTAGCCTTTCTATGTCCTGTTGCAGTCGATTGGTATCATCATCACTGTTTGCCACACCCCCAAGTTTGGTGTCGTCGGCAAATTTAGAAATTCTACTTTGTATTCCAATCTTCAGGTTATTTATATATATTTAAAAAAGCAGTGGCCCCAGCACTGACCCTTGGGGAACACCACTGTCTACCATCCGCCAGTCTGAAAAACAAACATTTACCACAACTCGCTGTTTTCTGTCCTTAAGCCAATTCCTTATCCAAGCTGCCACTGACCCACCTATTCCATGAGCCTCAATTTTGTTAACCAGCCTTCTATGTGGTACTTTGTCAAATGTCTTCCGAAAATACATGTAGACAACATCCATTGCATTCCCTTCATCAAACCTCTCTGTTACTTCATCAAAAAATTCAATTAGATTAGTCAAACGCGATCTGCCTTTTACAAATCTGTGTTGGCTCTCCTTAATTAGCTTAAACCTCTCCAAGTGCCTTTTAATTTTTTCCTTGATTATTGTTTCTAAAACTTTACCCACCACTGATGTTAAACTGACCGGCCTGTAGTTACTAGGATTGTCCTTACTACCTGCTTACTGTTTATATGCCGGTAGAAGATCTTTGGGTTCCCTTTTATGTTAACCGCCATTCTACTCTCATATTCTCTCTTTGCCAATCTTATTTTCATTTTCACATCCCCTCTCAACATAATGTATTTGGTCTGGTTCTCCCTTGAAGAATTCACCTGACATGCATCATACACCCGCTTTCTTTGTTTCATCATCTTTTCTATCTCCCTCGTCCTCCAAGGAGCCCTTGATTGTTTCCCTTACCCTTCCCTCTTGTTGGACTGTACCTAGCCAGTACTTGGAACATCTCCTCCTCAAAGATCACCCATTGTTCCATTACAGTTTTTCCTGTCAGTCTTTGGTTCAATTTTATCCTGGCTACATCCTTTTGCATCCCATTGAAGTTAGCCCTATTCCAGTTTAGAAGTTCCACTCGAGATTGTTCCTTGCTCCTCTCCATTGCTAATCTAAATCTTATGATATGATGATCACTCGTACCCAAGTGTTCTCCCACAGACACTTGGTCAACCTGGCCCACCTCATTCCCCAGCACCAGATCCAGCAATGCCTCCTTCCTAGTTGGGCCAAGAACATATTGGTCAAGGAACTTCTCCTGAACACATTTCAGAAATTCCTCCTCCTCCTTTCTCTTTACCTTAGCATTATCCCATTCGATATTTGGGTAATTAAACTCCCCCAATATCACCACTCTATAGCTCTTGCATATCTCTCCGATTTCTCTGCAGATTTGCTCCTCTACCTTCCTCTCACTATTTGGAAGTCTTTAGAATACCCCCAATAGTGTGGTCATACCCTTTTTGCTCCTCAACTCGAACCAAATGGATTCTGTCCTTTCCCCTCAAGAACATCCTCCCTTTCCAACACTACAATGTCTTCCTTAATCAGCACTGCCACCCCACCTCCCTTTTTTCCTTTCCTATCTTTTCTGAGCACCTTGTACCCTTGAATATTAAGTGCCCAGTCCTCACCCTTTTTAAGCTACGTTTCCGTTATTGCCACAAATCATATTGCCAGACGACTAATTGTGCTTGCAGCTCATCAACCCTATTCATCACACATTTTGTCTTTTCGTACATGCATTCTAAACACATTTTTGAATTTTTCGTAGTCTTTCTTAGTCTGCACCTATCTAATATGCTACTACTACCGCCTCTAGTACAATCTTCTCTAGTACTATCCTACACAATCACTCTTTTATGCACCTTATTCCTCTTTTCTACTCATATATGCCGTTGCCCACTCCCCTAAAGCTAGTTTAAACCATCCCCAACAGCACTAACAAAACTCCCCGCGAGTATATTGGTCCCGGCTCTGTTGAGGTGTAACCCGTCCAGCTTGTACAGGTCCCGCCTTCCCCAGAAATGGTCCCAATGCCTCAGGAATCGAAAGCCCTCCCTCCTGCAACATCTCTCCAGCCACGCATTCATCTGTTCTATCCTCCTAGCACCTCCAAAACCTGCGATCTCTACCACCTAGAAGGACAAGGGCAGCAGGCACATGGGAACACCACCACCTCCAAGTTCCCCTCCAAGTCACACACCATCCTGACTTGGAATTATATCGCCATTCCTTCATCGTCGCTGGGTCAAAATCCTGGAACTCCCTCACTAACAGCACCATGGGAGCACCTTCACCACACGGACTGCAGCGGTTCAAGAAGGCGGCTCATCAGCACCTTCTCAAGGGCAATAAGGGATGGGCGGTAAATGCTGGCCTTGCTTTTGTGAACATATACACACTGTGATTTATACATACGCACATACTGTGGAATATATATATGTGTGTATTAATTATGTTTTAATGGATGTGTTAACAATGTACTATTAATTCAATTTTTAAGAGCATGTCTTTATCTCTGATGACCCTCAGCAGGAGAACGGTATCTAATTTGCTCAGTCGTGTACTCTGCCGGTGCTATGACTGGTTTGTTTGTGGGACTGGTAATGTGCAATGGACTGGGTAATGAAAGATGGATCAGGCGCAAGCTAAATTTTAGACATTTTATTAACGTTAGATGGGGAAGGGCTAATCTCCGGCCAATTCAATTAAGTAGAATTCAAGGGGGCAGAATTCACTTGTCGTTCCTTGTCGAACAGTCCTCCAATGGTCTTTGGTTCACCATTCCCTCCATCCTTACAACTACACCTGAAATTACATTTTGCAACTGACATGGAGATCCCACCTGAAATTGATTTACATTCATCTCACCGTGAGATCTCTTTCAGCAAACGGGAAATCTCCCCGAACATCAATGAAACAGTTCGCGCTGTTACCATGACATATTACCAGGTAAACTTACGAAATGGCGGTGTAGAGGAAGCTTCGATGCAGCGATCCTCATTCCCGACACATTTCACGATGTTCCGTCTGCTGTCACAGGTTTTATGTGAAACATCAAAACATCCATAGCACTCTCGGCCATTGGGAGTGGGATTTCCTGATGAAAGATGAACACAGAATATTCAGGATCCCAAAATATTGACTTGGAGATGAAGAATCTCCAGATCCACGAATTTTTCAATTTCATTAATAATCGATCAATTAATAAGTAGCTACATATAATGACACAGCACTGAAACAGGCCATTCGGCCCATGATGCCTGTGCTGGCTCTTTGAAAGAGCTATCCAATTAATCCCACTCCACCTGGTCTTTCCCTATAGCAATGCTTTTTTTCCTTTTCCAGGATTTATCCAATTCCGTTTAGAAAGTTATTATTGAATCTGCTTCCACCGCCCTTTCAGGCAGTGCGTCCCAGATCACACCTACTCGCTGCTAAAACAATTCTCCTCATCTCCCCTCTGGTTCTTTTGCAAATTATCTTAGTCTGTGTCCTCTGCTTACTGATCCTCCAGCCAGTGGAGACAGTGTCACCCTGTCTACTCTCGCTCTCATAATTTTGAACAGCTCTATCAAATCTCCCCTTAACCTTCTGTGCTCTAAGGAGAACAATCCCAGTTTCTCCACTCTCTCCACCTAACTGAAGCAGGGTTATTTTAATCACACTGGGATTGGTAGAAATTGAGATCGATCCATGAGAAGCACACCTTGAGGACCAATCAACGCAGTGCGATTTATGCAGGGCAATGGATTCGGATCCAGCTCGGGTATCTGGGTTGGAACAGATCCCGTCCTGATGTGGGGAGAATCTGTTCTCTCCCAGACCGTATCCCTCCTAGGGAAAGACACCTGTCCCATTCCAGAACTCAGATCTGCCTCAGACTTCTCACTAATTGACACTAAGCTGACTCTCAGCGAGAGATGCCATAAAGGGGTTGATGTATTAATGGGAAATGGGGCACTGACGTTGCTGCGAGGTAGAATCTCATAGAATGACACAGCACAGAAAGAGGCCATTCGGCCCATCGCGCCTCTGCTGGCTCTTTGAAAGATTGACCCAATTAGCCCCACTCCAATATTAATGTAAATAAAAATAATTAGTACAAAATAAAAAATGGAACTTCAGTAGATTTATAGCTACAAGTCCAAATGAAACGATAGCCCAACGAGAAAAGCAAGGGGACAGGAGGAGACCTTTCAGTACAAAACCATATTGCACTATGCTTTCAGCACCCAGGGCCATCTCCGAGTGCTTCATGATGTCGGAAATGGGAGAGGGATCCATTCATCTGCATTAACATTTCCCTTTGGTGAACACAATAGGAAAAACAATTTGGATCATTCCTAACTTTACAGAGACGCAATGTGTCGTGAAGAGAGAGAATGAAGATCAGTGCGATGTTCCAGGGGGATTTTAGTGTTACAGGAATATACCGTATAGAGATATTAACCAGATTCACCCGAGTGTCCCAATCGGTTACTGTGTGTGTCTCAGCTTACCTGGAAAAGGCTGATCATTACATAAATCGGAACTGCAGGAACTGCATTCCAGGCTCTCCGACACAGGACCGAAGTTGTAGGAAAAAGATTCAGCGCAATTCCCGCAGCCTTTGAAATAGCTCGTTTTGCCTGAAAACGGAGAGAAATATTTCATCGTTTGATATTGTAGGCTCATTCTACATTTAATCCATTTAGTTATCCATTTACTTAAATATCAATCCCTTTATTTATACTGCCATTCCTTTATTAATCGCAGCCTCCCTCCATCCATCTCATTTGTTTAATTTTTAATTGTTTCTCCTGTTCTTCCCTCCTCTCCTGTCCATTGTCCCAATCCCCCAATCCCGCCCGCACTTCACATCCAAGTGCCCTGGACAACCTGACCCTCGCTTCACCTTAGACCAAGCCGGCCACACGGACCCAGCCGCCCAGAGTGACCAGGGACCAGACTGGGTTCATCTTGGCCCGAGTCCCAGCGGCCGCCGGTGATCCGACCGCCCGATATCCCGTTCCATTGAATTCAATGAATATCCGGCGGATTGTCTATAACAGGCGAATGATTGGTTACCGCCCGTTTTGTGCTACCTTCCAGATTGAATTTCCACCACTACAATTTTGTACAACAGCGCCACTCCTGCAAGCCTCTATCCTACCTTTGCCAGCTCACTCGAAATTAAATATATTCGGAGGCAAAGTAAAGAGGAAAATTTACCGTTTGTAGTGGTGTTTGCCAGTGTTACACAGGTGTGCTTCGTTCCTGGTACGCAGGCTTCTTCCTTCTGTTCAGGGTTTCCAGATTCACTCACAAAGCTGAAACACTTCAGAGCCGAGGCTGCAACAAACAAAACAAGGGTAACAATCAGTCACTGTTCCAGTCGCATTGAACGGTCCTAATTTTACAATCTCGGAATATTACATCGAATGTACAGCAAAGAAACAGGCCAATTAGCCCAACTGGTCCATGCCGGTGTTTATGCTACACACGAGCCTCCTCCCACCCCTCTTCATCTCATCCTATCACCATATCCCTCTATTCCTTTCTCCCTGATGTGTTTATCTAGCTTCCCCATCATTGCATCTACGCCATTCGCCTCAACCACTCTTTGTGGTAGCGAGTTCCACATTCTCACCCCTCTCTGGGTAAAGTTTCTCCTGAATTGCCTATTGGATTTATCAGTGACTATCTAATATTTATGGCACCGAGTTCTGGTCTCCCCATTTCAGTCCAAGTATCAGACCCTGTAAATTTTTTTGCACCTTCTCCATTTTCACTCTATCCTTATTATAATATGGAAACCAGAACTGCGCACAGTACTCCAAGTGTGGTCTAACCAAGGTTCGATAAAAGTTTAACATAACTTCCCTGATTTTCTGTTATATTCCTCTTGAAATGAAATGGGGGACTTTAATCCACATTCGACTGGGCAAACCAAATTTGCAGTAATAGTGTGGAATACGAATTCATGGAATGTATGTAAGATAGTTTTCTATATCAGTATGTTAAGGAATCAAATAGGGAACAGGCTATTTTAGATCTAGAATTGTGCAATGAGAAAGGGTAACTTAATAACCTTATAGTAAAGGGGTCTTTAGGGAAGAGTAACCATAATATGATAGAATTTTATATTGAGTTTAAAAGTGATTTAGTTAATCCGAAACTAGGGTCCTAAACCTAAACAAAGCAAACTTCGTAGGTATGAGGGGTGTGTTGGATAAGGTAGATTGGGAAACTACATTAAAAGGTATGATGGTAGACAAGCAATGGCTAGCATTAAAGAACTAATACATAATATACAACAAATATACATTCCTGCTGCTATTTCCTTAATACTGGTTTCCAGCATTTTCCCAAAGACAGATTTCTTGAATAGGGGCATTACATTTGCGGTTTTCCAATCCGCTGCGCCCTCTCCAGAAACCAGGGAATTTTGGTAGATTACAACTCATGCATCCACTATCTCTGCAGCCACTTCTTTTAAAACCCTAGGGTGCAGGCCATCAGGTCCAGGGGACTTGTCCACCTATAGTCCCTTTAGTTTGCCTAGTACTTTTTCTCTAGTGATAGTGATTGTTTTAAGTTCCTCCCTCTCTATAGCCCCTTGATTATCTATTACTATTGGGATGCTTTTAGTGTCTTCTACCGTGAAGGCTGATACAAAATATTTGTTTCAATATTTGTTCAAAGTCTCTGCCATTTCCCTGTTTCCCATTATTAATTCCCCAGTCTCATCCTCTCAGGGACCAACGGTTACTTTAGCTACTCTCTTCCTTTTTATATACCTGTAGAAGCTCTTGCTGTCTGTTTTTATATTTCTTGCTAATTTACTCTCATAATCTATCTTCTCCCTCTTTACTATTGTTTTAGTCGTCCTTTGCTGATTTCTAAAATTTACCCAATCCTCTGGCCTACCACTGACCTTCACAACATTGTATGCCTTTGTTTTCAATTTGATAAACGAAGAAACATTGATTCAGTGCTGAGAATTTACAAGTTAATCTGTACATTACAGCCTGGAGTGAAATATTGCACTGTAACACAATATAATTGACACCTGTTTATTCCCAATGTACCCCAGTTACAATCCGCAGGAATAGTCCCCACTAATTCAAAGCACAATAGTAGTCTGGAAATGACGGTGCGCGATGCAATTGGAGGATTCAGATTAGATTATTTAATGCTGTTGTAAGGAATGAAATCTCGTGAATCCAGTGCCCACTTTGGGGGTTTATTTCTCAATCCAGTGGCCACTTTGGGGGTTTATTTCTCAATCCAGTGGCCACTTTGGGGGTTTATTTCTCAATCCAGTGGCCACTTTGGGGGTTTATTTCTCAATCCAGTGCCCACATTGGGGGTTTATTTCTCAATCCAGTGGCCACTTTGGGGGTTTATTTCTCAATCCAGTGGCCACTTTGGGGGTTTATTTCTCAATCCAGTGGCCACTTTGGGGGTTTATTTCTCAATCCAGTGCCCACATTGGGGGTTTATTTCTCAATCCAGTGGCCACTTTGGGGGTTTATTTCTCAATCCAGTGCCCACATTGGGGGATTATTTCTCAATCCAGTGCCCACATTGGGGGTTTATTTCTCAAACAGTGCCACTTAGTTGGCCCAAACCCTGCGCCTGGATCATTTCCAATATTGCACAGAATATAATTGTCAAACAATAACACGGCAGTGAGTATGTTTGCTCCACTGGGGTACAGGTTTGAGGACAGTCTTGGGGATTTGGGTGGAGTGACAGTGGTGGTGGGGCAGGCGTGGGAGGACAGGAGTGGGGTTGCAGGTGTGAGTGGACAAGGACGTTGGGGTCAGGGGTTGGGGGTCAGGATTGCTGGGGGGAGTCAGTGGTTAGCGGTACAGGGGTTGTTGGGACAGATAGGTGGGACAGGGGTTAGTGGGATAGCTGGGTGCGACAGGGGTTGGTGGTAACTGTGGGTGGGCCAGTAATGTCGGGGCTTGGGTTAGTTGGGACAGGGGTTAGTGGGATAGCTGGGTGCGACAGGGGTTGGTGGTAACTGTGGGTGGGCCAGTAATGTCGGGTCTTGGGTTAGTTGGGACAGGGGGTCAGTGGAATATGGGTTGGTGGGTTGGTCAACTGACCCACACTACGGAGATTCATACTAAATAACAGGGTATTGGGAATGTGGGCCTTGTGCCCGTGCCCATTATTGTTACCTGGAAGCCTCGTGCCCTTGTTGCACAGGTTGCCCTGACAACAGGTGGGGTTAGGAGCGAATGGAATCTTCAAATGAGTTGCCTTAGCGGATTCGCAAATGTCCTTGGATACACAACCTTTGACGGCTTTCACTGGAGCATGTGCTGGTAACAGAAAGACACAGGTCATTTATAGTATGTCTGTTGTATAATAGTTCCAAATTAGAGTATTCTGTTCTAAAAGCTGAATTTACCTTCCTAAACTGAACAAATGGGAAAAATCCCTCAGCATTAACACAAATGGCACAACAAGCCAGGGAAGGGCCACCCAGGGTCTCACACACAGCGCTCCCGGCCCTCTACCCACAGAGGCCAGGAAGGCCCTCCAGAAAGAAGGATGTGGGACCAGATCACCGAGGCTGTCACTGCCAGCAGTGTCGCCCCCACCACCTGGCTCCAGTGCCCAAAGAATCTTCATGACCTCAGACCACTGGTCAAGGTCTGTGAATGCATCTACAAAAGCTGTCTCCTCCCAACTGCACCAATAGCCTCACAAACTGTTCAATGCAAGACCCTCACCCCCAATCACTCACCTACCAACATTCTGCAACAATCAAGAGGCACACCTCCCATTCCTAGCCTCACCTCACCCTCTTGGAGGAGATGGTGCAGGACATTCTTGGCAGGGGCATGGCTGAGCCCTTGGCCAGCGGTGGGGCTGAAAGGATAAAAGAAGCTGGAATCCTCATACTTTATCCTCTTTCTGGCATCCACCTCTTGTTTTCCTGCCCTCCCATCACCACAACTCCACCCTTGTGTCTTCCTCATTTCACACACCCAAGAAATGCAGCCAGCCCAGCCAGTGGGTCAACAGGAAGAGATAGCCTGCCCAACCAGTGGGACCGCAGGTGGAGGATTCCATCCCGGATATCCCGACCACAAAGGGGCTCTCTGGGATTCATCCTTCCGGCTAATTCATCCTCTTTGGCTTGTCCACTTCTGCGCCTTCCTCTTCCCACTGTAAATGTGAAATGACAGCATAAGATGCTGCAAATGCTCAGTTGGTCAGGCAGCACGTCGACCTGAGACGTGAATTCCACTGATGTAGCGTGACCTGCTGAGTATTCGCAGCATGTTCTGTCTTTTCAAAGGAGTTCACTTACCATCCGAGCCCTTGCAAGCGTCCAGCGGCATTCTCAAAACATTAAAAAACTTTTCACCTATATTGCAGCAAGCCACCACTTCTTTAAAGTCCAAAAAAACCCAGTACAAACCATTCAAACTTACCTGAATGATGTGTGTGTCCCTTTACCAGCTGCAGATATCACCCCTGCCAGCGTCTCTCAGCCTGGTTGCATGCCCGTTTAACCTGGCGCGCTTAGGACCCAGCGCTGAATTGGACGCTAGTGTTGAAGTACGGACAGGTGATGTTAAGTCACCAATTCGCAATTTATTTTACACGGCGCAGCCGGTTACCAGCAGTTCCAAGGGCCCCATGAATACGGCGGCTCCTGTGGGGACCGCCTCCAGTTGGGGCAAGAGTGGCGGCCGCCATTTTCTCGAGAATCGCTGGCGCTAACAGTTGGCGGTAAATATATGAATTTCTCATCCATAGAAGCTGCCTCAGGGCAGTGTTCTAGGCCCAACCACCATCGGCTGCTTCATCAATGACCTTCCCTCCATCATAAATTCACAAGTGTGGATATTCGCTGATGATTGCACAGTGTTCAGTTCCGTTCGCAGCTTTTCAAATAATTCAGCAGTCCATGCCCGCATGCAACAAGATCTGGACGATATTCAGGCTTGGGCTGATAAATGGCAAGCAACATTTGCGCCACACAAGTGCAAAGTAATGACTATCTCCAACAAGAGAGAGTCTAACCACCGCCCCTTGACATTCAGCAGCATTACCATCGCTGAATCCCCCTACATCGACATCCTGGGGGTCACCATTGACCAGCCACTTAACTGAACTGGCCACATAAATACTGTGGCTACAAGAGCAGGTCAGAGGCTAGGTATTCTGTGGCGAGCATCCCACCTTCTGACTCCCCAAAGCATTTCCACCATCTACAAGGCACAAGTCAGGAATGTGATGGAATACTCTCCATTTGCCTGGATGAGTGCAGCTCCAAAAACACTCAAGAAGCTCGAGATGATCCAGGACAAAGCATCCCACTTGATTGAAACCCCATCCACCACCTTAAACATTTACTCCCTCCACCACCGGTGCACCATGGCTGCATGTATATACCATCGACAATATGCACTGCAGCAACTCGCCAAGGCTTAGAGTCATAGAGTCATAGAGTCATAATGACACAGAAGGAGGCCCTTCGGCCTATTGAGTCCGTGCCAGCTCTCTGTAGAGCAATCCAGTCAGTCCCATTCCCTCGCTCTATCCCCGTAGCCCTGCAAGTTTATTTCCCTCAAGTGCCTATCCAATCTCCCCTTGAAAACATTGAGTGTCTCCACTTCCACCACTTCTGTCAACAGCGAATTCCATGTTATCAACATTCGCTGCGTAAAAAATCTTTTCCTCACATTCCCCCTGTATCTCTTGCCCAAAACCTTAAATCTGTTCCCCTAGTCCTTGTACCATCAACTAGTGGGAACAGCCTTTCCCCGTCGAGCCTATCCAAACCCGTCATAATCTTGTACACCTCTATCAAAACACCCCTCAACCTCCTTTGCTCTAATGAAAACAAATCCAGCTTCTCCAACCTGTCCTAGTAACTAAGATCCCCCATCCCCGGAACCATTCTGTTAATCTCATCTGCACCCACTCAAGGGCCTTCACATCCTTCCTAAAGTGTGGTGACCAGAACTGGATGCAATCCTCCAATTGTGGCCTAACGAGCGCTTTATAAAGGTTCAGCATAACCTCTCTACATTTGTACTCAATACCACTATTTATGATGCTCAAGATCTCATATGCTTTGTTAACCACTCTCTCCTGCCATCTTCTGGGACCTATGCACATTAACTCCCAGGTTTTAAGAGCATGTCTTTATCTCTGATGACCCTCAGCAGGAGAACGTTATCTAACTCATTCAGTCGTGTACTCTGCCCGTGCTATGACCGAATTGTTTATGGGTCTGGTAATGTGCAATGGACTGGGTAATGAGAGCTGGATCAGTTGCAAGCTCAATTTTAGACATTTTATGAACATTAGATGGGGGAAGGGCTAATCTCCGGATAATTCAATTAAGTAGAATTCAAGGGGGCAGAATTCACTTGTCGTTCCTTGTCGAACAGTCCTCCAAAGGTCTTTGGTTCACCATTCCCTCCATCCTTACAACTACACTGGAAATAACATTTGCAACTGACATGGAGATCCCACCTGCAATTGATTTACATTCATCTCACCGTGAGATCTCTTTCAACAAAAGAGAAATCTCCCTGAACATCAATGAAACAGATCACGCTGTTACCATGACATATTACCAGTTAAACTTACGAAATGGCGGTGTAGAGGAACCATTCATGCAGCGATCCTCATTCCCGACACATTTCACGATGCTCGGACTGTTGAAACAGGTTTCAGGTGATTCATCAAAACATCCATAGCACTCTAGGCCATTGGGAGTGGGATTTCCTGATGAAAGATGAACACAGAATATTCAGGATCCCAAAAGCATTGACTTGGAGATGAAGAATCTCCAGATCCTCGAATTTTTCAATTTCATTAATAATCAATCAATTAATAAGTAGCTACATAATATAACACAGCACTGAAAGAGGCCATTCGGCCCATGATGCCTGTGCTGGCTCTTTGAAAGAGCTATCCAATTAATCCCACTCCACCTGCTCCTTCCCTATAGCACTGCTTTTTATCCCTTTCCAGGATTTATCCAATTCCGTTTAGAAAGTTACTATTGAATCTGCTTCCACCTCCCTTTCAGGCAGCGTGTTCCAGATCACAACAACTCGCTGCTAAAACAATTCTCCTCATCTCCCCTCTGGTTCTTTTGCAAATTATCTTAGTCTGTGTTCTCTGCTTACTGATCCTCCGGCCAGTGAAGACAGTGTCACCCTGTCTAGTCAACCCTTCATAATTTTGAACAGCTCTATCAAATCTTCCCTTAACCCGAGGAGCTGGAGATGGGTGCACTTCCCACAGGTGTAATCAGCAGGGACACCGACGGCGTCCCTCACCTCAAACATTCTGCAGGAGGAACATTTCCGAGGAGCAGGTAGGCCCACAGCAGCAGCGGTGCGGACCTAGGAGGAGCGGCGGCGGCAGGGTACAAAGGCGAGCCCGAGGAGCAGGTAGGCCCACAGCAGCAGCGGTGCGGACCTAGGAGGAGCGGCGGCGGCAGAGTATAAAGGCGAGCCCGAGAGCAGCAGCGGGAGCAGCAGCGGAGGCGGACCTGTGAGTGCTTTTATAGTGTGGGACGCAGTGGTTGCTGGGTAGGTGATAAATTTTTACCTATATATAAGTTGGGCGGTTCCTAAACCCGAGACACTACACTTGTAGTGTCCCCCACACTTCCACCTCCTCTAACCTAAAGGGGGTGAGCGAATATCAGGTAAGCTCTTTCTTGTTCTAGTTTAATCCGCAAGTTAGCTGGGGGGGATGGCAGGGGAGGCAGTGAAATGATCCTCCTGCAGAATGTTTGAGGTGAGGGACGCCGTCGGTGTCCCTGCTGATTACACCTGTTGGAAGTGCACCCATCTCCAGCTCCTCGAAAACCGCGTTAGGGAACTGGAGCTGGAGCTGGATGAACTTCGGATCATTCGGGAGGCAGAGGAGGTCATAGATAGAAGCTTCAGGGATGTAATTACTCCAAAGAATGAAGATAGATGGGTGACGGTGCGAGGGGCTAGGAGGAAGCAGTCAGTGCAGGGGTCCTCTGTGGTCGTTCCCCTCAGTAACAAGTATACCGCTTTGGATACTGTTGAGGGGGACGACTTACCAGTGGTAAGCCATGGTGACCGGATCTCCGGCGCTGGGTCCGTCCCTGTGGCTCAGAAGGGAAGGGGGGAGAGCAGGAGAGCAATAGTTATTGGGGACTCAATAGTCAGAGGGACAGATAGGAGGTTCAGTGGCAGCAAAAGGGACTTACGGATGGTATGTTGCCTCCCGGGTGCCAGGGTCCGTGACGTCTCGGACCGTGTTTTCAGAATCCTCAAGGGGGAGGGGAACAATCACAAGTCGTGGTTCACATCGGTACCAACGACATAGGTAGGAGAAGGGACGGGGATGTAAAACAGGAATTTAGGGAGCTAGGTTGGAAGCTGAGAGCCAGTACAAACCATGTTGTAATTTCTGGTTTGTTGCCGGTGCCACGTGCTCGCGAGTTGAGGAACAGGGAGAGAGTGCAGATAAACACGTGGCTGCAGGGATGGTGTAGCGGGGAGGGTTTCAGTTATGTGGATAATTGGAGCACATTCTGGGGAAGGTGGGACCTGTACAAACAGGACGGTTTGCACCTGAACCAGAGGGGCACCAATATCCTGGGAGGGAAATTTGCTACTGCTCTTCGGGGGGTTTAAACTAATTTGTCAGGGGGATGGGAAAAAGGGCTGTAGTCCAGGAGCCAGTGGTGAGTGTAGGGAGGTACTGAGGAGGGTATCAAGGTCGCAGGAATGTACCGGCAGACAGGAAGATGGCTTGAAGTGTGTCTACTTCAATGCAAGGAGCATCCGGAATAAGGTAGGAGAACTTGGAGCGTGGATTGGTACTTGGGACTACGATGTGGTGGCCATTACGGAGACATGGTTAGAACAGGGGCAGGAATGGTTGTTGGAAGTTCCGGGGTATAGATGTTTCAGTAAGAGTAGGGAACGTGGTAAGAAAGGTGGAGGAGTAGCATTGTTAATCAAGGATAGTTTAACAGCGGCAGAAAGGCAGTTCGAGGGGGATCTGCCGTCTGAGGTAGTATGGGCTGAAGTTAGAAATAGGAAAGGAGCGGTCACGTTGTTAGGAGTTTTCTACAGGCCCCCAAATAGTAATAGAGATGTGGAGGAAGAAATTGCAAAGCAGATTATGAATAGGTGTGGAGGTCACAGAGTAGTTGTCATGGGTGACTTCAACTTTCCAAATATTGATTGGAACCTTTATAGGTCAAACAGTTCGGATGGGATAGTTTTTGCACAATGTGTGCAGGAGGGTTTCCTGACACAATATGTGGATAGGCCGACAAGAGGTGGGGCCACATTGGATTTGGTACTGGGTAATGAACCGGGCCAAGTGTTTGATTTGTATGTGGGAGAGCACTTTGGAGATAGTGACCACAATTCGGTGACTTTCACTATTGCAATGGAGAGGGATAGGGCCATACGGCAGGGCAGGGTTTATAATTGGGGGAGGGGTAATTATGATGCGATTAGGCAAGAATTAGGGAGCATAAGATGGGAACAGAAACTATCAGGGAAAGGCACAAACGAAAAGTGGAGCTTTTTCATGGAGCAATTACTGCGTGTCCTTGATAGGTATGTCCCTGTCAGGCAGGGAGGAAATGGCCGAGTGAGAGAACCATGGTTCACAAAAGAGGTTGAATGTCTAGTCAAGAGGAAAAAGGAAGCGTATGTAAGGATGAGAAAACAAGGTTCAGTTGGGTCGATTGAGGGGTACAAGGTAGCAAGGAATGAGCTAAAAAAAGAGCTTAGGAGAGCTAGGAGGGCGCATGAGAAGTCCTTGGCGGGTCGGATCAAGAAAAACCCCAAGGTTTTTTACTCTTATGTGAGAAATAAAAGAATGACCAGGGTGAGGGTAGGGCCGGTCAAGGACAGTAGTGGGAACTTGTGCATGGAGTCAGAAGAGATAGGAGAGGTGATGAATGAATACTTTTCGTGAGTGTTCACCGAGGAGAGGGGCCATGTTTTTGAGGATGAGAGTGTGATAAAGGTGGATAGGCTGGAGGAGGTAGATGTTCTGAGGGAAGATGTTTTAGCAATTTTGAAGAACCTGAGGGTCGATAAGTCCCCTGGGCCAGATGGGATATATCCTAGGATTCTTTGGGAGGCAAGGGAGGAGATTGCAGAGCCTTTGGCTTTGATCTTTGGGTCCTCACTGTCCACGGGGATGGTGCCAGAGGACTGGAGAGTGGCGAATGTTGTTCCTCTCTTCAAGAAAGGAAATAGGAATGACCCTGGTAATTATAGGCCGGTTAGTCTTACTTCGGTGGTTGGTAAGATAATGGAAAAGGTCCTGAGGGATAGGATTTATGACCATTTGGAAAGAGACAACTTAATCAGAGATAGTCAACACGGATTCGTGAAGGGTAAGTCTTGCCTAACAAATTTGATTGAATTCTTTGAGGAGGTAACTAAGTGTGTAGATGAAGGTAGAGCAGTTGATGTCGTATACATGGATTTTAGTAAGGCGTTTGATAAGGTTCCCCATGGTCGGCTCATGAAGAAAGTAAGGAGTTGTGGGATAGAGGGAAATTTGGCCAATTGGATAAGTAACTGGCTATCTCATAGAAGGCAGAGGGTGGTGGTGGATGGAAAATTTTCGGACTGGAGACCAGTTACCAGCGGTGTGCCACAGGGGTCGGTGCTGGGTCCTCTGCTGTTTGTGATTTTTATCAATGACTTGGAGGAGGGGACTGAAGGGTGGATCAGTAAATTTGCTGATGACACCAAGATTGGTGGAGTAGTGGATGAGGTGGAGGGCTGTTGTAGGCTGCAAAGAGACATTGATAGGATGCAGAGCTGGGCCGAAAAATGGCAGATGGAATTTAACCCTGATAAGTGCGAGGTGATTCATTCTGGTAGGGCAAATTTGAATAAGGATTACAGGGTCAACGGCAGGGTTCTGAGGAACGTGGAGGAACAGAGGGATCTGGGGGTTCATATCCACAGATCTCTGAAGGTTGCCACTCAAGTGGATAGAGCAGTAAAGAAGTGTGTTAGCGTTTATTAACAAGCGGTTTGAGTTTAAGAACCGTGAGGTTATGCTGCAACTGTACAGGACCTTGGTGAGACCACATTTGTAATATTGTGTGCAGTTCTGGTCACCTCACTTTAGGAAGGACGTGGAAGCATTGGAAAGAGTGCAAAGGAGATTTACCAGGATGCTGCCTGGTTTGGGGGGGAGGTCTTATGAGGAAAGGTTGAGGGATTTAGGGCTTTTCTCTTTAGAGCGGAGGAGGATGAGAGGCGACTTAATAGAGGTTTATAAGATGATGAGGGGGATAGATAGAGTGGATGTTCAGAGACTATTTCCTCGGGTAGAGGCAGCTGTTACAAGGGGGCATAACTATAAGGTGCATGGGGGGAGATATAGAAGGGATGTCCGAGGTAGATTCTTTACTCAGAGAGTGGTTGGGGTGTGGAATGGACTGCCTGCTGTGATAGTGGAGTCGGACACTTTAGGAACTTTCAAGCGGTTATTGGATAAGCACATGGAGCACACCAGAATGATAGGGAGTGGGATAGCTTGATCTTGGTTTCGGACAATGCTCGGCACAACATCGAGGGCCGAAGGGCCTGTGCTGTGCTGTACTGTTCTATGTTCTATGTTCTATGTTCTATTTAACCTTCTGTGCTTTAAGGAGAACAATCCCAGTTTCTCTACTCTCTCCACCTAACTGAAGCAGAGTTATATCAATCACACTGGGATTGGTAGAAATTGAGATCGATCCATGAGAAGCACACCTTGAGGACCAATCACCGCAGTGCGATGTATGCAGGACAATGGATTCGGATCCAGCTCGGGTATCTGGGTTGGAACAGATCCCGTCCTGATGTGTGGAGAATCTCTTCTCTCCCAGACCGTATCCCTCCTGGGGAAAGACACCTGTCCCATTCCAGAACTCAAATCTGCCTCAGACATCTCACTAATTGACACTAAGCTGACTCTCAGCGAGAGATGCCATAAAGGGGTTGATGTATTAATGGGAAATGGGGCACTGACGTTGCTGCGAGGTAGAATCTCATAGAATGACACAGCACAGAAGGAGGCCATTCGGCCCATCGCGCCTCTGCTGTCTCTTTGAAAGAGTGATCCAATTAGCCCCACTCCAATAAACTTTAATATTAATGTAAATAAAAATAATTAATACAAAAAAAAATAGATCTTCAATAGTTTTATAGCTACAAGTCCAAATGAAACGAAAGCCCAGCGAGAAAAGCAAGGGGACAGGAGGAAACCATTCAGTAGAAAACCATGTTGCACTATGCTTTCAGCACCCAGGGCCATCTCCGAGTGCTTCATGATGTCGGAAATGGGAGAGGGATCCATTCATCTGCATTAACATTTCCCTTTGGTGAACACAATAGGAAAAACAATTTGGATCATTCCTAACTTTACAGAGACGCAATGTGTCGTGAAGAGAGAGAATGAAGATCAGTGCGATGTTCCAGGGGGATTTTAGTGTTACAGGAATATACCGTATAGAGATATTAACCAGATTCACCCGAGTGTCCCAATCGGTTACTGTGTGTGTCTGAGCTTACCTGGAAAAGGCTGATCATTACATAAATCGGAACTGCAGGAACTGCATTCCAGGCTCTCCGACACAGGACCGAAGTTGTAGGAAAAAGATTCAGCGCAATTTCCGCAGCCTTTGAAATAGCTGGTTTTGCCTGAAAACGGAGAGAAATATTTCATCTTTTGATATTGTAGGCTCATTCTACATTTAATCCATTTAGTTATCCATTTACTTAAATATCAATCCCTTTATTTATCCAGCCATTCCTTTATTAATCGCAGCCTCCCTCCATCCGTCTCATTTATTTTATTTTTAATTGTTTCTCCTGTTCTTCCCTCCTCTCCTGTCCATTCCCCCAATCCCGCCCGCACTTCACATCCAAGTGCCCTGGAAAACCTGACCCTCGCTTCACCTTAGACCAAGCCGGCCACACGGACCCAGCCGCCCAGAGTGAGCAGGGGCCAGACTGGGTTCATCTTGGCCCGAGTACCAGTGGCCGCCGGTGATCCGACCGCCCGATATCCCGTTCCATTGAATTCAATGAATATCCGGCGGATTGTCTATAACAGGCGAATGATTGGTTACCGCCCGTTTTGTGCTACCTTCCAGATTGAATTTCCACCACTACAATTTTGTACAACAGCGCCACTCCTGCAAGCCTCTATCCTACCTTTGCCAGCTCACTCGAAATTAAATATATTCGGAGGCAAAGTAAAGAGGAAAATTTACCGTTTGTCGTGGTGTTTGCCAGTGTTACACAGGTGTGCTTCGTTCCTGGTACGCAGGCTTCTTCCTTCTGTTCAGGGTTTCCAGATTCACTCACAAAGCTGAAACACTTCAGAGCCGAGGCTGCAACAAACAAAACAAGGGTAACAATCAGTCACTGTTCCAGTCGCATTGAACGGATCTAATTTTACAATCTCGGAATATTACATCGAATGTACACAAAGAAACAGGCCAATTAGCCCAACTGGTCCATGCCGGTGTTTATGCTACACACGAGCCTCCTCCCATCCCTCTTCATCTCATCCTATCACCATATCCCTCTATTCCTTTCTCCCTCATGTGTTTATCTAGCTTCCCCATCATTGCATCTACGCCATTCGCCTCAACCACTCTTTGTGGTAGCGAGTTCCACATTCTCACCCCTCTCTGGGTAAAGTTTCTCCTGAATTGCCTATTGGATTTATCAGTGACTATCTAATATTTATGGCACCGAGTTCTGGTCTCCCCATTTCAGTCCAAGTATCAGATCCTGTAAATTTTTTTGCACCTTCTCCATTTTCACTCTATCCTTATTATAATATGGAAACCAGAACTGCGCACAGTCCTCCAAGTGTGGTCTAACCAAGGTTCGATAAAAGTTTAACATAACTTCCCTGATTTTCTGTTATATTCCTCTTGAAATGAAATGGGGGACTTTAATCCACATTCGACTGGGCAAACCAAATTTGCAGTAATAGTGTGGAATACGAATTCATGGATGTATGTAAGATAGTTTTCTATATCAGTATGTTAAGGAATCAAATAGGGAACAGGCTATTTTAGATCTAGAATTGTGCAATGAGAAAGGGTAACTTAATAACCTTATAGTAAAGGGGTCTTTAGGGAAGAGTGACCATAATATGATAGAATTTTATATTGAGTTTAAAAGTGATTTAGTTAATCCGAAACTAGGGTCCTAAACCTAAACAAAGCAAACTTCGTAGGTATGAGGGGTGTGTTGGATAAGGTAGATTGGGAAACTACATTAAAAGGTATGATGGTAGACAAGCAATGGCTAGCATTAAAGAACTAATACATAATATACAACAAATATACATTCCTGCTGCTATTTCCTTAATACTGGTTTCCAGCATTTTCCCAAAGGCAGATTTCTTGAATAGGGGCATTACATTTGCGGTTTTCCAATCCGCTGCGCCCTCTCCAGAATCCAGGGAATTTTGGTAGATTACAACTCATGCATCCACTATCTCTGCAGCCACTTCTTTTAAAACCCTAGGGTGCAGGCCATCAGGTCCAGGGGACTTGTCCACCTTTAGTACCTTTAGTTTGCCTAGTACTTTTTCTCTAGTGATAGTGATTGTTTTAAGTTCCTCCCTCTCTATAGCCCCTTGATTATCTATTACTATTGGGATGCTTTTAGTTTCTTCTACCGTGAAGGCTGATACAAAATATTTGTTTCAATATTTGTTCAAAGTCTCTGCCATTTCCCTGTTTCCCATTATTAATTCCCCAGTCTCATCCTCTAAGGGACCAACGTTTACTTTAGCTACTGTCTTCCTTTTTATATACCTGTAGAAGCTCTTGCTGTCTGTTTTTATATTTCTTGCTAGTTTACTCTCATAATCTATCTTCTCCCTCTTTATTATTTTTTAAGTCGTCCTTTGCTGGTTTCTAAAATTTACCCAATCCTCTGGCCTACCACTGACCTTCACAACATTGTATGCCTTTGTTTTCAATTTGATAAACGAAGAAACATTGATTCAGTGCTGAGAATTTACAAGTTAATCTGTACATTACAGGCTGGAGTAAAACATTGCACTGTAACACAATGGGCCGAAAATTGATCCCGGGACGCGAGAGTACGCACTGCATACTCTCGCGTATTCCCACTCCAATTGCCGGTTTTCTGCATGCCCTGCGCATGCGCTGAAAACCGGCAATTGCTCTTCCGAAAAGGGGGCGGGGCCTGGCTGCATCGCGTGCGCGCTACAGGCTGCGCGCACGCTGTGCACTTCATGCTTTGGACGCGCAGGTAAGTAGGGAAGATTTTGGAAATGTAAAAAGGAGGAGTAAGACCCGCTTTTAAGAAGGTAAGTAGTGAATTAAGTATTTTTTTGAATTTTTTTTTACAGGTATATCTTTTTTATAGACTTTAAAGACAGGTAAGTTTATTTTTATAACTTTTTAAAAGATTTTAAATTTTTTCAAAAATTTAATTTTTTATTTAAAATGGTTAATTTAATTAACTATACTTATTTTATTAATGTGATGGGTTTTTTTTAAATTTAATTGAGGTTTAGCTGTTATTTTGGGGGGGTGTAAGATTCATAAGTCTCACAGCCATGCTGTGAGACTTATGAATGGAAGATGGTGTGCTGCCATTGGCTCTAACTGAGTCACGTGATCCCACAGCTCGCACGAATTAACTACGCCGCTGGGATACGCAAGCCCAGCACAGCTGATGTCTGGAACATCAATTTCGTGCGAGCTGGATCAGAAAAAGCATAAGCGAGGTGAGACATCGCGGGAAAGGCTTACCCCCGCGGGAACAGAGCGAGATCAATTTCTGGGCCAATAATTGACACCTGTTTATTCCCAATGTACCCCAGTTACAATCCGCAGGAACAGTCCACACTAAATCAAAGCACAATAGTAGTCTGGAAATGACGGTGCGCGATGCCATTAGAGGTTTCGGATTAGATTTTGTAATGCTGTTGTAAGGAATGAAATCTTTGAATCCAGTGCCCACATTGGGGGTTTATTTCTCAATCCAGTGCACACATTGGTTGTTTATTTCTGAATCAAGTGCCCACATTGGGGATTTATTTCTCAATCTAGTGCACATGTTGGTTGTTTATTTCTGAATCCAGTGCCCACATTGGGGGCTTATTTCTCAATCCAGTGCCCACATTGGGGATTTATTTCTGAATCCAGTGCCCACATTGGGGGTTTATTTCTCAATCCAGTGCCCACATTGGGGGTTTATTTCTGAATCCAGTGCCCACATTGGGGGCTTATTTCTCAATTCAGTGCCCACATTGGGGTTTATTTCTCAATCCAGTGCCAACATTGGGGATTTATTTCTGAATCCAGTGCCCACATTGGTTGTTTATTTCTGAATCCAGTGCCCACATTGGGGATTTATTTCTGAATCCAGTGTCCACATTGGGGGTTTATTTCTCAATCCAGTGCCCACATTGGGGGTTTATTTTTCAATCCAGTGCCCACATTGGGGGTTTATTTCTCAATCCAGTGCCCACATTGGTTGTTTATTTCTGAATCCAGTGCACACATTGGGGATTTATTTTTCAATCCAGTGCCCACATTGGGGATTTATTTTTCAATCCAGTGCCCACATTGGGGGTTTATTTCTGAATCCAGTGCCCACATTGGTTGTTTATTTCTGAATCCAGTGCCCACATTGGGGATTTATTTCTGAATCCAGTGTCCACATTGGGGGTTTATTTCTCAATCCAGTGCCCACATTGGGAGTTTATTTTTCAATCCAGTGCCCACATTGGGGGATTATTTCTCAATCCAGTGCCCACATTGGGGATTATTTCTCAACCAGTGCCACTTAGTATAATTGCACAGAATATAATTGTCAAACAATAACACGGCAGTGAGTATATTTGCTCCACTGGGGTACAGGGTTGAGGACTGACTTGGGGATTCGGGTGGAGTGACATTGGTGGTGGGGCAGGCGTGGGAGGACAGGAGTGGGGGTGCAGGTGTGAGTGGACAAGGACGTTGGGGTCAGGGGTTGGGGGTCAGGATTGCTGGGGCAAGTCAGTGGTTAGCGGTACAGGGGTTGTTGGGACAGGTAGGTGGGACAGGGGTTAGTGGGATAGCTGGGTGCGATAGGGGTTGGTGGTAACTGTGGGTGGGACTGTAATGTTGGGTCTTGGGTTATTTGGGACAGCGGGTTAGTGGGATAGGGGTTGGTGGGTTGGTCAACTGACCCACACTACAGAGATTCATACTAAATAACAGGGTATTGGGAATGTGGGCCTTGTGCCCGTGCCCATTATTGTTACCTGGAAGCCTCGTGCCCTTGTTGCACAGGTTGCCCTGACAACAGGTGGGGTTAGGAGCGATTGGAATCCTCAGATGAGTTGTCTTAGCAGATTCGCAAATGTTCTTGGATACACAACCTTTGACGGCATTCACTGGAGCATGTGCTGGTAACAGAAAGACACAGGTCATTTATAGTATGTCTGTTGTATAATAGTTCCAAATGAGAGTATTCTGTTCTTAAAACTGAATAAAGCTTCCTAAACTGAACAAATGGGAAAAATGCCTCAGCATTAACACAAATGGCTCAACAAGCCAGGGAAGGGCCACCCAGGGTCTCACACACAGCACTCCAGGCCCTCTACCCACAGAGGCCAGGAAGGCCTCCAGAAAGAAGGATGTGAAACCAGATCACCGAGGCTGTCACTGCCAGCAGTGTCGCCCCCACCACCTGGCTCCAGTGCCCAAAGAAGCTTCATGACCTCAGACCACTGGTCAAGTTCAGTGAATGCGTCTTCAAAAGCTGTCTCCTCCCAACTGCACCAATAGCCTCACACACTGCTCAATGCCAGACCCTCACCCCTAATCACTCACCGACCAACATTCTGCAACAATCAAGAGGCACACCTCCCATTCCTAGCCTCACCTCTCCCCCTTGGAGGAGATGGTGCAGGACATTCTTGGCAGGGGCATGGCTGAGCCCTTGGCCAGCGGTGGGGCTGAAAGGAAAAAATAATCTGGAATCCTCATACGTTATCCTCTTTCTGGCATCCACCTCTTGTTTTCCTGCCCTCCCATCACCACAACTCCACCCTTGTGTCTTCCTCATTTTACACACCCAAGAAATGCAGCCAGCCCAGCCAGTGGGTCAACAGGAAGAGGTAGCCTGCCCAACCAGTGGGACCGCAGGCGGATGTTTCCATCCCGGATATCCCGACCACAAAGGGGCTCTCTGGGATACATCCTTCCGGTTAATTCATCCTCTTCGGCTTCCTCCACTTCTGCGCCTTCCTCTTCCCACTGTAAATGTGAAATGACAGCATAAGATGCTGCAAATGCTCAGTCGGTCAGCCAGCATGTCGACCTGAGACGTGAATTCCACTGATGTAGCATGACCTGCTGAGCATTTGCAGCATGTTCTGTCTTTTCAAAGGAGTTCACTTACCATCCGAGCTCTTGCAAGCGTCCAGCGGCATTCCCAAAACATTAAAAAACTTTTCACCTATATTGCAGCAAGCCACCACTTCTTTAAAGTCCAAAAAAACCCAGTACAAACCCTTCAAACTTACCTGAATGATGTGTGTGTCCCTTTAACAGCTGCAGATATCACCCCTGCCAGCGTCTGTCAGCCTGACTGCATGCCAGGTTAACCTGGCGCGCTTAGGCCACAGCGCTGAATTGGACGCTAGTTTTGAAGTTCGCATAGGTGACGTTACGTCACCACCTCGCAATTTTTTTTACATGGCGCAGCCGGTTACCAGCAGTTCAAAAGGCCCCATGAATACGACGGCTGCTGTGGGGACTGCCTCCAGTTGGGGCAAGAGCGGCGGCCGCCATTTTCTCGAGAATCGCTGGCGCTAACAGTTGGCGGTAAATATATGAATTTCTCATCCATAGAAGCTGCCTCAGGGCAGTGTTCTAGGCCCAACCACCTTCAGCTGCTTCATCAATGACCTTCCCTCCATCATAAAGTCAGAAGTGGGGATATTCGCTGATGACTGCACAGTGTTCAGTTCCGTTCGCAGCTTTTCAAATAATGCAGCAGTCCATGCCCGTATGCAGCAAGACCTGGATGACATTCAGGCTTGGGCTGATAAATGGCAAGCAACATTCGCGCCACACAAGTGCCAAGTAATAACTATCTCCAACAAGAGAGAGTCTAACCACTGCCCCTTGACATTCAACAGCATTACCATCGCTGAATCCCCCTACATCGACATCCTGGGGGTCACCATTGACCAGCCACTTAACTGGACTGGCCACATAAATACTGTGGCTACAAGAGCAGGTCAGAGGGTGGGGATTCTGTGGCGAGCATCCCACCTCCTGACTCCCCAAAGCCTTTCCACCATCTACAAGGCACAAGTCAGGAATCTGATGGAATACTCTCCATTTGCCTGGATGAGTGCAGCTCCAACAACACTCAAGAGTCTCGACATGATCCAGGACAAAGCAGCCCACTTGATTGGATCCCCATCCACCACTGTAAACATTCACTCCCTCCACCACCGGTGCACCGTGGCTGCATGTATATACCATCGACAATATGCACTGCAGCAACTCGCCAAGGCTTAGACTCATAGAGTCATAGAGTCATAGAGTCATAATGACACAGAAGGAGGCCCTTCGGCCTATTGAGTCCGTGCCATCTCTCTGTAGAGCAATCCAGTCAGTCCCATTCCCTCGCTCTATCCCCGTAGATCTGCAAGTTTATTTCCCTCAAGTGCCTATCCAATCTCCCCTTGAAAACATTGAGTGTCTCCACTTCCACCACATCTGTCAACAGCGAAATCCATGTTATCAACATTCGCTGCGTAAAAAAGCTTTTCCTCACATTCCCCCCGTATCACTTGTCCAAAACCTTAAATCTGTTCCCCCAGTCCTTGTACCATCAACTAGTGGGAACAGCCTTTCCCCGTCGAGCCTATCCAAACCCGTCATAAGCTTGTACACCTCTATCAAAACACCCCTCAATCTCCTTTGCTCTAATGAAAACAAATCCAGCTTCTCCAACCTGTCCTAGTAACTAAGATCCCCCACCCCCGGAACCATTCTGTTAAGTCTCATCTGCACCCTCTCAAGGACCTTCACATCCTTCCTAAAGTGTGGTGACCAGAACTGGATGCAATCCTCCAGTTGTGGCCTAACTAGCTCTTTATAAAGGTTCAGCATAACTTCTCTACATTTGTACTCGATACCTCTATTTATGATGCTCAAGATCTCATATGCTTTGTTAACCACTCTCTCCTGCCATCTTCTGGGACCTATGCACATTAACTCCCAGGTTTTAATAGCATGTCTTTATCTCTGATGACCCTCAGCAGGAGAACGTTATCTAATTTGCTCAGTCGTGTACTCTGCCCGTGCGATGAACGATTTGTTTTTGGGTCTGGTAATGTGCAATGGACTGGGTAATGAGAGCTAGATCAGGCGCAAGCTAAATTTTAGACATTTTATGAACATTAGATGGGGGAAGGGTTAATCTCCAGATAATTCAATTAAGTAGAATTCGAGGGGGCAGAATTCACTTGTCGTTCCTTGTCGAACAGTCCTCCAATGGTCTTTGGTTCACCATTCCCTCCATCCTTACAACTACACCTGAAATTACATTTTGCAACTGACATGGAGATCCCACCTGCAATTGATTTACATTCATCTCACCGTGAGATCTCTTTCAACAAACGAGAAATCTCCCCTAACATCAATGAAACAGTTCACGCTGTTACCATGAAATATTACCAGTTAAACTTACGAAATGGCGGTGTAGAGGAACCATTCATGCAGCGATCCTCATTCCCGACACATTTCACGATGCTTGGACTGTTGAAACAGGTTTCAGGTGATTCATGAAAACATCCATAGCACTCTAGGCCATTGGGAGTGGGATTTCCTGATGAAAGATGAACACAGAATATTCAGGATCCCAAAAGCATTGACTTGGAGATGAAGAATCTGCAGATCCTTGAATTTTTCAATTTCATTAATAATCAATCAATTAATAAGTAGCTACATATAATAACACAGCACTGAAAGAGGCCATTCGGCCCAGCGCGCCTCTGCTGCCTCTTTGAAAGAGTGATCCAATTAGCCCCACTCCAATAAAACTTCATAGTAATGTTAATAAAAATTATTATTGCAAAATAAAAAATAGAACTTCAATAGTTTTATAGCTACAAGTCCAAATGAAACGATAGCCAGGCGAGAAAAACAAGGGGACAGGAGGAGACCTTTCAGTACAAAACCATATTGCACTATGCTTTCAACACCCAGGGCCATCTCCGAGTCCTTTATGCTGTCGGAAATGGGAGAGGGATCCGTTCATCTGCATTAATATTTCCCTTTGGTGAGCACAATAGGAAAAACAATTTGGATCATTCCTAACTTTAGCAGAGACTCAATATGTTGTGAAGAGAGAGAATGAAGATCAGTGCGATGTTCCAGGGGGATTTTAGTGTTACAGGAATATACCGTATAGAGGTATTAACCAGATTCACTCGAGTGTCCCAATCGGTTTATTGTGTGTCTCAGCTTACCTGGAAAAGTCTGATTATTGCATAAATCGGAACTGCAGGAATTGCATTCCAAGTTCTCCATCACAGAACCGAAGTCGTAGGAAAAAGATTCAGCACAATTTCCGCAGCCTTTGAAATAGCTGGTTCTGCCTGAAAACGGAGAGAAATATTTCATCTTCTGATATTGTAGGCTCATTCTACATTTAATCCATTTATTTATCCATTTACTTAAATATCAATCCCTTTATTTATCCAGCCATTCCTTTATTTATCGCAGCCTCCCTCCATCCGTCTCATTTGTTTTATTTTTAATTGTTTCTCCTGTGTTACCCTTCTCTCCTGTCCATTTCCCCAATCCCGCCCGCACTTCACATCCAAGTGCCCTGGACAACCTGATCCTCGCTTCACCTTAGACCAAGCCGGCCACACGGACCCAGCCGCCCAGAGTGAGCAGGGGCCAGACTGGGTTCATCTTGGCCGGTAACCCAGCGGCCGCCTGTGATACGACCGCCCGATATTCCGTTCCATTGAATTCAATGAATATCGGGCGGTGTGTCTATAACAGGCAAATGATTGGTTACCGCCCGTTTTGTGCTACCTTCCAGATTGAATTTCCACCACTACAATTTTGTACCACAGCGCTACTCGTGCAAGCCTCTATTCTACCTTTGCCAGCTCACTAGCAATTAAATATATTCGGAGGCAAAGCAAAGAGGAAATTTTACCGTTTGTAGTGGTGTTTGCCAGTGTTACACAGGTGTCCTTCGATCCTGATTTGCAGACTTCTTCCTTCTGTTCACATTTCCCAGTTTCGCTCACACAACTGAAACACTTCAGAGCCGAGGCTGCAACAAATAAAACAAGGGAAACAATCAGTCACTGTTCCAGTCGCATTGAACGGTCCTAATTTAACAATCTCGGAATATTACATCGAATGTACAGCACAGAAACAGGCTAATCGGCCCAACTGGTCCATGCCGGTGTTTAATCTACACACGAGCCTCCTCCCACCCCACTTCATCTCATCCTATCACCATATCCCTCTATTCCTTTCTCCCTCATGTATTTATCTAGCTTCCCCATCATTGCATCTATGCTATTCGCCTCAACCACTCTTTGTGGTACCGAGTTCCACATTCTCACCCCTCTCTGGGTAAAGTTTCTCCTGAATTGCCTATTGGATTTATCAGTGACTGTCTTATATTTATGGCACGAATTCTGGTCTCCCCCTTTCAGTCCTGGTATCACCCTTGGAAACCTTTTTTGCACCTTCTCCAGTGTCACTATATCCTTTTTATAATATGGAAACCAGAACTGCGCACAGTACTCCAAGTGTGGTCTAACTAAGGTAAATGTGAAGTAATCCACTTTGGTAGCAAAAACAGAAAGGCAGAGTATTTCCTAAATGGTGAAAGATTGGGGAATGCAGAAGCTCAAAGGCGCCTTGTACATGAGTCACTGAAAGTGAATGTGCAGGTGCAGCAAGCCATTAGGAAGGCAAATGAAATGTTGGCCTCCATTAAACGAGGATTTGAGTACAGGAGTAAAGAAGTCTTATTCCAATTATATAGGGCCTTGGTGAGACCACACCTGGAGTACTGTGTACAATTTTGGTCTCCTTACCTAAGGAAGGATATACTTGTCATAGAGGGAGTGCAACGAAGGTTAATGAGATTGATTCCTGGGATAGCGGGACTGTCGTATGAGAAGAGATTGATTAAGCTAGGCCTGTATTCTCTTGAATTCAGAAGAATGAGAGGGGATCTCATTGAAGCATACAAAATTATTACAGGGCTTGATAGGGTGGATGCTGGGAGAATGTTTCTCTTGGCTGGGGAGTGTCGAACCAGGGGCCACAGCCTCAGGATAAAGGGTAGACCATTCAGGACTGAGATGTGAAGAAATTTCTTCACACAGAGGGGGTGGTGAATCTTTGGAATTCTCTACCCCAGATGGCTGTGGAGGCTCAGTCATTGGGTATATTCAAAACAGAAGTCGATAGATTTCTGACTAGTAAGGGCATCAAGGGATATGGCGATAGGGCCGGTGAATGGAGTTGAGGCAGAAAATCAGCCATGATCCGATTGAATGGCGGAGCAGGCTCGAAGGGCCGAATGGCATACTCCTGCTCCTGTTTCTTATGTTCTTATGTTCTTAAATATATTCAATGACCCAGCCTCCACAGCTATCTTTGATAGAGAATTCCAGAGATTCACGACCCTCTGAGAGAAGAAATTCCTCCTCATCTCCATTTCAATTGGATGCCCCCATATTCTGAAACTATATCCCCTAGTTCTAGATTCCCCCACTTGGGGAAACATCCTCTCTGCATCCACCCTGTCGAGCCCCCTCAACATCTTATATATTTCAATAAGATCACCTCTCATTCTTGTAAACTCCAATGAGTATAGGTCCAACCTGCTCAACCTTTCTTCATAAGACAAACCCTTCATCTCACGACTCAACATAGAACACCTTCACTGAACATCCTCCAATGCAAATATAGCCCTCCTTAAATAAGGGGACCAAAACTGTACGCAGTACTCCAAGTGTGGTCTCACCAACGCCCTGTACAGTTGTAGCAAGACTCCCTTACTTTTATACTCCATCTCCCTTGCAATAGAGGCCAACATTCCATTTGCCTTCCTAATTACTTGCTGTACCTGCATGCTAACTTTTGGTGTTTCATGTACAAGGACCCCCAGATCTCTCTGTACCGCAGAATTTTGTAGTCTCTCTCCATTTAAATAATAATATGCTTTTTTATTCTTCCTACCAAAATGTATAACCTCACATTTTCCCACATTATACTCCATCTGCCAAATTTTTGCCCACTCACTTAACCTGTCTATGTCCCTTTGCAGATTCTTTGTGCCCTCCTCACAACTTGCTTTTCCACCCATCTTTTTATCATCAGCAAACTTGGCTCCATTACATTCAATCCTTTCATCCAAGTCATTAATATAGATTATAAATTGTTGAGGCCCCAGCACTTATCCCTGTGGCACCCCACTAGTTACAGTTTGCCAACCTGAAAATGACCCATTTATCCCAACTCTCTGCTTTCTGTTAGTTAGCCAATCCTCTATCCATGCTAATATATTACCCCCAACCCCGTGAGCCCTTATCTTATGCAGTAACCTTTTATGAGGCACCTTATCGAATGCCTTCTGGAAATCCAAATACACCACATCTACTGGTTCCCCTTTCCCCCTGCTCGTTACATCCTCAAAGAACTCTAGCAAATTTGTCAAACATGATTTCCCTTTCATAGAACCATGCTTACTCTGCTTGATTATATTATGATTTTCTAAATGTCCTGCTGCTATTTCCTTAATACTGGTTTCCAGCATTTTCCCAAAGACAGATTTCTTGAATAGGGGCATTACATTTGCGGTTTTCCAATTCGCTGGGACCTCTCCAGAATCCAGGGAATTTTGGTAGATTACAGCTCATGCATCCACTATCTCTGCAGCCACTTCATTTAAAACCCTCGGGTGCAGGCCATCAGGTCCAGGGGACTTGTCCACCTATAGTCCCTTTTGTTTGCCTAGTACTTTTTCTCTAGAAATAGTGATTGTTTTACTTTCCGCCCTCTCTATAGCCCCTTGATTATCTATTACTATTGGGATACTTTTAGTGTCTTCTACCGTGAAGGCTGATACAAAATATTTGTTTCAATATTTGTTCAAAGTCTCTGCCATTTCCCTGTTTCCCATTATTAATTCCCCAGTCTCATCCTCTAAGGGACCAACGTTTACTTTAGCTACTCTCTTCCTTTTTATATACCTGTAGAAGCTCTTGCTGTCTGTTTTTATATTTCTTGCTAATTTACTCTCATAATCTATCTTCTCCCTCTTTACTATTGTTTTAGTCGTCCTTTGCTGATTTCTAAAATTTACCCAAACCTCTGGCCTACCACTGACCTTCACAACATTGTATGGCTTTGTTTTCAATTTAATAAACGAAGAAACATTGATTCAGTGCTGAGAATTTACATGTTAATCTGTACATTACAGGCTGGAGTGAAACATTGCACTGTAACACAATATAATTGACACCTGTTTATTCCCAATGTCCCCCAGTTACAATCCGCAGGGAAAGTCCACACGAAATCAAAGCACAATAGTAGACAGGAAATGACGGTTTGCGATGCAATTGGAGGTTTCAGATTAGATTTTCTAATGCTGTTGTAAGCAATTAAATCTTGTGAATCTAGTGCCCACATTATGGGTTTATTTCTCAATCCAGTGCCCACATTGGGGGTTTATTTCTCAATCCAGTGCCCACATTGGGGGTTTATTTCTCAATCCAGTGCCCACATTGGGGGCTTATTTCTCAATCCAGTGCCACTTAGTTGGCCCAAACCCTGCGCCTGGATCATTTCCAATATTGCACAGAATATAATTGTCAAACAATAACACGGCTTTGAGTATGTTTGCTCCACTGGGGTACAGGGTTGAGGACAGACTTGGGGATTCGTCTGGAGTGACAGTGGTGATGGGACAGGCGTGGGCGGACAGGAGTGGGGGTGCAGGCGTGAGTGGACAAGGACGTTGGGGTCAGGGGTTGGGGGTCAGGATTGCTTGGGCGAGTCAGTGGTTAGCGGTACAGGGGTTGTTGGGACAGATAGGTGGGACATGGGTTAGTGGGATAGCTGGGTGCGACAGGGGTTGGTGGTAACTGTGGGTGGGACATCAATGTTGGGTCTTGGGTTAGTTGGGACAGGGGTTAGTAGGAGAGCTGGGTGAGACAGGGGTTGGTGGTACCTGTGGGTGGGCCAGTAATGTTGGGTCTTGGGTTAGTTGGGACAGGGGGTCAGTGGGATATGGGTTGGTGGGTTGGTCAATTGACACACACTACGGAGATTCATACTAAATAACAGGTTATGGGGAATGCGGGCCTTGTGCCCGTGCCCATTATTGTTACCTGGAGGCGTCGTGCCATTGTTGCACAGGTTTCCCTGACAACAGGTGGCGTTAGGAGCGATTGGAATCCCCAAATGAGTTGTCTTAGCAGATTCGCAAATGTTCTTGGATACACAACCTTTGACGGCATTCACTGGAGCATGTGCTGGTAACAGAAAGACACAAGTCATTTAAAGTATGTCTGTTGTATAATAGTGTGTAAAAGAGTATCGACTCACCACACCTCCCCTGTGGAATTGCGGTTATAGACGTTGCACAGTATCCAAGCACACAATTGAAACATTTACTTATTTTAACACAAACTGCAAAGACTAGGATTGGAGTTCAGGTCCGGTTCACACTTACAGGACGAGTCGCCCCTCACTACTCCGCGCAAACCTCCTACCTGAAATAAATTTGTCCGGGTTTCTACTCATGTTGAACTGGATACAAACTCACAGGAGAGCCCTGCTCCTAGTATACAGAACAATGGATATCTGACCCCAGAGAGGACACTAACCTGGAGGCGAATTGCTGAGATCACTGATAACATATATACATATAATGTGGGATATATATTTACATATATACACACCGCGAGATATATATATATATATACATACTGTGTGATATTTATGTATATACACACAATGTTGGATATTTATATATAATTACACACACGGTCGGATATATATAAATATGTATATATATCAACACACACTGTGGGATATCATGAAATTATAGGGGGGAAATTGCTGATCACCAGCAAAGCAGTCCGTGTCACCGCCAACTGACGTTAACGGCCGCCCGAAATAGCCGCAGCGCCAGCCGACCTAAATTTGCGTGGTGGGCGTGGGGCGCATGGAGTTAGGTGGTGCAGCGCTAAACTTAGGCGCTGCGCCGTCCTGGTGGCATTGCACGAGAGATCAGGGACCAATTGGTTGCGCTGGTGCGGCGTTGCTGCTGCCCCGAGCGTCTGTGTGCGAGGCTGTGACGCTCGCAATGCATTGTGGGCAGTGAGGTGCTCTGAAATTTAAAGGGGCCATGCACATTGAAGCAAGACAAAATAAAATGCACTGATTCAATACATTTTTCAGCCCTTTCTCTCTTTTGTTTTACAAATATTCAATTTTTAAAAGAAGTTCCAAATGTGAGTTTTCAGTTCTTAAAGCTGAAATTACCTTCCTAAACTGAACAAAAGGGAAAAATGCCTCAAAATTAACACAAATGGCTCAACAAGCCAGGGAAGGGGTACCCAGGCTCTAACACACAGCGCTCCAGGCCCTCTACCCACAGAGGCCTGGAAGGCCTCCAGAAAGAAGGATGTGGGACCAGATCACCGAGGCTGTCACTGCCAGCAGTGTCGCCCCCACCATCTGGCTCCAGCGCCCAAAGAAGCTTCATGACCTTTCCTTCAAGTGCCTATCCAGTCTCCCCTTCAAAACATTGAGTGTCTCCACTTCCACCACTTCCGTCGGCAGCGAATTCCAGGTCATCACCACTTGCTGCGTAAAAAAGCTTTTCCTCGCATTCCCCCTGTATCTCTTGCCCAAAACCTTAAATCTGTGTCCCCTAGTCCTTGTACCATCAATTAGTGGGAACAGCCTTTCCCCGTCGAGCCTATCCAAACCCATCGTAATCTTGTACACCTCTACCAAATCACCCCTCAACCTCCTTTGCTCAAATGAAAACAAATCCAGATTCTCCAACCTGTCCTAGTTGCTAAGATCCCCCATCCCCGTCACCATTCTGTTAAATCTCCTCTGCACCCTCTCAAGGGCCTTCACATCCTTCCTAAAGTGTGGTGATCAGAACTGGATGCAATCCTCCAGTTGTGGCCTAACTAGCGCTTTATAAAGGTTCAGCATAACTTCTCTACTTTTGTACTCAATACCTCTATTTATGAAGCCCAAGATCCTATATGCTTTGTTAACCACTCTCTCAATATGTCCTGCCATCTTCAGGGACCTATGCACATTAACTCTCAGATCCCTCTGTCCCTGCACACTCTTTAAAACTGTGCCATTAAGTGTATATTGCCTCTCCCTGTTCCTTCTGTCAAAATGCATCATCTCACACTTCTCTGTATTAATTTCCATCGACCACTTGTCTGCCCATTCTGCTAGCCTTTCTATGTCCTGTGCAGTCGATTGGTATCATCATCACTGTTTGCCACACCCCCAAGTTTGGTGTCGTCGGCAAATTTAGAAATTCTACTTTGTATTCCAATATCCAGGTTATTTATATATATTAAAAAAAGCAGTGGACCCAGCACTGACCCTTGGGGAACACCACTGTCTACCATCCTCCCGTCTGAAAAACAGCCAATTACCACAACTCGCTGTTTTCTGTCCTTAAGCCAATTCCTTATCCAAGCTGCCACTGACCCACCTATTCCATGAGCCTCAATTTTGTTAACCAACCTTCTATGTGGTACCTTGTCAAATGCCTTCCGAAAATCCATGTAGACAACATCCATTGCATTCCCTTCATCAAACCTCTCTGTTACTTCATCAATAAATTCAATTAGATTAGTCAAACGCGATCTGCCTTTTACAAATCTGTGTTGGCTCTCCTTAATTAGCTTAAACCTCTCCAAGTGCCTTTTAATTTTTTCCTTAATTATTATTTCTAAAACTTTACCCACCACTGATGTTAAACTGACCGGCCTGTAGTTACTAGGATTGTCCTTACTACACGCTTACTGTTTACATGCCGGTAGAAGATCTTTGGGTTCCCTTTTATGTTAACCGCCATTCTACTCTCATATTCTCTCTTTGCCAATCTTATTTTCATTTTCACATCCCCTCTCAACATAATGGGGGAAAAATTCAGCTGCTTGCGCCTGCCGTTAGCGCCTTAAGAGGGTGCTAATGGGGCGTAAAGCAGCTAACGCCCGGGCGCAGCGCCGCCCACGCCTCCCGAAAAATTTAGTGGGAGGTTAGCGGCGGCGGCAGCCGGTAGCGCCCTGTGGCGCTGCGCCGCCGGCGATGACGTCATCGCCGTGCGCAGCACCCCGCTCGCGCCCCGGCCGTGATCTTCAGTCGCGCCCCCTGATTTACCGCCAGACGCTATGTCCGACGGGTTCAGGGAGGCGTACGTGCGGCCGGGGCGGCGATATTTAAAGCGGAGGTGGCAGGCGGCCATTTTTGTTGCTGGCCGCCTGCCAGCACCTGTCCCCGGCCCCCGTGAAGCCCCCCCACCGTGAAGTGCCGGCTGCGCTCCAAGAGCCCGGCACTTCTCTTGAGTGCCGGGCTCTTTTGCCGGCACTCCCGATCCCTGGGGGCCCAGCTGGGCCCCAGTTCGCGCTGCGCAGGGTCCCTCCCCTTTAAGAAGGGGAGGAAGGCCTGCAATACCGCGGCGCGACGTGCCGCAGCGCGTGGCGCTGCGGCACGTAGCGCCAGGATATTCACTCGCAGCGCCCCAAGAGGGATGCGGGGTGCTTCCAGTTGCGCCCCGCTTCCCTCTTGGGGCGCAACCACTGAAGTTCCGGCGCGGGGCCGCTAATTTTTTCGGGGCGCTAAAAGTCGCGCCCAGGTGAGGTTAGCGCCCCAAATGGGGCGCGACTCAATTTTTACCCCAATGTATTTGGTCTGGTTCTCCCTTGAAGAATTCACCTGACATGCATCATACACCCGCTTTCTTTGTTTCATCATCTTTTCTATCTCCCTCGTCATCCAAGGAGCCCTTGATTGGTTCCCTTACCCTTCCCTCTTGTTGGAATGTACCTAGCCAGTACTTGGAACATCTCCTCCTTAAAGATCACCCATTGTTCCATTACAGTTTTTCCTGTCAGTCTTTGGTTCAATTTTACCCTGGCTAGATCATTTCGCATCCCATTGAAGTTAGCCCTATTCCAGTTTAGAAGTTCCACTCAAGATTGTTCCTTGCTCCTCTCCATTGCTAACCTGAATCTTATGATACGATGATGACTCGTACCCAAGTGTTCTCCCACAGACACTTGGTCGACCTGGCCCACCTCATTCCCCAGCAATGCCTCCTTCCTAGTTGGGCCAAGAACATTTTGGTCAAGGAACTTCTGCTGAACACATTTCAGAAATTCCTCCTCCTCCTTTCCCTTTACCCTAGCATTATCCCAATCGATATTTGGGTAATTAAACTCCCCCAATATCACCACTCTATAGCTCTTGCATATCTCTGCGATTTCTCTGCAGATTTGCTGCTCTACCTTCCTCTCACTATTTGGAAGTCTATAGAATACCCCCAATAGTGTGGTCATACCCTTTTTGGTCCTCAACTCTAACCAAATGGATTCTGTCCAAACCCCTCAAGAACATCCTCCCTTTCCAAAACTACAATGTCTTCCTTAATCAGCACTGCCACCCCACCTCCCTTTTTTCTCCTTCCCTATCTTTTATGAGCACCTTATACCCTTGAATATTAAGTGCCCAGTCCTCACCCTTTTTAAGCCACGTTTCCGTTATTGCCACAAATCATATTGCCAGACGACTAATTGTGCTTGTAGCTCATCAACCCTATTCACCACACATTTTGTGTTTACGTACATGCATTCTAAAAACATTTTTGAATTTTTCGCAGTCTTTCTTAGTCTGCACCTATCTAATATGCTACTACTACCGCCTCTAGTACAATCTTCTCTAGTACTATCCTACACAATCACTCTTTTATGCACCTTATTCCTCTTTTCTACTCATATATGCTGTTGCCCACTCCCCTAAAGCTATTTTAAACCATCCCCAACAGCACTAACAAAACTCCCCGCGAGTATATTGGTCCCGGCTCTGTTGAGGTGTAACCCGTCGAGCTTATACAGGTACCACCTTCCCCAGAAATGGTACCAATGCCTCAGGAATCTAAAGCCCTCCCTCCTGAATCATCTCTCCAGCCATGCATTCTATCCTCCTAGCACCTCCAAAACCTGCGATCTCTACCACCTAGAAGGACAAGGGCAGCAGGCACATGGGAAAACCACCACCTCCAAGTTCCCCTCCAAGTCACACACCATCCTGACTTGGAATTATATCGCCGTTCCTTCATCGTCGTTGGGTCAAAATCCTGGAACTCCCTCACTAACAGCACCATGGGAGCACCTTCACCACATGGACTGCAGCGGTTAAAGTAGACGGCTCATCAGCACCTTCTCAAGGGCAATAAGGGATGGGCAGTAAAAGCTGAACTTGCTTTTGTGTACATATACAAACTGTGTTATATACATACGCACATACTGTGGAATATATATATGTGTGTATTAATTATGTTTTAATGGATGTGTTAACAATGTACTATTAATTCAATTTTTAAGAGCATGTCTTTATCTCTGATGACCCTGAGAACGGTATCTAATTCACTAAGTAGTGTACTCTGCCCGTGCTATGACTGGTTTGTTTGTGTGTCTGGTAATGTGCAATGGACTGGGTAATGAAAGATGGATCAGGCGCAAGCTAAATTTTAGACATTTTATTAACATTAGATGGGGGAAGGGCTAATCTCCGGATAATTCAATTAAGTAGAATTCAAGGGGGCAGAATTCACTTGTCGTTCCTTGTCGAACAGTCCTCCAATGGTCTTTGGTTCACCATTCCCTCCATCCTTACAACTACACTGGAAATTACATTTTGCAACTGACATGGAGATCCCACCTGCAATTGATTTACATTCATCTCACCGTGAGATCTCTTTCAGCAAACGAGAAATCTCCCCGAACATCAATGAAACAGTTCCCGCTGTTGCCATGACATATTACCAGGTAAACTTACGAAATGCCGGTGTAGAGGAAGCTTCGATGCAGCGATCCTCATTCCCGACACATTTCACGATGTTCCCTCCGCTGTCACAGGTTTTATGTGAAACATCAAAACATCCATAGCACTCTAAGCCATTGGGAGTGGGATTTTCTGATGAAAGATGAACACAGAATATTCAGGATCCCAAAAGCAATGACTTGGAGATGAAGAATCTCCAGATCCACGAATTTTTCAATTTCATTAATAATCAATCAATTAATAAGTAGCTACATATAATCACACAGCACTGAAAGAGGCCATTCGGCCCATGATGCTTGTGCTGGCTCTTTGAAAGAGCTATCCAATTAATCCCACTCCACCTGCTCCTTCCCTATAGCACTGATTTTTTTCCCATTCCAGGATTTATCCAATTCCGTTTAGAAAGTTATTATTGAATCTGCTTCCACCGCCCTTTCAGGCAGTGCGTCCCAGACCACACCTACTCGCTGCTAAAACAATTCTCCTCATCTCCCCTCTGGTTTTTTGCAAATTATCTTAGTCTGTGTCCTCTGCTTACTGATCCTCCGGCCAGTGAAGACAGTGTCACCCTGTCTAGTCTAACCCTCATAATTTTGAACAGCTCTATCAAATCTCCCCTTAACCTTCTGTGCTCTCAGAAGAACAATCCCAGCTTCTCTACTCTCGCCACCTAACTGAAGCAGGGTTATTTTAATCACACTGGGATTGGTAGAAATTGAGATCGTTCCATGAGAAGCACACCATGAGGACCAATCACAGCACAGAAGGATGCCATTCAGCCCATCGCCCCTCTGCGGGCTCTTTGAAAGATTGATCCAATTAGCCACACTCCAATAAAATTTAATATTAATGTAAATAAAAATAATTAATGCAAAATAAAAAATAGGACTTCAGTAGTTTTATAGCTACAAGTTCAAATGAAACGATAGCCCAGCGAGAAAAGCAAGGAGACAGGTGGAGAAATTTCAGTACAAAACCATATTGCACTATGCTTTCAGCACCCAGGGCCATCTCCGAGTGCTTCATGATGTCGGAAATGGGAGAGGGATCCATTCATCTGCATTAATATTTCCCTTTGGTGAACACAATAGGAAAAACAATTTGGATCATTCCTAACTTTACAGAGACGCAATGTGTCGTGAAGAGAGTGAATGAAGATCAGTGCGATGTTCCAGGAGGATTTTAGTTTTACAGGAATATACCGGATAGAGATATTAACCAGATTCACCCGAGTGTCCCAATCGGTTTATTGTGTGTCTCAGCTTACCTGGAAAAGTCTGATTATTACATAAATCGGAACTGCAGGAACTGCATTCCAAGTTCAACATCGTTGTACCGAAGTCGTAGGAAAAAGATTCATCGCAATTTCCGCAGCCTTTGAAATAGCTGGTTTTGCCTGAAAACGGAGAGAAATATTTCATCTTCTGATATTGTAGGCTCATTCTACATTTAATCCATTTAGTTATCCATTTACTTAAATATCAATCCCTTTATTTATCCAGCCATTCCTTTATTAATCGCAGCCTCCCTCCATCCGTCTCATTTATTTTATTTTTAATTGTTTCTCCTGTTCTTCCCTCCGCTCCTGTCCATTGTCCCAGTCCCCCAATCCCGCCCGCACTTCACATCCAAGTGGCCTGGACAACCTGACCCTCGCTTCACCTTAGACCAAGCCGGCCACACGGACCCAGCCGCCGAGAGTGACCAGGGGCCAGACTGGGTTCATCTTGGCCCGAGTCCCAGCGGCCGCCTGTGATCCGACCGCCCGATATTCCGTTGCATTGACTTCAGTGAATATCGGGCGGTGTGTCTATAACAGGCGCATGATTGGTTACCGCCCGTGTTGTGCTACCTTCCAGATTGAATTTCCACCACTACAAGTTTGTACCACAGCGCCACTCCTGCAAGCCTCTATCCTACCTTTGCCAGCTCACTAGAAATTAAATATATTCGGAGGCAAAGAAAAGCGGAAAATTTACCGATTGTAGCGGTGTTTGCCAGTGTTAAACAGGTGTCCTTCGATCCTGATTTGCAGACTTCTTCCTTCTGTTCACATTTCCCAGTTTCACTCACACAGCTGAAGCACTTCAGAGCCGAGGCTGCAACAAATAAAACAAGGGAAACATTCAGTCACTGTTCCAGTCGCATTGAACGGTCCTAATTTAACAATCTCGGAATATTACATCGAATGTACAGCACAGAAACAGGCCAATTAGCTCAACTGGTCCATGCCGGTGTTTATGCTACACAGGAGCCTCCTCCCACCCCTCTTCATCTCCAGCCTATCACCATATCCCTCTATTCCTTTCTCCCTCATGTGTTTATCTAGCTTCCCCATCATTGCATCTACGCCATTCGCCTCAACCACTCCTTGTGGTAGCGAGTTCCACATTCTCACCCCTCTCTGGGTAAAGTTTCTCCTGAATTGCCTATTGGATTTATCAGTGACTATCTAATATTTATGGCCCCGAGTTCTGGTCTCCCCCTTTCAGTCCTGGTATCCACCCTTTTAAATGATTGTTGCACCTTCTCTAGTGTCGCTATATCCTTTTTATAATATGGAAACCAGAAATGCGCACAGTACTCCAAGTGTGGTCTAACCAAGCTTCGATACAAGTTTAACATAACTTCCCTGATTTTCAATTATATTCATCTCGAAATGAACCTTTGTTTGAAAATTTTATGACCTTGTTAACTTGTGTCACTACTTTTAATGATTTGAGATTCTGTTATCTAGATTCCCTTTGCTGCTCTACCCCATTTAGACACTTATTTTCCAAGGAGTATGTGGCCTCCTTATTCCTGCAACTGAAATGCATTACATCACGCTATACAGAGAGTGACAGGGCGCTTTGCATGTCATCAGACACCACAAAGCGTTTCACAGCCAATGAAGTCATTTTGAAGTGTAGTCACTGTTGTAATGTAGAAGGGTAATACAGTAATCATGGGGGACTTTAATCCACATATGAACTGGGCAAACCAAATTTGCAGTAGTAGTGTGGAGGACGAATTCATGGAATGTATGCAAGATAGTTTTCTATATCAGTATGTTGAAGAACCAACTAGGGAACAGGTTATTTTAGATCTAGAATTGTGCAATGAGAAGGATAAATTAATAACCTTGTAGTAAAGGGTCTTTCAGGGAAGAGTGACCATAATATGATTGAATTTTATATTACGTTTGAAAGTGATTCAGTTAAATCCGAAACTAGGGTCTTAAATTTAAACAAAGCAAACTACGTAGGTATGAGGGTTGAGCTGGCTAATGTAGATTGGGAAACTGCATTGAAAGATATGATAATAGACAAGCAATGGCTAGCATTTAAAGAATTAATGCATAATTTACAACAAATATACATTCCTTTAAGGCACAAAATCCCCACAGGAATAGTGGTCCAACCGTGGCTAACAAGAGAAGTTAAAGATAGTATTTGATCAAAGGAAGAGGCTTATAATGCTGCCAAAAAGACTAGTAAGCCTGTGGATTGAGAGGATTTTAGAATTCATCAAAGGAGGACCAAGAAATTAATAAAGAAAGGGTAAATAGAATGTGAGAGTAAACTACTGAGAGACATAAAAACAGATTGTAAAAGCTTTTATAGGTATGTAAAAAGGAAAAGACTAATGAAAGTAAACGTGGGAAATTATAATGGGGAATAAGGAAATGGTAGAGAAATTAAACAAATACTTTGTGTCTATCTTCACAGAAGAGGAGGAAGAAAACTTCCTGGAAATAGTGGAGAACCAAGGGTCTAGCGAGAATGAGGAACTGAAAGAAATTAGTATTAGTAAAAAAAATAGTACTGGAGAAATTAATGAAACTGAAAATCGATAAATCCCCTGGACCTGATGGCTTACATCCTAGGGTTTTGAAAGAGGTGGCTATAGAGATAGTGGATGCTTTGGTTGTCATTTTCCAAAATTCCATAGATTGTAGAATGGTTCCCGCCATTTGGAAGGTAGCAAATGTAACCCCATTATTTAAGAAGGGTGGGAGAGAGAAATCAGGGAACTATAGACCAGTTAGCCTGACATCAGTTGTAGAGAAAATGCTAGAATCTATTATTAAGGACATGGTAACAGGGCACTTAGAAAATAATAATAGGGTTGGGCAGAGTCAACATGGATTTATGAAAGGGGAATCGTGTTCGACAAATCTGTTAGTTTTTTGAGGGTGTAACTAGCAGAATAGATAAGGGGGAACCAGTGGATGTGGTGCATTTGGATTTTCAGAAGGCATTCGATAAGGTGCCATACAAGAAGTTATTAAACAAAATGAGTGCTCATGGGATTGGGGGTAGTATACTAGCATGGATTGATGATTGGTTAACAGACAGAAAACAGAGTAGGAATAAATGGGTTATTTTCAGGTTGGCAGGCTGTAACTAGTGGGGTACTGCAAGGATCAGTGCTTGGGCCTCAGCTATTCACAATCTACATCAATGATTTTAATGAGGGCACCAAATGTAACATATCCAAGTTTGCTGACGATACAAAGCTGGGTGGGAATGTAAGTTGTGAGGAGGATGCAAGGAGGCTTCAAGGGGATATAGACAGGCTAAGTGAGTGGGCAAGAACATGGCAAATGGAGAAAGGTGAAGTTATCCAATTTGGTAGGGAAAATAGTAAAGCAGAATATTTTTAAATGATGAGAGTTTGGCAAATATTGTTGTTCAGAGGGACCTGGGTGTCCTTGTACACGAATCACTGAAAGTTAACATGCAGGTACAGCATGCAATTAGTAAAGCAAATGGTATGTTGGCCTTTATTACAAGAGGATTTGAGTATAAGAGTAAAGACGTCTTACTGCAATTACATAGGGCCCTGGTGAGACCACAACTGATGTATTGTGTACAATTTTGGTCTCCTTACCTAAGGAAGGATATACTTGCCATAGAGGGAGTGCAACGAAGGTTCACCAGACTGATTTGATTCCTGGGATGTGGGGATTGAACCGATGAGGAGAGATTGAGTAGGCTAGGCCTATATTCTCTAGAGTTTAGAAGAATGAGAGGTGATCTCATTGAAACCTACAAAATTCTTACAGGGCTTGAAAGGATAGATGCAGGGAGGATGTTTCCCCTGGCTTGGGAGCCTAGAACCAGGGGTCACAGGCTCAGAATATGCCAAACATTTAGGACTGAGATGAGGAGAAATTTCTTCACTCAGTGGGTGGTAAATCTTTGGAATTCTCTACCCCAGAGGGCTGTGGAGGCTCAGTCGTTGAGTATATTCAAGACAGAGATCGATAGATTTTTGAATATTAAGGGAACCAAGGGAAATGGGGATAGTGTAGGAAAGTGGAGATGAGGTAGAAGATCAGTTATGATTTATTGAATGGCGGAGCAGGCTCGAAGGGCCAAATGACCTACTCCTGCTCCTATTTCTTATGTTCTTATGTTGTTATGAAACGCGATAGTCAATTTAGGAACATAAGAACATAGGAATAGGGGGAGGCCCTTTAGCCCCTCGAGCCTGTTCTGACATTGAATGAGATCATGGCTGATCTGTGACCTAACCCCATATACCCGCCTTTGCGTACAGCAAAATCCCACAAAGCGAAATGAGATAAATGACCAGATAAGTGACGTTTGTTGAGGGGTAAATATTGGCCGGGACTCTGGGAAATCAAATTTTCCTCTTCTTCGAACAGTAGCATTGGAACCATTACATCCAGCCGAGGGGCAGATGGGGCCTCGGTTTAACGTATCATCAAAATATGGCCCTTCCAAGTCACACACCATCCTGACTTGGAAATATATTGCAGTTCCTTCATCGTCACTGGGTGAGAATCCTAGAACTCTCTCACTAACAGCACTGTGGGAGCACCATCACCACATGGCCTGCAGCATTCAAGAAGGTGGCTCACCACCACTTCTCGAGGGGCAACTCGGGATGGGCAATAAATGCTGGCCTGGCCAGCGATGCCCGTATCCCGAGAATTTATTTCAAAAATTCACCCATATTTCAAATGCACATCAGTCGTTGCAGTAACACACACCCCATATGGGGATCAATCACTATTTCATATAAATATTCATATCGTACCACTAGCGAACAGTTCTATTGAAATAATCAGGATGAAAGAGATTAATAAGTGACCCATTTAATAAAAAAAGTCTCACCTTCAGTAACGAGAGCACAAATGATGAAAATGCCAGCGAACAACTTCATCTTTGCTTTGATCTTTGGTGTTCTTCCCGCAGACCAGTGACACAAACCTCTTCTCCTCACACCTCTGCAGACTGTGCCTATCAGTCGGTAAATATATATGTGAGAATGTTCACCGCCTCCGGCATCCAGAATCACCTACTTCCTTGTGTCATTGCCAAGGTGATTTAGGGCAATCAGTAACAAATACCCTTCAAATCTGATAGCAATTAATTGCTACTGAACTGATTTCCTCACCCACCCAGAGCATGGGCTGTTTATTGTACAAGAGATTAAAGTCACACTGGAACAATGGGTCACTTGTCTCGGGAGATTGTGGTCACTGGTTAGGATCCAGCTCATTCCTGATCTGGGACAGCCTGAAGGGACAGTGTGTGTTGTTGTTCAGAGGGACCTGGGTGTCCTTGTACAAGAATCACTGAAAGTTAACATGCAGGTACAGCAAGCAATTAGGAAAGCAAATAGTATGTTGGCCTTTATTACAAGAGGATTTGAGTATAAGAGTAAAGATATCTTACTGCAATTATATAGGGCCCTGGTGAGACCACACCTGGAGTATTGTGTACAGTTTTGGTCTCCTTACCTAAGGAAGGATATACTTGCCATAGAGGGAGTGCAACGAAGGTTCACGAGATTGACTCCTGGGATGGGGGGATTGTGTTTTGAGGACAGATTGAGTAGACTAGGGCCATATTCTCCAGAGTTTAGAAGAATGAGAGGTGATCTCATTAAAACATACAAAATTCTTACTCCTCCACTTCCTCCTCCTCCTCTTACTATTCCTCCACTTCCTCCACTTCCTCATCTTACTACTCTTCCTTCTCCTCCGCTTACTTCTCATCCTCCACTTCCTCCACTTTCTCCTCCTCCATTTCCTCCCCCTCATCCAGGGAATGGGGATGGATACAGGGAATGGGATCTGATACAGGGAATGGGATCTGACACAGGGAATGGGGATCAAATACAGGGAACGGGATCTGATATAGGGAATGGGAACTGATACAAGGGATGTGGTCCTGGCTCAGTGAAATCTTAGAAGTGCCGTGGAGTGTGTTGGTGCCCTATCGAGATTATTTCCCCCAGTTTACACCTATTTTGCTGCAGGCTTCTAAGTGGAATAAAACAGTGTCAGCCTTGGCTCAGTGGGTAGCACTGTCACCTCAGAATCAGAAGGTCGTGGGTTCGCTGTACCACTCCAGAGGCTTGAGTCCATAATCCTGGCCGATAATCCAGGTGCCAGTACTGAGGGAGCGCTGCACTGTCAGAGGGGCTGTGTTGAGGGAGTGCTGCACTGTCAGAGGGGCCGTGTTGAGGGAGCGCTGCACTGTCAGAGCGGCCGTGTTGAGGGAGTGCTGCACTGTCAGAGGGGCCGTGTTGAGGGAGTGCTGCGCTGTCAGAGGGGCCATGTTGAGGGAGCGCTGCACTGTCAGAGGGGCCGTGTTGAGGGAGTGCTGCACTGTTGGAGGTTCCGTCTTTCGGATGAGACGCTAAACCGAGGTCCCGTCTGCTCTCTCAGGTGGACGTAAAAGATCCCATGGCCACTATTTTGAAGAAGAGCAGGGGAGTTGTCCCTGGTGTCCTGGGCCAATATTTACCCCGCAATCAACATCACTAAAACAGATCATCTGGTCATTTATCACATTGCTGCTTGTGGGATTTATTTCTTTCTCTTTGTCTTGCTCATTGTCTTTCTCTCTCTCTTTCTCGCACTTTTTCTCTCTCTTTCTTTCTCTCCTTTTTTCGTTCTTTCTTTAGAGGAGTGCAGAGATCTCGGAGGGTTGTAGGGCTTGAGCAGTTTACAGAGATAGAGAGGGATGATGCCATGGAACCCGTTGGGTTTTGGGAGCCAGTCGAAGACCTTACAACCATTTAAGAATCTGTTGGATCCTGTAACAGAGGCGGGCGGAGTTACATTATTTCTGCAAGGGTGACCTAGATTGGATCCAATAGCCTCTCTCATCCGTATTTCTGGAGCAACCGGATGAGGGGGCGGAGCCTCTAAAAATGATTCCATTCTTCTTACACCCAGAAGCTCAAATTTGTAGTCGGGAAACTATCCAATCCAATGCCCACATTGGGGGTGTATTCCTGAATCCAGTGCCCACATTGGGGGTTTATTTCTCAATCCAGTGCCCACATTGTGGGTTTATTTCTCGATCCAGTGCCCACATTGTGGGTTTATTTCTCAATCCAGTGCCCACATTGTGGGTTTATTTCTCAATCCAGTGCCCACATTGTGGGTTTATTTCTCAATCCAGTACCCTCATTGGGGGTTTATTTCTGAATTTAGTGCCCACATTGGGGGTTTATTTCTCAATCCAGCGCCACTTAGTTGGCCCAAACCCTGCGCCTGGATCATTTCCAATATTGCACAGAATATAATTGTCAAACAATAACACGGCAGTGAGTATGTTTGCTCCACTATGGTATAGGGTTGGGGAAAGACTTGGGGATTTGGGTGGAGTGACAGTCGTGGTGGGGCAGGCTTGGGAGGACAGGAGTGGGGGTGCAGGTGTGAGTGGGCAAGGGTGGTGGGGTCAGGGGTTGGGGGCCATGATTGCTGGGGCAAGTCAGTGGTTAGCGGTACAGGGGTTGTTGGGACAGGTAGGTGGGACAGGGGTTAGTGGGATAGCTGGGTGCGACAGGGGTTGTTGATACCTGTGGGTGGGACAGCGATGTTAGGTCTTGGGCTAGTTGGGACAGGGGGGTCAGTGGAATAGGGGTTGGTGGGTTGGTCAACTTACCCACACTCTGGAGATTCACACTAAATAACAGGCTATTGGGAATGTGGGCCTTGTACCCGTGCCCATTATTGTTACTTGGTAGCCTCGTGTCCTTGTTGCAGAGGTTGCCCTGACAACAGGTGGGGTTAGGATCGATTGGAATCCTCAAATTAGTTGTATTAGTGGATTCGCAAAAATTATTGGATACACAACCTTTGATGGCATCCAATGGCCTAGGTGCTGGTAACATAAAGACACAGGTCATTTATATTATGTCTGTTGTATAATAGTGTGTAATAGATCATCGACTCACCACACCTCCCCTGTGGAATTGTGGTTATAGACGTTGCACAGTATCCAAGCACACAATTGAAACATTTACTTATTTTAAAACAAACTGCAAAGACTGGGATTGGAGTTCAGGTCCGGTTCACACTTACAGGGCAAGTCGCCCCTCACTACTCCACGCAAACCTCCCACCTGAAATAAATGTGTCCGGGTTTCTACTCATGTCGAACTGGATACAAACTAACAGGACAGCCCTGCTCCTAGTATAAAGAACATTGGATATCTGACCCCAGAGAGGTGAATTGCTGAGATCACTGATAAACGAAAAGCTATTTAAAAGGAGAGGGGGGGGGGGGTGGTTGGTGGGGCATGGAGTTAGGTGGCGCAGCGCTAACCTTCGGTGTAACGCTAACCTTAGGCGCTGTGCCGTCCTGGTGGCGTTGCATGAGGGATCCGGGACCAATTGGTTGTGCTGGTGCGGCGTTGTTGCATCCCCTCACGACTGTGTGCAAGGCTGTGACGCTAGCAATGCATCATGGGCAGTGAGGAGCGCTGAAATTTAAAGGGGCCATGCACATTGAAGCAAGACAACAACGAAATGCACTGATTCAATACATTTTTCAGCCCTTTCGGTCATTTTACAAATATTCAATATTTAAAAGATGTTCCAAATGTGAGTATTCAGTCCTCAAAGCTGAAGTACCTTCCTAAACTGAACAAATGGGAAACTGCCTCAGCACAAATAGCTCAGCAAGCCAGGGAAGGGCCACCCAGGGTCTCACATGCAGCACTCCAGCTTTGTGCAGGGGGTCAACATTGTAAGACTGGCCCTCTACCCACAGGGGCCAGGAGGCCCTCCAAAAGCACAACGTGGAAGTGCATTACAAAGGCCGTCACTGCCAGCAGTGTCGCCCCCACCACCTGGCTCCACTGCCCAAAGAAGCTTCATGACCTCTGACCACTGGTCAAGGTCAGTGAATGCATCTTCAAAAGCCGCCACCTACCAACTGCACCAATAGCCTCACACACTGCTCAATGCACAACCCCCAATCACTCACCTACCAACAATCTGCACCAATGACGAGGCACATCTCCCATTCCTAGCATCACCTCACCCCCTTGGAGGAGACGGTGCAGGCCATTCTTGGCAGGGGCATGGCTGAGCCCTTGGCCAGCAGGCAGGGCTGAAAGGATAAAAGATGCTGGTGTCCTCGTACGTTAACCCCCTTCTGGCATGCACCTCTAGCTTTCCCGCTCTCCCGTCAGCAGAACGCCACCCTTGTGTCTTCCTCATTTCACACACCCAAGAAATGCAGCCAGCCCAGCCAGTGGGTCAACAGGAAGAGGTAGCCTGCCCAACCAGTGGGACCTCAGGTGGAGGATTCCATCCCGGATATCCCGACCACAAAGGGGCTGTCTGGGCTGCATCCTTCCGGCTAATTCCTCCTTTTCGGCTCCCTCAGATTCTGCGACTTCCTCTTCCCTCTGCAAGTGTGTGCAGTAAATGTGAAATTACAACATAAGATGCTGCAAATGCTCAGTTGGTCAGGCAGCACGTCGACCTGAGACGTGAACCTGCTGAGTATTCACTTACCATCCAAGCCCTTGCAAGCGTCCAGCAGCACTCCCAAAACACTTGAAAAACTTTTCACATGTATTGCAGCCAGCCACAACTTCAATAAAATCCCCCCCAAAACAAGGCCAAATCCTTCCATTCAAACCTACCAGATTGATGTGTGTGTTCCTTTAACAGCTGCAGATCTCACCCCTGCCAGCATCTGTCAGCCTGCTTGCACGCCAGGTTAATTCACCACCCCGCCATTTTTTTTAAAGGGCGCTGCCGGTGACCAGCAGCGCAAAGGGCCCCATGAATATGGCGGCCGGCAAGGGGACCACTTCCAGTTGGTGCAAGAGTGGCAGCCGCCATTTTCTCGAGAATCACTGGCGCTAACATGTGGCGGTTAGTATATGAATTTCTCGCCCACAAAAGCTGCCTCAGGGCGGTGTCCTTGGCCCAACCACCTTCACTTGCTTCCTCAATGACCTTCCCTCCATCAAAGTGTCAGAAGTGGGGATGTTCACTGATGATTGCACAGTGTTCAATTCCATTCACAAATCTTCAGATAATGAAGCAGTCCGTGCCCGCATGCAGCAAGACATGGAAAACATTCAGGCTTGGGCTGATAAATGGCAAACAACATTCACGCCACACAAGTGCCAAGCAATGACTATCTCCAACAATAGAGAATCTAACCTGCGCCCCTTGACATTCAATCGCATTACCATCGCTGAATCCCACACCATCGACATCCTGGGGGTCACCATTGACCAGACACTTAACTGGACCAGCCACATAATTACTGTGGCAACAAGAGCAGGTCAGAGGCTGGGTATTCTGCGGTGAGTGTCTCACCTCCTGATTCCCCAAAGACTTTCCACCATCTACAAGGCACAAGTCAGGAATGTGATGGAATGCTCTCCACTTGCTTGGATCAGTACAGCTCCAACAACACTCAAGAAGCTCGACACCATCCAGGACAAAGCAGCCCGCTTGATTGGCACCCCATCCACCACCTTAATCCTCCACTCCCTCCACCATCGGCGTACCGTGGCTGCAGTATGTACCATCTCAATGATGTACTTCAGCAACTCGCCAAGGCTTCTTCGACAGCACCTCCCAAACCCGCGACCTCTACCACCTAGAAGGACAAGGGCAGCATGTGTATGGGAACACCACCACTTCCAAGTTCCCCTCCAAGTCACACACCATCCTGACTTAGAAATATATCGGCCGTTCCTTCATTGTCACTGGGTCGAAATCCTGGAACTCCCTACCTAACAGCACTGTGGGAGCACCTTCACCACACGGACTGCAGCGGTTCAAGAAGGCGGCTCAACACCACCTTCTCAAGGGCAATTAGGGATTGGCAATAAATGCTGGCTTTGCTTTTGTGTACATATTTACACTGTGATATATACATACACACATACTGGAAAAAAATATCAAACCAAAAAAATATCCATTAAAACTTATTTACTATATTTAGCTTTACACATGCAGTATATGTTTTTACAAACGGTCAGTCCTACTGTGGGATATAAACATATATGTATATTATTTGTGTTTTAATGGCTGTGTTAACAGGCTAATATTAGTTTCAGTTTTTCAGTGCATGCCTTTATCTCTGATGACCCTCAGCAGGAGAACGTTATCTAATTCACTCAGTAGTGTACTAGTCCGTGCTATGATTGGTTTGTTTGTGGGACTGATAATGTGCGATGGACTGGATAATGAGAGATGGATCAGGTGCATGCCAAATTTTAGACATTTTATTAACGTTAGATGGGAAAGGTTAATCTCTGGCTAATTCAATTAAATCGAATTCAAGGGGGCAGAATTCACTTGTCGATCTTTGTCGAACAGTCCTCCAATGGTCTTTGGTTCACCATTCCCTCCATCCTTACAACTACACCGGAAATAACATTTTGCAACTGACATGGAGATTACCTTTCAGCAAACGAGGAATATCTCCTAACATCAATGAAATAGTTCACGCTGTTACCATGACATATTACCAGTTAAACTTACAATTCATCTGTGTAGAGGAAGCATTGATGCAGCGATCCTGAATCCCGACACATTTCACGATGTGCGGACTGCTGGCACAGGTTTCAGATGAAACATTATAACATCCAAAGCTCTCTATGCCATTGGGAGTGGGATTTTCTGATGAAAGATGAGCACAGAATATTTAGGATCCCAAAAGCATTGACTTGGAGATGAAGAATCTCCAGATCCATCAAATTTTTAAACTTCATCAATAATGAATCAATTAATAGCTACTGGGAGGGGGAGGAGCCGCTGGTCGTGGTCTGCGTAGGTACCAACGTCATAGGTAGAACTAGGAAAGAGGTTCTGCTGAGAGAGTATGAGCAGCTAGGTGCTAAATTAAAAAGCAGGACCTCAAGTGTAACAATGTCTGCATTATTACCTGAGCCACGAGCAAATTGGTATAGGGTAAATAAAATTAGAGAGATGGATGCATGGCTCAAAGACTGGTGTGGGAGAAATGGGTTTCGATTCCTGGGGCACTGGCACCAGTACTGGGGAAAGTGGGATCTGTATCGTTGGGACGGTCTTCACCTGAACCGTGCTGGGACCAGTGTTCTGGCGAGTCGTATAACTAGGGCGGTAGAGAGGGCTTTAAACTAAATATTGGGGGCATGGGATCAACTTTGGGAAGATGTGGTAATTCAAAGATTGGAGACAAGGCATTAGAGAAAGGTATTAATATGGGAAATGATAAACACACCGTGACAGGAAGGGATAGAGAGTACAATTCTAAGAGTAAATCAACAGATAAGGCTAGAGGTTACAAAAATAATAAAAGGACAAAACTAAAGGCTCTGCATCTGAATGCACGTAGCATTCGAAACAAAACAGATGAACTGATAGCGCAAATAGAAATAAATAAATATGATCTGATAGACATTACAGAAACATGGCTGCAGGATGACATAGATTGGGACCTGAATATTGAAGGGTACATGACATTTAGGAAGGACAGGAAGGTGGGAAAAGGTGGAGGGGTGGCTCTGTTAATTAATTATGGTATTAGCACAATAGCGAGGGATGACCTAAATTCAGGAAACCAGGATGTAGAAGCGGTTTAGGTAGAAATGAGAAATAATAAAGTCAAGAAGTCATTTGTGGGAGTGGTGTACAGGCCCCCTAACAGTAACCACATGGTAGGATGGAGTATAAGGGCAGAAATAATGGGAGCTTGTCAGAAGGGTACGGCAATAATCAGGGGGGATTTTAATCTGCATATAGACTGGAAAAATCAGATGGGCAAAGGTAGCCTAGATGAGGAGTTCATGGAATGTTTTCAGGATAGTTTCTTACAACAGCACCTTCTGGAGCCAACCAGAGAGCAGGCTATACTAGACCTGGTATTGTGCAACGAGATAGGATTAATTAATGACCTCATAGTGAAGGCGCCCCTAGGTAGCAGCGATCATAATATGATTTAATTTTACATTCAGTTTGAGGGAGAGAAGAGTGGGTCCAAGACTAGTATTTTAAACTTAAATAAGGGCAGTTATGAGGGCATGAAAGCAGAGCTAGCTAAAGTGAACTGGCAAATTAGGTTAAGGGATAGGTCAATAGAGTTGCAGTGGCAGACATTTAAGGGGATATTTCAAAATACACAGAATATATACATTCCAACAAGAAAGAAAAATTCCAAGGGGAGGACCCACCATCCGTAGTTAACTAAAAAAGTTAAAGATAGTATTAAACTTAAAGAAAAAGTATATAATTGCGCAAAGATGGGTGGCAGGTCAGAAGATTGGACAGAATATAAAAACCAGCAAATAAAGAATAAAAGATTAATAAGGAGAGACAAATTAGAGTACGAGAGAAAGCTAGCTAGAAATATAAAAACAGATAGTAAGAGTTTCTATAGATATTTAAAAAAGAAAAGAGTTAACAAAGTGAGCATTGGTCCTTTATAAAAAGTGAGTCTGGGGAATTAATAATGGAAAATAAAGAGATGGCAGTTGAATTGAACAGTTATTTTGCATTGGACTTCTCTATAGAGGATACAAGTAACATCCCAGAAATAGCTGTAAATCAGGAAATGGAAGTAAGGGAGGAACTCAAGAAAATTATAATCACCAGGGAAGTGGTACTGAGCAAATTGTTGGAGCTGTGGGCTGACAAGTCCCCGGGTCCTGATGGACTTCATCCTAGGGTCTTAAAAGAAGTGGCCAGTGAGATAGTTTATGCGTTGGTTTTAATTTTCCAAAATACCCTAGATTCGGGAAGGTTCCATTAGATTGGAAAATAGTGAATGTATCTTCTTTATTCAAAAAGGGAGGGAGACAGAAAGCAGGAAACTACAGGCCAGTTAGCTTAACATCTGTCCTAGGGAAGATGTTAGAAGCTATTAGTAAAGACGTTATAGCAGGGCATTTAGAAAAGTTCAAAGTAATCAGGCAGAGTCAACATGGTTTTGTGAAAGGGAAATCATGTTTAACCAATTTATTGGAGTTCTTTGAGGAAGTAACATGTGCTGTGGATAAAGGGGAACTGGTGGATGTACTGTACTTAGATTTCCAGAAGGCATTTGATAAGGTGCCACATCAAAGGTTATTGCAGAAAATAAAAGCTCATGGTGTAGGGGGTAACATATTGGCATGGATAGAAGATTGGCTAGCTAACAGGAAACAGAGAGTAGGCATAAATGGGTCATTTTCTGATTGGCAAGATGTAATGAGTGGTGTGCCACAGAGATCAGTGCTGGGGCCTCAACTTTTTACAATTTATATAAATGACTTGGATGAAGGGACCGAAGGTATGGTTGCTAAATTTGCTGATGACACAAAGATAGGTAGGAAAGTAAATTGTGAAGAGGACATAAGGAGGCTACAAAGGGATATAGATAGGTTAAGTGAGTGGGCAATGATCTGGCAAATGGAGTATAATGTGGGAAAATGTGAAGTTGTCCATTTTGACAGAAAGAATAAAAAAGAAGCATGTTATCTAAATGGTGAGAGATTTCAGAGCTCGGAGATGCAGAGTGATCTGGGTGTCCTAGTGTATGAGTCGCAAAAGGTTACTATGCAGGTACAGCAAGTAATTAGGAAAGCTAATAGAATGTTATCGTTTATTGCGAGGGGAATTGAATACAAAAGTAGGGAGGTTATGCTTCAGTTATACAGGGCATTGGTGAGACCACATCTGGAGTACTGTGTACAGTATTGGTCTCCTTATTTAAGGAAGGATGTAAATGCGCAGGAAGCAGTTCAGAGAAGGTTTGCTAGACTAATACCTGGAATGGGCGGGTTGTCTTATGAGGAAAGGTTGGACAGGCTATGCTTGTATCCGCTGGAGTTTAGAAGAGTAAGAGGTGACTTGACTGAAACATATAAGATCCTGAGGGGTCTGGACAGGGTGGATGTGGAGAGGATGTTTCCTCTTGTGGGAGAATCTAGAACTAGGGGTCACTGTTTAAAAATAAGGGGTCGCCCATTTAAGACAGAGATGAGGAGAATTTTTTTCTCACAGAGGGTCGTGAGTCTTTGGAACTCTCTTCCTCAGAGGGCGGTGGAAGCAGAGTCTTTGAATATTTTTAAGGCAGAGGTAGATCGATTCTTGGTAAGCAAGGGGGTGAAAGGTTATCGGGGGTAGGCGGGAATGTGGAGTAATCGGATCAGCCATGATCTTATGGAATGGCGGAGCAGGCTCGAAGGGCAGAGTGGTCGACTCCTGCTCCTAATTCCTATGTTCGTATGTTCGTATGTTCATAGAATCACACAGCACTGAAAGAGGCCATTCGGCCCATGATGCCTGTGCTGGCTCTTTGAAAGAGATATCCAATTAATCCCAGTCCATCTGCTCCTTCCCTATAGCACTGATTTTTTTTCCTTTCCAGGATTTATCCAATTCCGTTTAGAAAGTTACTATTGAATCTGCTTCCACCGCGCTTTCAGGCAGTGCGTTCCAGATACGGTGGCATAGTGGTTAGCACTGGTGCCTCACAGCGCCAGGGACCCGGGTTCGAATCTGACCTCGGGTGACTGTCTGTGTGGAGTTTGCACATTCTCCCCGTGTCTGCGTGGGTTTCCTCCGGGTGCTCCGGTTTCCTCCCACAGTCCAAAAATGTGCGGATTAGGTTGATTTGGCTATGATAAATTGACCCTTAGTGTTAGGGGGGGATTAAATATGTGGGGTTATGGGGATAGGATGGGATATGTTAGGGGGAATTAAATACGTGGGGTTACGGGGGTAGGGTGGGATATGTGTACTGTGGGGATTAAAGCAGGGACAGGGTACTGGATTTGAATGATCAGCCATGATCGTCTTGAATGGTGGAGCAGGCTCGACGGGCCGAATGGCCTACTCCTGCTCCTAGATTCTATGTTTCTATACCAGCTACTCGCTGCTAAAACAATTCTCCTCATCTCCCCTCTGGTTCTTTTGCAAATTATCTTAGTCTGTGTTCTCTGCTTACTGATCCTCCGGCCAGTGGAAACAGTGTCACCCTGTCTCCTCTATCCCTCATAATTTTGAACAGCTCAAACCTTCTGTGCTTTAAGGAGAACAATCCCAGTTTCTCTACTCTCTCCACCTAACTGAAGCAAGGTTATTTTAATCACACTGGGATTGGTAGAAATTGAGATCGGTCCATGAGAAGCACACCTTGAGGACCAATCAATGCAATGCGATTTATGCAGGACAATGGATTCGGATCCAGCTCGGGTATCTGGGTTGGAACAGATCCCGTCCTGATGTGGGGAGAATCTGTTCTCTCCCAGACCGTATCCCTCCTAGGGAAAGACACCTGTCCCATTGCAGAACTCAAATCTGCCTCAGACTTCTCAATAATTGACACTAAGCTGACTCTCAGCGAGAGATGCCATAAAGGGGTTGATGTGTTAATGGGAAATGGGGCACTGACGTTGCTGCGAGGTAGAATCTCATAGAATGACACAGCACAGAAGGAGGCCATTCGGCCCATCGCGTCTCTGCTGGCTCTTTGAAAGATTGATCCAATTAGCCCCACTCCAATAAAACTTCATATTAATGTTAATAAAAATAATGAATACAAAATAAAACATAGAACTTCAGTAGTTATATAGTTACAAGTCCAAATGAAACGATAGCCCAGCGAGAAAAGCAAGGAGACAGGAGGAGAAATTTCAGTACAAAACCAAAATTGCACTGTGCTTTCAGCACCCAGGGCCATCTCCGAGTGCTTCTTCATGTCGTAAATGGGAGAGGGATCCATTCATCTGCATTAATATTTCCCTTTGGTGAACACAATAGGAAAAACAATTTGTATCATTCCTAACTTTGAAGAGACTGAATGTGTTGTGAAGAGAGAGAATGAAGATCTGTGCGATGTTCCAGGAGGATTTTAGAGTTACAGGAATATACCGTATAGAGATATTAACCAGATTCACCCGAGTGTCCCAATCGGTTACTGTGTGTCTCAGCTTACCTGGAAAAGGCTGATCATTACATAAATCGGAACTGCAGGAACTGCATTCCAAGTTCAACATCACAGAACCGAGGTTGTAGGAAATGGATTCAAAGCAATTTCTGCAGCCATTTGGTGCGTTCCGACTGAAAACGGAGAGAAAAATTCAATTTTCGGATATTGTAGGCTCATTCTTCACTTTATCCATTTAGTTATCCATTTATTTAACCGTCAATCCCTTTATTTATCCAGACATTCCTTTATTTATCGCAGCCTCCCTCCATCCATCCATCTCAATTTTTAATGTTTAAATTGTTTCTCCTGTTCCTCCCTCCTCTCCTGTCCATGTCCCAGTCCCCCAATCCCGCCCGCACTTCACATCCAAGTGCCCTGGACAACCTGATCCTCGCTTCTCCTTACACCAAGCCGGCCAAACGGACCCACCCGCCCAGAGCGACCAGGGGCCAGACTGGGTTCATCTTGGCCTGAGTCCCAGCGGCCGCCTGTGATACGCTCGCCCGATATTCCGTTCCATGCCAATGCAGGGAACAGCACCAACCACTGTACATGGCCTTCTTTGACCTCACAATAGCCTTCGACACCTTCAACCATGAGGGATTATGGAGTGTCCTCCTCAAACTCGGCTGCCCTCAAAAGTTTGTCACCATCCTCTGCCTGTTCACGACGACATGCAAGCTGTGATCCTGACCAATGGATCCACCACAGACCCAATTCACATACGGACCGGGGTCAAGCAAGGCTGTGTCATCACACCAACGCTCTTCTCGATCTTCCTGGCTGCAATGCTCCATCTCACCCTCCATAAGCTGCCCGCTGGAGTGGAGCTAATCTACAGAACAAACGGGAAACTGTTCAACCTCCGTCGCCTCCAGTCCAGATCCAAGGTCGTCCCATCCTCTGTCATCGAATTACAGTATGCAGATGACACTTGCGTCTGCACACACTCTGAGGCCGAACTCCAAACCATCGTCAACACCTTCACTGAAGTGTACGAGAGCATGGGCCTTACACTAAACATCCGTAGGACAAAGGTCCTCTACCAACCTGCACCCGCCACACAGTACTGCTCCCCGATTATCTAAATCCATGACGAGGCCTTGGACAACGTGGACCACTTTCCATACCTCAGGAGCCTACTGTCAACAAGGGCAGACGTCGATGACGAAGTCCAACACTGCCTTCAGTGTGCCAGTGCAGCCTTCGGTCGCCTGAGGAAGAGAGTGTTTGAAGACCAGGACCTCAAACCCGGCACCAAGCTCATGGTCTACAGAGCAGTAATGATACCCGCCCTGCTGTATGCTTCAGAGACATGGACCATGTACAGTAGGCACCTCAAAGCACTGGAGAGGTACCACCAACGCTGCCTCCACAAGATCCTGCAAATCCATTGGCAGGATAGGCGCACCAACGTCAGTGTTCTCGCTCAAGCCAACATCCCCAGCATCGAAGCTTTGACCACGCTCGATCAGCTCCGATGGACGGGTCACATCGTCCGCATGCCCGATACGAGACTCCCAAAACAAGCGCTCTACTCGGAGCTCCGACACGACAAGAGAGCCACAGGTGGGCAGAGGAAACGCTTCAAGGACACCCTCAAAGCCTCCTTGAAAAAGTGCAACATCCCCACCGACACCTGGGAATCCCTGGTCCAAGACCGCACAAAGTGGAGGAGAAGCATCTGGGAAGGCGCCGCACACCTCGAGTCTCTTCGCCGGGAGCAAGCGGAAGCCCAGCGCAAGCAGCGGAAGGAGCGCATGTCAACGCAAGCACCCCACCCACCTGCCCCTTCAACCACCGTCTGCCCCACCTGTGACAGAGACTGTAGGTCCCGCATTGGACTCATCAGTCACCTGAGAGCTCATTTTTAATGTGGAAGCAAGTCATCCTAGGTTCCGAGGGACTGCCTAAGAAGAAGAAAATTCCGTGCCATTGACGCCAATGAATATCGGGCGGGTTGTCGATAACAGGCGAATGATTGGTTACGGCCCGTTTTGTGCTACCTTCCAGAATGAATTTCTACCTCTCGAATGTTGTACCTCAGCGCCACTCGTAGAAGCCTCTGTACTACCTTTGCCGGCTCACTAGAAATTAAATATATTCGAAGGCAAAGAAAAGAGGAAAACTTACCGATTGTAGTGGTGATTGCCACTGTTACACAGGTGTCCGTCGATCCTGATTTGCAGACTTCTTCCTCCTGTTCACAGATTCTAGTTTCACTCACACATCTGATACACTTCAGAGCCGAGGCTGCAACAAAGAAAATAAGGGAAACAATCAGTCACTGTTCCAGTTGCTTTGAACGGACCTAATTTAACAATCTCAGAAAATTACATTGAATATAAAGCAGAGAAACAGGCCAACCGGCCCAACTGGTCCGTGCCGTTGTTTATGCTCCAGAGCAGCCTCCTCCCACTGCTCGTCATCTCATCCTATCACCATATCCCTCTATTCCTCTATTCCTTCTCCCTCACGTGTTTATCTAGCTTCCCCATCAATGCATCTACGCTATTCGCCTCAACCACTCCTTGTGGTATCAAGTTCCACATTCTCACCCCTCTCTGGGTAAAGTTTCTCCTGAATTGCCTATTGGATTTATCAGTGACTGTCTTATATTTATGGCCCCTAGTTCTGGTCTCCCCTTTCAGTCCTGGTATCACCCTTGTAAATCTTTTTTGCACCATCTCCATTGTCACTATATTCCTTTTTATAATATGGTAACTAGAACAGCGCACAGTACTCCAAGTGTGGTCTAACCAAGGTTCGATACAAGTTTAACATAACTTCCCTGATTTTCAATTATATTCCTCTCGAAATGAACCCCAGTGTTTATTTTGAACGTTTTATGACCTTCTTAACTCGTGTTGCTACTTTTAATGATTTGTGAATCTGTACCTGTAGATTCCCTTTGCTCCTCTACCCCATTTAGACACTTATTTTCCAAGGAGTATGTGGCCTACATATTCCTGCAACTGAAATGCATTACATCACGCTATACAGAGAGTGACAGGGCGCTTTGCATGTCATCAGACATCACAAAGCGTTTCAAAGGCAATGAAATAATTTTGAAGTGTAGTCACTGTTGTAATGTAGGAAGGGTAATACAGTAATCATGGGGGACTTTAATCTACATATAGACTGAGCAAACTAAATTTGCAGTAGTAGTGTGGAGGACAAATTCATGGAATGTATGCAAGATAGCTTTCTAGATCAGTATGTTGAGGAACCAACTAGGGAATAGGCTATTTTACATCTAGAATTGTGCAATGAGAAAGGATAAATTAATAACCTTGTAGTAAAGGGGTCTTTAGGGAAGAGTGACCATAATATGATAGAATTTAAATTAAGATTGAAACTGATTTCGTTAAATCCGAAACTCGGGTCCTAAATCTAAACAAAGCAAACTACGTAGGTATGAGGGGTGTTTTGGCTAAGGTAGATTGGGAAACTACATTAAAATGTATGATGGTAGACAAACAATGGCAAGCAGTTAAAGAATTAATACATAACTTACAACAAATATACATTCCTTTAAGGCACAAAAACCCCACAGGAAAAGTGGCTCCAACCGTGGTTAACAAGATAAGTTAAAGATAGTATTAGATCAAAGGAAGAGGCTTATAATGTTGCCAAAAAGAGTAGTATGCTGAGGATTGGGAGGAATTTAGAATTCAGCAAAGAAGGAAGAAGTAATTGATAAAGAAAGGGAGAATAGAATATGAGAGTAAACTAGCGAGAGACATAAAACAGATTGTAAAAGCTTCTATAGGTATGTAAAAACTAAAAGATTAGTGAAAGTAAATGTGGGTTCCTTGCAGGCTGAGACAGGAGAAATTATGAAGGAGAAATGGGGAATAAGGAAATGGCTGAGAAATTAAACAAATACTTTGTGTTCACAGAAGAAGACGCAAAAACTTCCTGGAAATAGTGGAGAAGGAACGGTCTAGCGAGAATGACGAACTGCAAGAAATTTGTATTAGTAAAAAAATAGTACTAGAGAAATTAATGGGACTGAAAGTCGATAAATCCCCTGGACCTGATGGCCTACATCCTAGGGTTTTGAAAGAGGTGGCTATAGAGATACTGGATGCATTGGTTGTCATTTTCCAAAATTCCATAGATTGTAGAACGGTTCCCACAGATTGGAAGGTAGCAAATGTAACCCCACTATTTAAGAAAGGAGGGAGAGAGGAAACAGGGAACTCAGTTGTAGAGAAATTGCTAGCATCTATTATTAAGGACGTGGTAACAGGGCACTGAAAAAATAATAATAGGATTGGGCAGAGTCAACATGGATATATGAAAGGGAAATCGCGTTTGACAAATCTGTTAGAGATTTTTGAGGTTGTAACTAGCAGAATAGATAAGGGGGGGACCAGTGGATGTGGTGCATTTGGATTTTCAGAAGGCATTCGATAAGGTGCCACACAAGAAGTTATTAAACAAAATTAGGGCTCATGCGACTGGGGGTAATATATTAGCATGGATTGAGCGTTGGTTATCGGACAGAAAACAGAAAGTAGGAATAAATGGGTCATTTTCGGGTTGGCAGGCTGTAACTAGTGAGGTACCGCAAGGCTCAGTGCTTGGGCCTCAGCTATTCACAATCTACATCAATGATTTGGATGAGGGGACCAGATGTAATATATCCAAGTTTGCTGAAGATACAAAGCTGGGTGGGAATGTAAGTTGTGAGGAGGGTGCAAAGAGGTTTCAAGGGGATATAGACAGGCTAAGTGAGTGGGGAAGAACATGGCAAATGGAATAAAATGTGGAGAAATGTGAAGTTATCCACTTTGGTAGGAAAAATAGAAAAGCAGAGTATTTTTTAAATGGTGAGAGATTGGGAAATGATGGGCACGGATTTGGGAGGCAACAACGCGTTCAAGGACTTTGGCGAGGAAAGGGAGGTTGGCGATGGGCGGTAGTTTGCAAGGACGGAGGGATCTAGGTTTGGTTTTCTGAGGAGAGGGGTGATGACGGCAGATTTGAGGGAGAGGGGGAGAGAACCCGAGGAGAGAGAACCGTTAACAATGTCAGCTAACATGGGAGCCAGTAAAGGAAGTTGGGTGGTCAGCAGTTTGGTGGGAATAGGGCCGAGGGAGCAGGAGGTGGGTCTCATGGACAAGATGAGCGCAGAGAGGTCATGAGGGGAGATCAGCGAGAAATTGGAGAAAGATGTGAGTTCAGGGCTAGGGCAGGGGGGAACCTTAGAGGAAGTTTGGCCCAGTGGGTTAGGGGAGAAAGGGAAGTGGCAGAGGCAGCTGAACGGATGGTCTCAATCTTAGAGACAAAGACGTACATGAGCTCCTTACACTTGTTGTCGGAGGTGAGGGTGGAGGAGACAGGGGAGAGGGGTTTTAGAAGACGGTTAGCAGTAGAGAATAGGAGCTGGGTTTATCTTTGCATTCCAGAATTATTCTGGAATAGTGAGCAATTGTGGCAGACGATAGCAGGGCCCGATAGTGCTTTATGTGGCCCAGCCAGATCTGGCGGTGAATGGCTAAACCAGTTTCCGCCATATCCGTTTGAGTCTGCGTTCCTTGGACTTAAGGGAGCGAAGATGAGAGCCGTACCAGGGGGAATGGTCAGGGTGAGAGAGAGAGTAATTGTTTTAATAGGGACTAGGACAGAAAACAGAGAGTAGGAATAAATGGGTCATTTTCGGGTTGGCAGGCTGTAACTAGTGGGGTACCGCAAGGATCAGTGCTTGGGCCTCAGCTATTCACAATCTACATCAATGATTTGGATGAGGGGACCAAATGTAATATATCCAAGTTTACTGATGATACAAAGCTGGGTGGGAATGTAAGTTGTGAGGAGGATGCAAGTAGGCTTCAAGGGGATATAGACAGGCTAAGTGAGTGGGCAAGAACATGGCAAATGGAATATAATGTGGAGAAAGGTGAAGTTATCCACTTTCGTAGGGAAAATAGAAAAACAGAGTATTTTTTAAAGGATGAGAGATTGGGAAATGTTGATCTTCAGAGGGACCTGGATGTCCTTGTACACGAATCACTATAAGTTAACATGCAGGTACAGCAAGCAATTAGGAACGCAAATGGTATGTTGGCCTTTATTACAAGAGGATTTGCGTATAAGAGTAAATACGTCTTACTGCAATTAAATAGACCCCTGGTGAGACCACACCTGGAGTATTATGCACAGTTTTGGTCTCCTTACCTAAGGAAGGATATACTTGCCATTGAAGGAGTGCAACAAAGGTTTACCAGACTGATTTGGTTCCTGGGATGGGGGGATTGTCCTATGAGGAGAGATTGAGTAGACTAGGCCTATATTCTCTAGTGTTTAGAAGAATGAGAGGTGATCGCATTGAAACATACAAAATTCTTACAGGGCTTGACAGGGTAGATGCAGGGAGGATGTTTCCCCTGGCTGGGGAGTCTAGAACCAGGGGTCACAGGCTCAGAATAAGGGGTCGGCCATTTAGGACTGAGATGAGAAGAAATTTCTTCACTCAGAGGGTGGTGAATCTTTGGAATTCTCTACCCCAGAGGGCTGTGGAGGCTCAGTCGTTGAGTATATTCAAGACAGAGATCGATATATTTTTGTATATTAAGGGAACCAAGGGATATTGGGATAGTGTGGGAAAGTGGAGATGTGGTAGAAGATCAGCCATGATCTTATTGAATGGTGGAGCAGGCTCAAAGGGCCGAATGGCCTACTCCTGCTCCTATTTCTTATGTTCTTATGTTGTTATGAAACGCGGTAGTCAATTTAGGAACATAAGAACATAGGAATAGGGGGAGGCCCTTTAGCCCCTCGAGCCTGTTCTGCCATTCAATAAGATCATGGCTGATCTGTGACCTAACTCCATTTAACCACATTTGCGAACGGCAAAGTCCCACAAAGAGAAATGAGGTAAATGACCAGATAAGTGAAGTTAGTTGAAGGAAAAATATTGGCCGCGACACTGGAAAATCAAATTTTCCTCCTCTTCGAACAGTGGCATTGGAACTATTACATCCAGCCGAGGGGGCAGATGGGGCCTTGGTTTAACGTATCATCAAAAGACGACCCCTCCAAGTCACACACAATCCTGCCTTGGAAATATATCGCCGTTCCTTCATCGTCGCTGGGTCAAAATCCTAGAACTCCCTACCTAACAGCACTGTGGGAGCACCTTCACCACATGGCCTGCAGCAGTTCAAGAAGGCGGCTCACCTCCACCTTCTCAAGGGGCAACTCGGGATGGGCAATAAACGCTGACCTTGCCAGCGATGCCCGTATCCCGAGAATGTATTTGAAAAAAATCACCTGTATTTCAAGGGCAAATCAGGCGTTGCAGTAACACGCACCCCATATGGGAATCAAGCACGATTTGATGTAAATATTTATATGGTACCACTAACGAACAGCTCTAATGAAATAATCAGGCTGAAAGAGATTAATAAGTGACCCATTTAATAAAAAGTCTCACCTTCAGTAACGAGAGCACAAATGATGAAAATGCCAGCGAAGAACTTCATCTTTGCTTTAATCTTTGGTGTTCTTCCGGCAGACCAGTGCCACAAACCTCTTCTCCTCACAGCTCTGCAGACTGTCTCTATCAGTCGGTAAATATATACGTGAGAATGTTCACTGCCACCAGCATCCAGAATCCCTTACTAACTTATGTCCTTGCCAAGGTGGTTTAGGGAAATCATTAACAATCACCCTTCAAATCTGATAGCAATAAATTGCTACTGAACTGATTAACTCTCTCACCCAGAGCATGGGCTGGTTATTGTACAAGAGATTAAAGTCACACTGGTGCAATGGGACACTTGTCTTGGGAGATTGAGGTCATTCCTGACCTGGGACGGCCTGAAGGGACAGTGTGTGTGAAACATGGAGTTCACCGGCATTGTGGCCTGTGCTATTCCCCACTTTAAGGCGCTTCATACCCCAACTTGGAAGGATCTGTTCCGACCGTCTAACTCTTTCTATTCCTGTCTTGAGATTGTGGCTAATTTTAAAATTCTCATCCTTGTGTTTAAATCACTCCATGGCCTCGCCCTCCATATGTCTGTTACCTCAATTCAGGTACTGGATGAGTGAATAATCTGATCACGCAGAGTCCGGGCTGAAATGGGCTGTCCGCATTGCAGCCACCCTTCCTCTCCCTGTTCCTCCACTGCCTCCACTTCTTGTTGCACTTCCTCCTCCTCCTCTTACTACTCCTCCACTTCCTCCTCCTCCTCTTACTACTCCTCCAGTTCGCCTTCTTACTGCTCTTCCTCCTCCTCCACTTCCTCCACTTTCTCCTCCTCCACTTCCTCCCCCTCCTCCAGGGAATGGGGATGGACACAGCTAATGGTATCTGATCCAGGGAACGGGATCTGATCCAGGGAATGGGGGCTGATACAAGGGATGTGGTCCTGGCTCAGTGAAATCTCAGAAGTGCCGTGGAGTGTGTTTGTGCCCTATCGAGATTATTTCCCACAGTTTACAGCTGTTTAGCTGCAGGTTTCTAAGTAGAATGAAACAGTGTCAGCTTTGTCTCAGTGGGTAGCACTGTCGCCTCAGTATCAGAAGGTCGTGGGTTTGCAATCCCACTCCTGATACTTGAGTCCATAATCCAGGCCGATACTCCAGGTGCCAGTACTGAGGGAGTGCTGCACTGTCAGAGGGGCCGTGTTGAGGGAGCGCTGCACTGTCAGAGGGGCCGTGTTGAGGGAGCACTGCACTGTCAGAGGTGCCGTGTTGAGGGAGCACTGCACTGTCAGAGGGGCCGTGTTGAGGGAGTGCTGCACTGTCAGAGGGGTAGTGTTGAGGGAGCGCTGCACTGTCAGAGGGGCCGTGTTGAGGGAGCACTGCACTGTCAGAGGTGCCGTGTTGAGGGAGCACTGCACTGTCAGAGGGGCCGTGTTGAGGGAGCGCTGCACTGTCAGAGGGGCCGTGTTGAGGGAGCGCTGCACTGTCAGAGGGGCCGTGTTGAGGGAGCGCTGCACTGTCAGAGGGGCCGTGTTGAGGGAGCGCTGCACTGTCAGAGGGGCCGTGTTGAGGGAGCGCTGCACTGTCAGAGGGGCAGTGTTGAGGGAGCACTGCACTGTCAGAGGGGCCATGTTGAGGGAGCGCTGCACTGTCGGAGGGGCATTGTTGAGGGAGCGCTGCACTGTCAGAGGGGCAGTGTTGAGGGAGCACTGCACTGTCGGAGGGGCATTGTTGAGGGAGCGCTGCACTGTCAGAGGGGCAGTGTTGAGGGAGCACTGCACTGTCAGAGGGGCCATGTTGAGGGAGCGCTGCACTGTCAGAGGGGCCATGTTGAGGGAGCGCTGCACTGTCAGAGGGGCAGTGTTGAGGGAGCACTGCACTGTCAGAGGGGCCATGTTGAGGGAGCGCTGCACTGTCGGAGGGGCAGTGTTGAGGGAGCGCTGCACTGTCAGAGGTTCCGTCTTTTGGATGAAACGTTAAACCAAGGCCCCGTCTGCTCTCTCAGGTGGATGTAAAAGATCCCATGGCACTACTTTGAAGAAGAGCAGGGGAGTTCTCCCCGGTGTCCTGGGCCAATATTTATCCCTAACCAACATCACTAAAACAGATTATCTGGTAATTTTCACATTGCTGTTTGTGGGATTTATTTTTCTTTCTCTGTCTCTTCCTCTTTCTTTTTCTCTCTCTTTCTTTCTGTCTCTCTTTCTTTCATTCCTGATCCCTATGTTGCTCGAGCTTGCTGCTACGTGACTGTCGTTGGGAAATGGATCAAGACATTGACCACTGATGGGCGAGAAGCCAGTCAACCCTTTCTATCCAGGGCAAGACACAAAGAATGGGTTAACTGGCCAAGGTCCAACATGCAGCAGGACCTCCTATAGAGAAGATCAGACATTGGTCACCGTCACAGGCATGTCTCACACATAGTATCGCTGGCAATAATAAACAGTCCAATATTTCAAATTAAACGAAGACACATAGGGCTGGATTTTCATTGACCCGTGGAGGCGGGTTTGGAGGCGTGTGGGGGGTTAAAGTTGCAGATTCGGGGGTCCCGAACCCATCCCGCCACCAACCCGCCTCCATGCCAGTTTCGCTGGAGGCGGGTACCCGACCTGTGCTGGGCCCCGCCTCCCCGAGGCAGGGAAGGGGATTAGTGACAATTAACTGCCTGTTAACAGGTAGTTAACAGGCAGTTTTTTGCCCAATCCCTATTTTAAAAGCTGAAATGTGGGCTTCTGGACAGGTCCCAACCACGCCAAGTTCTAAAGGCGGACCGTGGGTCTGCAGTGGTTGGAGGGGTCGATATGTCCGGTGGGCAGGTGAGTGATGGGTGCATGTGTGCAGAGGTAAGTGTGTAAGGTAAGCGTAAAGTGTGGGAAAAAGTTTTACTTACCTTAACTTCCTCCTGCAGGTGTCAGCCCTTCAGGTCTCGGGAGTCAGAAATCTCACCGGCACAGAAAGCACAATGGCCGTGGTGCTGTCAAAAACTGCAGCCTCTGTTTTCTGTGCTGGAATGATTTCTAACTCAGCCTGAGTAGAAGGACTCAAGTTAGAAGACAGATTGTCAGTGTTTGACAGCTTCACAGAGCTGTCAAACGCTGATATTTCATCTGTCAAAAGCTCTTCACAGATGAAATGTCAATCTGTGACGTCGCCTGTTGCCGGGTGGCCATTGATTGGCCTGCTGAGCCCGCTGGGCGGGCTCAACAAGGTCAATCAAGTGAAAATAAAAATGGGTTGGCCACAAGTCGATAGAGGCGGGACTACAATCCAAAAAGTGGGAGTCCCGCCTCCATCACGTCCCCAGTATCAAAATCAAGCCCATTGATTCGGTGCTGAGAAATTACAAGTGAATCTGTAAATTACAGCCTGGAGTGAAACATTGCACTGTAACACAATATAATTGACACCTGTTTATTCCCAATGTACCCCAGTTACAAACCGCAGGAACAGTCCACACTAAATCAAAGCACAATAGTAGTCTGGAAATGATGGTGCGCGATGCCATTAGAGGTTTCGGATTAGATTTTTTAATGCTGTTGTAAGGAATGAAATCTCGTGAGTCGTGAGGATGAGCCGCTCAGGTCAGATAGTGGAGGTGGAATCTGTTGCTTTGAGGGATGTGTTTGTATAATATCGCCATTCACAGCAATGTTCTGACTACCACAACCGCCAGGAGGGGAAGACCAATCCCGCTACCTGTGAGAAATAAATACGTTAAATATTATTTGAAAGCAGCGAATAGAAATAAATCTCTCTATAAGTGTAAAACAGAAAAACAACCCGAATTACAACATAGCAACAACAACTTGCATTTATATAGCGCCTTTAATGTAGTAAAACGACCCACGGAGCTTCACAGGAGCATAAATCAAACAACATTTGGCCGAGCCACATTAGGAGATATTAGGGCAGGTGACCAAAAGCTTGGTCAATGAGGTAGGATTCAATCAGCATCTGCAAGGAGGAGAGAGAGGCGGAGAGGTTTAGGGAGGGAATTCTAGAGCTTGAGGCCCAGGCAGCTGAAGGCACGGCCGCCAATGGTGGAGCGATGGAAATCGGGGGATGCGCAAGAGGCCAGAATTAGAGGAGCGCAGAGATCTCGGAGGGTTGTAGGGCTGGAGCAGTTTACAGAGATAGGGAGAGGCGAGGCCATGGAACCCGTAGGGGTTTAGGAGCCAGTCGAAGACCTTACAACCATTTAAGAATCTATTGGATCCTGTAATGGAGGCGGGCGGAGTTACAGTATTTCTGCAAGGGTGACCTAGATTGGATCCAATAGCCTCTCTCATCCGTATTTCTGGAGCCATCGACTGAGGGGGCGGAGCCTCGAAAAATGATTCCATTCTTCTTACTCCCACAAGCTCAAATTCGTAGTCGGGAAACCATCCAATCCAGTGCCCACATTGGGGGTTTGTTCCTGAATCCAGTGCCCACATTGGGGGTTTATTTCTCAATTCAGTGCCCACATTGGGGGTGTATTTCTCAATCCAGTGCCCACATTGGGGGTGTATTTCTCAATCCAGTGCCCACATTGGGGGCTTATTTCTTAATCCAGCGCCACTTAATTGGCCCAAATTTGGCGCCTGGATCTATTCCAATATTGCACAGAATATAATTGTGAAACAATAACACGGCAGTGAGTATGTTCGCTCCACTGGGGTACAGGGTTGGGGAAAGACTTGGGGAGTTGGGTGGGTGGGGGATGCAATGGTGGTGGGTCAGGCGTGGGTGGATAGGAGTGGGGGTACGTGTGTGAGTGGACAATGGTGGTGGGGTCAGGGGTGGGGGTCAGGATTGCTGTGGCTTCAAGTGTTACCGGTACAGGGGTTGTTGGGACAGGTAGGTGGGACAGGGGTTAGTGGGTCGGTCAACTTACACACACTACGGAGAATCACACTAAATAACAGGCTATTGGAAATGTGGGCCTTGTACCCGTGCCCATTATTGTTACCTGGAAGCCTTGTGCCCTTGTTGCACAGTTTGTCCTTACAACAGATGGGGTTAAGATCGATTGGCAACCCCACATTAGCGGATTCGCAAATGTTCTTGGATACACAACCTTTGATGACATTCGATGACGCAGGTACTGGTAACAGAAAGACACAAGTCAATGTGTGTAATAGAGCATCGACTCACCACACCTCCCCTGTGGAATTGCATTTATAGACGTTGCATAGTATCCAAGCACACCTGAAACATTTATTATTTTAAATCAAACGCCAAAGACTGGGATTGGAGTTCAGGTCCGGTTCACACTTACAGGACGAGTCGCCCCTCAGTACTCTGCGCAAAGCTCCCACCTGAAATAAATTTGTCCGGGTTACAACTCACTTCCAACTGGATACAAAGTAACAGAGCAGCCCTGCTCCTAGTATACAGAACATTGGATTTCTGACCCCAGAGAGGTGAATTGCTGATCGCCGGCAAAGCAGTCTGTGTCACCGCCAACTGACGTTAACGGCCGCCAAAATGGCCGCAGCGCTAACCGACCTAAATTGGTGTGTGTGTGTGTGGGGGGGGGGGCGGAGTGGGGGTTGGTGGGGCATGGAGTTAGGTGAAGCAGCACTAAGCTTAGGCGCAGCGATAACCTTAGGCCCTGTGCCGTCCTGGTGGCGTTGCAGGAGGGATCCGGGACGAATTGGTTGCACTGGCGCGGCGTTGCTGCTTCCCCGAGCGTCTGTGTGCGAGGCTGTGAAGCTCGCAATGCATTGTGGGCAGTGAAGAGCCCAGAAATTTAAAGGGGCCATGCACATTAAGAACATAAGAACATAAGCAATAGGTGCAGGAGTCGGCCATTTGGTCCTTCGAGCCTGCTCCGCATTTCAATAAGATCATGGCTGATCTTCTACCTCATCTCCACTTTCCTGAACCATCCCCATATCCCTTGATTCCCTTAATATTCAAAAATCTATCGATCTCTGTCTTGAATATACTCAACGACTGAGCCTCCACAGCCCTCTGGGGTAGAGAATTCCAAAGATTCCCCACCCTCTGAGTGAAGAAATTTCTCCTCATCTCAGTCCTAAATGGCCGACCCCTTATTCTGAGACTGTGACCTCTGGTTCTAGACTCCCCAGCCAGGGGAAACAGCCTCCCTGCATCTACCCTGTCAAGCCATGTAAGAATTTTGTATGTTTTAATGAGATCACCTCTCATTCTTCTAAACTCTGGAGAATATGGCCCTAGTCTACTCAATCTGTCCATAAATACAATCCCCCCATCCCAGAAATCAATCTCGTGAACCTTCGTTGCACTCCCTCTATGGCAAGTATATCCTTCCTTAGGTAAGGAGTGCAAAACTGTGCACAATACTCCAGGTGTGGTCTCACCAGGGCCCTATATAATTGGAGTAAGATATCTTTACTCTTATACTCAAATCCTCTTGTAATAAAGGCCAACATACTATTTGCTTTCCTAATTGCTTGCTGTACCTGCATGTTAACTTTCAGTGATTCTTGTACAAGGACACCCAAGTCCCTCTGAACAACAACAACAACAACAACAACTTGTATTTATAAAGCGCCTTTAACGTAATAAAACATCCCAAGGCGCTGCAGAGGAGTATTTTAAGACAACAAATTGGACACCGGGCCACTTAAGAATAAATTTGGGCAAGTAACCAAAAGATTGTTCAAAGAGGTAGGTTTTAAGGGCCGTCTTAAAGGAGGAATGAGAGGTAGAGAGTCGGACAAGTTTAGGCAGGGAATTCCAGAGCTTAGGGCCTAGGCAAAAGAAGGCACGGCCACCAAAGGTTAAGAGATTATAATCAGGGATTCTCAAGAGGGCAGAATTAGAGGAGCGCAGATATCTCAGAGTGTGGTGGGGCTGAAGAAGATTACAGAGATCGAGAGGGGTGAGGCCATGGAGGGATTTGAAAACAAGGATGAGAATTTTGAAATCGAGGCGCTGCTTAACCGGGAACCAATGTAGGTCAGCGAGAACAGGGGTGATGGGCGAACAGGACTTGGTGCGAGTTAGGACACGGGCAGCCGTGTTTTGGATGACCTCAAGTTTACGTAGGGTGGAATGTGGGAGGCCAGCCAGGAGTGCGTTGGAATAGTCAAGTCTAGAGGTAACAAAGGCATGGATAAGGGTTTCAGCAGCGGATGAGCTGAGGCAAGGGCGGAGATGGGTGATGTTACGGAGGTGGAAGTAGGCGGTCTTAGTTATGCTGTGGATGTGTGGTCAGAAGCTCATTTCAGGGTCAAATATGACACCAAGGTTGTGAACAGTGTGGTTCAGCCTCAGACAGATGTTAGGGAGAGGGATGGAGTCAGTTGCTAGGGAGCGGAGTTTGTGGTGGGGACCGAAAACAATGGCTTCGGTTTTCCCAATATTTAATTGGAGAACATTTTTGCTCATCCAGAACTGTATGTTGGACAAACAGTCTGACAATTTAGACACCGTGGAGGGGTCGAGAGAAGAGGTAGTGAGGTAGAGCTGGGTGTCATCAGTGTACATGTGGAAACTGACGCTGTGTTTTCGGATAATGTCACCAAGGGGCAACATGTAGATGAGAAATAGGAAGGGGCCAAGGATAGATCCTTGGGGGACACCAGAGGTAACGATGCGGGAGAGGGAAGAGAAGCCATTGCAGGTGATTCTCTGGTTATGATTAGGTAGATAAGGATGGAACCAGGCGAGAGCAGTCCCTCCCAGCTAGATGACGGTGGAGAGGCGTTGGAGAAGGATGGAGTGGTCAACCGTGTCAAAGGCTGCAGACAAGTCAAGAAGGATGAGGAGGGATAGTTTACCTTTGACACAGTCACAAAGTATGTTATTTGTGACTTTGATGAGACCCATTTCGGTACTGTGACAAGGGCGGAAACCTGATTGGAGGGATTCAAACATGGAGTTGCGGCAAGATGGGCCCGGATTTGGGAGGCAAGAACGGATAAGGCCATCTCTGACCATTTGCTCATATCGCTGTCCACCCACATCGCCCTTCGACCCCACCCCCCTCCCTCCCCCCCCAAACACTACTTCCTTCTGTGTCCGCCCCTGGAAAAAACTCTCTCCCAACTCTCTTACAACTGCACTTATGAAATCCCAACTGTCCAGCCTCTGGCCCTCCATTCACCATGGCAATTCTACAGCTACGCAACTGCTCAACCACACCCTCACCACGAGCTTTCATGCCCTAGGCCCTATTAAAACAATTACTCTCTCTCTCACCCTGGCCATTCCCCCTAGTACGGCTCTCATCTTCGCTCCCTTAAGTCCAAGGAACGCAGACTCGAACGGATATGGCGGACAACTGGTTTAGCCATTCACCGCCAGATGTGGCTGGGCCACATAAAGCACTATCGGGCCCTGCTCTCGTCTGCCAAAATTGCTCACTATTCCAGTATAATTCTGGAATGCAAAGATAAACCCAGGCTCCTATTCTCTACTGCTAACCGTCTTCTAAAACCCCTCTCCCCTGTCTCCTCCACCCTCACCTCCGACAACAAGTGTAAGGAGCTCATGTACGTCTTTGTCTCTAAGATTGAGACCATCTGTTCAGCTGCCTCTGCCACTTCCCTTTCTCCCCTAACCCACTGGGCCAAACTTCCTCTAAGGTTCCCCCCTGCCCTAGCCCTGAACTCACATCTTTCTCCAATTTCTCGCTGATCTCCCCTCATGACCTCTCTGCGCTCATCTTGTCCATGAGACCCACCTCCTGCTCCCTCGACCCTATTCCCACCAAACTGCTGACCACCCAACTTCCTTTACTGGCTCCCATGTTAGCTGACATTGTTAACGGTTCTCTCTCCTCGGGTTCTCTCCCCCTCTCCCTCAAATCTGCCGTCATCACCCCTCTCCTCAGAAAACCAAACCTAGATCCCGCCGTCCTTGCAAACTACCGCCCATCTCCAACCTTCCTTTCCTCGCCAAAGTCCTTGAACGTGTTGTTGCCTCCCAAATCCGTGCCCATCATTTCCCAATCTCTCACCATTTAAAAAATACTCTGCTTTTCTATTTTTCCTGCCAAAGTGGATAACTTCACATTTCTCCACATTTTATTCCATTTGCCATGTTCTTCCCCACTCACTTAGCTTGTCTATATCCCCTTGAAGTCTCCTTGCATCCTCCTCACAACTTACATTCTCACCCAGCTTTGTATCATCAGCAAACTTGGATATATTACATCTGGTCCCCTCATCCAAATCATTGATATAGATTGTGAATAGCTGAGGCCCAAGCACTGATCCTTGCGGTACCCCACTAGTTACAGCCTGCCAACCCGAAAATGACCCATTTATTCCTACTCTATGTTTTCTGTCCATTAACCAATCCTCAATTCATGCTAGTATATTACCCCCAATCCCATGAGCACTAATTTTGTTTAATAACTTCTTGTGTGGCACCTTATCGAATGCCTTCTGAAAATCCAAATACACCAAATTCACTGGTTCCCCCTTGTCTATTCTGCTAGTTACAACCTCAAAACAGTCTAACACATTAGTCAAGCATGACTTCCCTTGCATAAATTCGTGCTGACTCTGCCCAATCCTATTATTATTTTCTAAGTGCCCTGTTACCACGTCCTTAATAATAGATTCTAGCATTTTCCCTACTACTGATGTCAGGCTAACTAGTCTGTTGTTCCCCGTTTTCTCTCTCCCTCCTTTCTTAAATAGTGGGGTTACATTTGCTACCTTCCAATACGAGGGAACCGTTCTTTAATCTATGGCATTTGGAAAATGACAACCGTTGCATCCACTATCTCTATAGGTAACTCTTTCAAAACCCTAGGATGCAGGTCATCAGGTCCAGGGGATTTATCGGCTTTTAGTCTCCAGTACTAGTTTTTTACTAATACAAATATGTTTCAGTTCCTCATTCTCGCTAGACCCTTGGTTCTCCACTATTTCCAGGAAGATTTTTTGCGTTTTCTTCCATGAAGAGAGACACAAAGTATTTGTTTAATATCTCTGCCATTTTTTTTATTCCCCATTATAATTTCTCCTGTCTCAGCCTATAAGGGACCCACATGTACTGTTGCTAATCTTTTCCTTTTTACATACCTATAGAAGCTTTTACAGTCTGTTTTTATGTCTCTGGCTAGTTTACTCTCATATTCTATTTTCGCTCTCTTTATAATTTTCTTGGTCTGCATTGCTGAATTCTAAAATCCTCCCAATCCTCAGGCTTGATATTCTTTTTGGCAGCATTATAAGCCTCTTCCTTTGATCAAATACTATCTTTAACTTCTCTTGTTAGCCACGGTTGGAACACGTAGGAACCAACGACATAGGTTTTTTGCCTTAAATGAATGTATATTTGTTGTAAATTATGTATTAATTCTTTAAATGCTAGCCATTGCTTGTCTACCATCATACCTTTTAATGTAGTTTCCCAATATACCTTAGCCAACTCGCCCCTCATACCTACGCTGTTTGCTTTGTTTAGATTTAAGACCCTAGTTTCGGATTTAACTAAGTCACTTTCAAACTCAGTATAAAATTCTATCATATTATGGTCACTCTTCCCTAAAGGCCCCTTTACTGCAAGGTTATTAATTAACCCTTTCTCATTGCACAATACTAGATCTAAAATAGTCTGTTCCCCAGTTGGTTTCTCAACATACTGATCTAGAAAACTATCTTGCATACATTCCATGAATTCATCCTCCACACTGTTACTGCAAATTTGGTTTGCCCAGTCTATATGTAGATTAAAGTCCCCCAATGATTACTATATTACCCTTGGTACATGCGCCTCTAATTTCCTGATTTATGCTCTGCCCTACATTACAAGTACTGTTTGGGGGCCTATAAACAACTCCGACAAATGTTTTCTGCCCCTTGCTGTTTCTTAGTTCCACCCAAACTGATTCTATTTCTTGATTTTCAGAGCTAAGATCCTTTCACTCTAAAGTCTTTATCCCATCCATTATTATCAGGGCTACTCCTCCTCCTTTTCCATTTTACCTAACCCTTCTAAAAGTTATGTATCCTGGAATATTTAGTTCCCAACCTTGGCCACTTTGCAACCACGTCTCCATTATGGCTATTAGATCAATCCTGTTAATTTCTATCTCCGCTATTAATTCATCTATTTTGTTGCGAATGCTTCACGCATTCAGATATAGTGCCTTTAGCTTTGACTTATTTCTCTTTTTCCCTGATGTCACCTTATTCACTGATGCCCTATTACCTCTGTTACTCTCTGTCTTATTACTCTCTGTCCTTTCCTGACCCACTCTGTTTATTTTTACCCAAAACTCTACTCTGCTCTAGAGCCTTGACATTTCACTCGCTGCTTTTAAATTTACTCTTTCCTGAATCCTCCCGCCCCCCCCCCCCCCTTTATTAGTTTAAAGCCCTGTCTACTCCCCTAGCTATTCGGTTCACCAGGACACTGGTCCCAGCCCGGTTTAAATGGAGCCCGTCCCAATGGAACAGCTCCGTCTTTCTCCAGTACTGGTGCTAATGCCCCATGAACTGAATCCACTTCCTTCCACACCACACTTTGAGCCACGCAGTTAAACTTCCAATCTATTTGTCCCTATGCCAATTTGCACGTGGCTCAGGTAACAATCCAGAGATTATTACCTTTGAGGTTCTACTTTTTAATTTGGGTCCTATCTCTCAAAGTCCCTCAGCAGAACCTCATTCCCATTTCTACCTATGTCGTTGGTTCCTACGTGGACCACAACAATTGGGTCCTCCCCCTCCCACTCCAAGTACGTTCCAGCCACGAGCAGATGCCTTTAACTCTGGCACCGGGCAGGCAACACATCCTTCAAAACTCTCGGTCGCAGCTGCAGAGAACATTTTCTATCCCCCTGACTATACTGTCCCCTACCACAAATACATTCCCTTTCACTCCCCCCATTTGAATGGCCTCCTGCACCATGGTGCCATGGTTGTCTTGTTCATCCATCCTGCAGGCTTTTTCCTCATCCACACAGGCAGCAAGAAACTCATACCTGTTGGACAAGGGCAAAGACTGAGGCTCCTCCAGCCCTGCATCTGGGGTCCCCTCACCTGCCTGAATTGCAGTCACACCGTCCTGTCCCTGACTATTAACCAGACCATCCCGTCAGCACAACTCCACCCTTGTGCCTTCCTCATTTCACACATCCAAGAAATGCAGCCTGCCCAGCCAGTGGGTCAACAGAAAGAGGTAGCCTTCCCAACCAGTGGGACCGCAGGTGGAGGATTCCATCCCGGATATCCCGGCCACAAAGGGGCTTTCTGGGATGCATCCTTCCATTTAATTCCTCCTCTTCTGCGTCTTCCTCTTCCCTCTGCAAGCGGATGCTGTAAATGTGAAATTACGGCATAAGATGCTGCAAATGCTCAGTCGGTCAGGCAGTATTTCGACCTGAGACGTGAACTCCACGGATGTAGCGTGACCTGCTGAGTATTCACAGCATGTTCTGTCTTTTCAAAGGCCTTCACTTACCATCCGAGCCCTTGCAAGCGTCCAGCAGCATTCCCAAAACACTCAAAAAACTTTTCACATATATTGCAGCAAGTCACTACTTCAATAAATTCAAAAATAAACACATTCCAAACCCTTCAAAACAACCTGCTTGATGTGTGTGTCCCTTTAACAGCTGCAGATATCGCCCCTGCCAGCGTGTGTCAGCCTGCTTGCAGGCTAGGTTAACCTGGCGCGCTTAGCACCCAGCGCTGAATTGAGCGCCGGTGTTGAAGTTCACGTAGGTGATGCTAAGTCACCAGCCCGCCATTTTTTTTACAGGGCGCTGCTGGTTACCAGCAGAGCAAAGGGCCCCATGAATATTGCGACCACCGGGGGGACCACCTCCAGTTGGGGCAAGAGCGGCGGCCGCCATTTTCTCGAGAATTGCTGGCGCTAACAGGTGACGGTAAGTATATGAATTTCTCATCCATAGAAGCTGCCTCAGGGCAGTGACCTTGGCCCAACCACCTTTAGCTGCTTCATCAATGACCTTCCCTCCATCATAATGTCAGAAGTGGGGATGTTCGCTGATGACTGCACAGTGTTCAGTTCCATTCGTATCTACTCAGATAATGCAGCAGTCCATGCCCGCATGCAACAAGACCTGGACGACATTCAGGCTTGGGCGGATAAATGGCAAGCAACATTCCCGCCACACAAGTGCCAGGCAATGACTATTCCAACTAGAGTCTAACCACCGCCCCTTGACATTCAACGGCATTACCATCGCTCAATCCCCCTACATCAACATCCTGGGGGGTCACCATTGATCAGACACTTAACTGGACCAGCCACATAAATACTGTGGCTACAAGAGCAGGTGAGAGGCTAAGTATTCTGCGGTGAGTATGTCACCTCCTGACTCCCCAAGCCTTTCCACCATCTACAAGGCACAAGTCAGGAATGTGATGGAATACTCTCCATTTGCCTGGATGAGTGCAACTCCAACAGCACTCAAGAAGCTCGACACCATCTAGGACAAAGCAGACCACTTGATTGGCACCTTATCCAGCACCTTAAACATTCACTCCCTCCACCACTGGCTGCATGCATGTGCCATCTGCAAGATGCACTGCAGCAGCTCGCAGTAGCTTATTCGACAGCACCTGAAAAACCACGACCTCTGCCACCTAGAAGGACAAGGGCAGCAGGCGCATGGGAACACCACCACCTCCAAGTTCCCCTCCAAGTTACACACCATTCTGACTTGGAAATATATCGCCGTTCCTTCATCGTCGCTGGGTCAAAAACCTGAACTCCCTCCCTAACAGTACTGTGGGAACACCATCACCACATGGACTGCAGCGGTTCGAGAAGGTGGCTCATCACCACCTTCTCAAGGGCAATTAGGGATGCGAAATAAATGCTGGCCTTGCTTTTGTGTACATATACACACTGTGATATACACATACACACATACAGTGGGATATATATATATGTATTAATTATGTTTTAATGGTTGTGTTAACAGGGTAATATTAGTTTCAGTTTTTCAGTGCATGTCTTTATTTCTGATGACCCTCAGCAGGAGAACGTTATCTAATTCACTCAGTAGTGTACTCTGCCTGTGCTATGACTGGTTTGCTTGTGGGACTGGTAATGTGCGATGGACTGGGTAATGAGAGATGGATCAGGTTCAAGCTAAATTTTAGACATTTTATTAACGTTAGATGGGGAAGGATTAATCTCCAGCCAATTTAATTAAGTAGAATTCATAGGGGCAGAATTCACTTGTCGCTCTTTGTCGAACTGTCCTCCAATGGTCTTTGGTTCACCATCCTTACAACTACACAGGAAATAACATTTTGCAACTGACATGGAGATCCCACCTGCATTTGATTTACTTTCATCTCACTGTGAGATCCCTTTCAGTAAACGAGGAATCTCCCCGAACATCAATGAAACAGTTTAAGCTGTTACAATGACATATTACCAGTTAAACTTACAAATTATCTGTTGTGAGAGTGTGGCAAGGAATTAATTAATTTACGTAGTAATTAATTAATGTTTATGTGTAGAAACTTGCTGATGAATTAATGTTTAGGAATTCATTTATGAGGATAGGCGGGCTCTCGAATATGAAATAAAAACGGAAAATGCTGGAAATACTCAGCAGGTCAGGCAGCATCTGTGCAGAGAGAAACAGAGTTAACGTTTCTGGTCGATGACCCTTCGTCAGAACTGGAAAAAGCTGGAGATGGAACAGGTTTTTAAACTTTGCCAACTTGTCTTAAATCAGTGATATTGTCGTCAATTTAAGCTTTTCCAAAAGAACTAAAAATCTCTTACAAATTATAGAGGAAGCATGGATGCAGCGATCCTGAATCCCGACACATTTCACGTTGCGTGGACTGCTGGCACAGGTTTCAGATGAAACATTATAACATCCATAGCACTCTAGGCCATTGGGAGTGGGATTTTCTGATGAAAGATGAACACAGAATATTAAGGATCTCAAAAGCATTGACCTGGAGATGAAAAATCTCCAGAACCATCGAATTTTTAAATTTCATTAATAACAAATCAATTAATAAGTCGCGACATAGAATCACACAGCACAGAAAGAGGCCATTCGATCCATCATGCCTGTGTTGGCTCTTTGAAAGAGCTATCCAATTAATCACACACTGCCTTCTCATTCCTCACAGCACTGGTTTTCTTTCCTTTTCAAGATTTATCCAATTCCGTTTAGAAAGGAGTCGGCAGCCCCGGAGAAGGCAGAGGATAACGAGCGTGGGAGGACGAGGACAGCGGTCCTGAAAGGAGTCGGCAGCCTCGGAGGATGCAGAGGATAACGAGCGCGGGAGGCCGAGGACAGCGGACCTGAAAGGAGTCGGCAGCCCCGGAGGATGCAGTGGATAATTCAGAGCAGCTGAAGGCAGTTAATTAGGGAAACTAGGCCTATAAAAACAGGCTTTGCAGCGCAATTTGCACTGAGTGCGCTTTGCGCAGAGTGCTAAGAGTTGGGTGAGTGAGGGAATTAGGTGGGTGAGGTGTGGAAGGAGGAGCTCCCTTGCTTCGCCTTTGCTTTCCCTAACTTTTCACTCTGTAGGACTTGATTCTTACTTTACACCCAAGAAAGAGTCTGAGAGCAGGAACAGTCAAACAACAACAACAACTGCAAAACCGCAACCAGGGAAGGAGCTGATTGGTAATTAGGACCTGGTGAGGATTTCTACAGTCCAGCCGTTAAATTAAAAGTAAGGTCTCTAGTTTAGAGTAAGTAGTGTTTAAAGTGAAGTAAGGGCCCTAAAATATTTAATATTCTTTAATTTAGAGGAAGTAAAGGGAGTAAATTAAGGGTAGGACATGGCAGGGCAGCTCGGCAGAGTGGAGTGCTCCTCCTGTGCTATGTGGGAAGTCAGTAACACTTTCGGTGTTCAGGGCAAACACGTGTGCAGGAAGTGTCTCCAGCTGCAGCTACTCGAAATCCGCGTTTCGGACCTGGAGATGTGGCTGGAGTCACTGTGGAGCATCCGCAAGGCTGAGATCTTCGTGGATAGCACGTTTAACGAGGTGGTCACACCGCAGGTAAAGAGTGCACAGGCAGACAGGGAATGGGTGACCACCAGACAGTGTAAAAGAGCTAGGAAGGTAGTGCAGGAGTCCCCTGGGTCCATCTCCCTCGCCAACAGATTTTCCATTTTGGATACTGCTGGGGGAGATGGTTTCTCTGGGAAATGCAGCAAGAGCCAAGTCCGTGGCATCACGAGTGGCTCAGCTGCACAGGAGGGGAGGAAAAAGAGTGGGAGAGCAATAGCAATTGGGGATTCTATCGTAAGGGGAACAGATAGACATTTCTGTGGCCGCAGACGTGACTCCAGGATGGTATGTTGCCTCCCTGGTGCCAGGGTCAAGGATGTCACTGAGCGGCTGCAGGACATTCTGAAGGGGGAGGGTGAACAGCCAGAGGTCGTGGTCCATATCAGTACCAACGACATAGGTAGAAAGAGGGACGAGGTCCTGCAAGCAGAATATTGGGAGCTAGGAAATAAATTAAAAAGCAGGACCTCAAAGGTAGTAATCTCAGGATTACTCCCAGTGCCACGTGCTAACGAGAGCAGAAATAGGAGAATAGACCAGATGAATGCATGGCTGGAGAGATGGTGTAGGAGGGAGGGATTTAAGTTCCTGAGGCATTGGGACCGACTCTGAGGAAGGTGGGACCTGTACAAGCTGGATGAGTTACACATCGGCAGAACCGGGACCCGTATCCTCGCAGGGGGGTTTGCTAGTGCTGTTGGGAAGGATTTAAACTAGTTTGTCAGGGGGCTGGGAACCTAAGTGTGGGCCCAGAACAGAGAGAAACAAAGCTGGAAGTGCAAGTTAGAAAAGTAATCAGCAAAATTAGTAGGGAGCAGAAACAAAGGCCAACAGTAAAGAGGGTCAAAGTGCAGACAATATTAAACAGGCAAAGTTGAAGGCACTTTATCTAAATGCACATAGCATTCACAACAAGGTGGATGAATTAATGGCACTAATAGAAGTAAATGGACATGATGTAATTGCCATTACAGAGACAACAGTTGCAGGGTAACCAAAGCTGGGAACTGAATGTTCCAGGGTACTCAACATTTAGGAAGGACAGACAAAAAGGAAAAGGAGGTGGCGTAGCACTGTTAATAAGGGATGAGATCAGTATGGTAGAGATAAAAAATCTCGGCTTGGCAGACCGTGATGTAGAACTGCAATCAGGTTGCGTGGAGCTAAGAAACAGCAAAGGGCGGAAAACATTGGTGGGAGTTGTGTATAGGCCACCAAACAGTAGTGGTAATGTAGGGCACAGTACCAATCAAGACATTAGGAGTGCATGTAACAAGTGCAATATGATAATCATGGGGGACTTTAATCTACATATTGACTGGGCAAATCAAATTACCACTAATGGTGTGGAGGACGAATTATTGGAATGCATGCGAGATGGTTTCCTGGATCAGTATGTGGAGGAACCAACCAGGGAATGGGCTATTCTGGATCTGGTACAGTGTAATGAGAAAGGGCTAATCAATAATCTTGTGGTAAAGGGGCCTTTAGGGACAAGTGACCGTAATATGATTGAATTTTATGTTAAGTTTGAGAGTGATGTAGGCCAATCTGAAACTGAGGTCTTCAATCTAAACAGAGGAAACTACAAGGGTATGAGGGACAAGTTGGCCATGGTAGATTGGGAGACTACAATAAAAGGTATGAAGGTGGACATACAATGGCTAACATTCAAGGAAATAATGCATAATTTACAACAAACATATATTCCTCTAGGACATAAAAACCCAAAAGGAAAAGTGATCCAACCATGGCTAACGAAAGAAATTAAAGCTGGTATTAAGTCAAAGGAGGAAGATTATAAAGTTCATAGAGTCATAGAGTCATAGATTTATACAGCACAGAAAGAGGCCCTTCAGCCCATCGTGTCCGCGCCGGCCATCAAGCCCTGTCTATTCTAATCCCATTTGCCAGCACTTGGTCCGTAGCCTTGTATGCTATGGCGTTTCAAGTGCTCATCTAAATGCTTCTTGAATGTTGTGAGGGTTCCTGCCTCTACCAGCCTTTCAGGCAGTGAGTTCCAGATTCCAACCACCCTCTGGGTGAAAACGTTTTTCCTCAAATCCCCTCTAAACCCCCTGCCCCTTACATTGAAACTATGCCCCCTGGTTATTGACGCCTCTACTAATGGGAAAGGTTCCTTTCTATCTACCCTATCTATGCCCCACATAATTTTGTACACTGCAATCAGGTCCCCCCTCAGCCTTCTCTGCTCTGAGGAAAACAACCCCAGCCTGTCCAGTCTCTCTTCATAGCTGAAGCGCTCCAGCCCAGGTAACATCCTGGTGGATCTCCTCTGCACCCTCTCCAATGCAATCACATCCTTCCTATAGTGTGGCGACAAGAACTGCAAACAGTATTCCAGCTGTGGCCTAACTAGCATTTTGTACAGCTCCATCATAACCTCCCTGCTCTTATATTCTATGCCTCGGCTAATGAAGGCAAGTATCCCATATGCCTTTTTAACCACCTTATCTACCTGTCCTGCTGCCTTCAGGGATCTATGTACATGCACACCAAGGTCCCACTGATCCTCTGTCCTCCCTAGGGTCCTACCATTAATTGTGTATTTCCTTGCCCTGTTAGTCCTCCCAAAATGCATCACCTCACACTTTTCAGGGTTAAATTCAATTTGCCACTGTTCTACCCATCTGACCAACCCGTCTATATTGTCCTGTATCCTGAGGCTTCCCTCCTCGCTATTTACCACTCCACCAATTTTCGTGTCATCTGCGAACTTACTGATCATAACTCCTACATTCATATCTAAATCATTAATGTACACCACAAACAGCAAAGGACCCAGCACCGATCCCTGCGGGACACCACTGGACACAGGCTTCCAGTCACAAAAACAACCTTCGACCATCACCCTCTGCCTCCTGTCACTAAGCCAATTTTGGATCCAATGTGCCAAATTGCCCTGGATCCCATGGGCTCTTACCTTCTTGACCAGTCTCCGATGTGGGACTTTGTCAAAAGCCTTACTGAAGTCAATGTAGACTACATCAACTGCACTACCCTCATCCACACACCTAGTCACACCCTCGAAAAATTCAATCAAATTGGTCAGACATGATCTCCCCCTGACAAAGCCATGCTGACTATTCTTGATTAGTCCTTGCCTCTCCAAGTGGAGACTAATTCTGTCCCTCAGAATTTTTTCCAATAATTTCCCTACCACTGATGTTAGGCTCACTGGCCTGTAATTCCCTGGTTTATCCCCACTACCCTTCTTGAATAATGGTACAACATTAGCTGTCCTCCAGTCCTCTGGCACCTCCTCTGTGGCCAGAGAGGTTCTGAAAATTTGTGTCAGAGCCCCTGCAATCTCCTCCCTTGCCTCACACAGCAGCCTGGGATACATCTCGTCTGGGCCTGGGGATTTATCCAATTTTAAGCCCGCTAAAACCGCTCGTACCTCCTCCCTCTCTATACTAATTTGTTCAAGTATATCACAATCCCCCTGCCTGATTTATATGTCCACATCGTCCTTCTCCATAGCGAACACAGATGCAAAATATTCATTTAAAAGTTGGCAGTAAAAGCGGTCAGCCTGAGGATTGGGATCTTTTTAGAAATCAGCAAAGGGGGAACCAAGAAATTGATAAAGAAAGGGAAAGTGGAATATGAGCACAAACTAGCGAAACATATAAAAACGGATTGTAAAAGCTTCTATAGGTATGTGAAAAGGAAAAGACTGGCGAAGGTAAATGTAGGTCCTTTACAGTAAGAGACGGGAGAATTTATAATGGGGAATGAGGAAATGGCGGTGAAATTAAATAAATACTTTGTTTCTGTCTTCACGGAGGAAGACACAAAAAACCTCCCAGAAATACGAGAAAACCAAGGGTGTGGCGAGAATGAGGAACGTAAAGAAATTATTATTAGTTAAAAAACAGTACTAGCATAATTAATGGGACTAAAAGTCAATAAATCTCAAGTCGATGACCTACATCCTAGGGTTTTGAAAGAGGTGGCCATTGGTTGTCACCTTCCAAAATTCTATAGATTCTGGAACGGTTCCTGCAGATAGGAGGATAGCAAATGTAACCCCGCTATTTGAGAAAGGAGGGAGAGAGAAAATGGGGAACTATAGACCTGTTAGCTTCACATCAGTAGTTGGGAAAATGCTGGAATCTATTATAAAGGATGCAATAACTGGGCACTTAGAAACGAATAATAAGATTGGGCAGAGTCAACATGGATTTATGAAAGGGAGGTCCTGTTTGACAAACCTATTGGAGTTCTTTAAGGATGTAACTAGTGGAGTAGACAAAGGGGAACCGGTGAATGCGGTGTATTTGGATATTCAGAAGGCCTTCGATAACGTCCCACACAAGAGGTTGGTGAACAAAATTAGGGCACATGGAATTGGGGGTAATATACTAGCATGGATTGAGAATTGGTTAACAGACAGACTACAAAGAAGGGATAAACGGGTCTTTTTCCGGATGGCAGGCTGTGACTAGTGGGGTATCACAAGGCTCAGTGCTTGGGCCCCAGCTATTCACAATCTATATCAATGACTTGGATGAGGGGATTAAATGTAACATTTCCAAATTTGCTGATGACACAAAGCTAGGTGGCAGTGTCAGTTGCGAAGAGGATGTGAAGAGGCTTCAAGGGGATCTCGACAGGCTCTGAGTGGGCAAGAACATGGCAGATGGATTATAACGTGGATAAATGAAGTTATCTACTTTGGTAGAAAAAACAGACAGGCAGGGTATTTCCTAAATGGTGAAAGGTTGGGGAATGCAGATGTTCAAAGGGACCTGGGTGTCATTGTACAGGAGTCACTGAAAGTGAATGTGTAGGTGCAGCAAGCCATTAGGAAGGAAAATGGTATGCTGGCCTTCATTGCAAGAGGATTTGAGTACAGGAGTAAAGAAGTCTTACTCCAATTATATAGGGCCTTGGTGAGACCACACCTGGAGTACTGTGCACAATTTTGGTCTCCTTACCTGAGGAAGGATATACTTGCCATAGAGGGAGTGCAACGAAGGTTCACGAGATTGATTCCTGGGATGGTGGGACTGTCGTATGAGAAGAGATCGAGTAAACTAGGCCTATATTCTCTTGAATTCAGAAGAATGATAGGGGATCTCATTGAAGCATACTAAATTATTACAAGGCTTGATAGGGTGGATGCTGGGAGAATGTTTCCCTTGGCTGGGGAGTGTCGAACCAGGGGCCACAGCCTCAGGATAAAGTGTAGGCCATTCAGGACTGAGATGAGAAGAAATTTCTTCACACAGAGGGTGATGAATCTTTGGAATTCTCTACCCCAGAGGGTTGTGGAGGCTCAGTCATTGGGTATATTCAAAACAGAAGTCGATAGATTTCTGACTAGTAAGGGCATCAAGGGATATGGCGATAGGGCCGGTGAATGGAGTTGAGGCAGAAGATCAGCCATGATCTCATTGAATGGCGGAGCAGGCTCGAAGGGCCGAATGGCCTACTCCTGCTCCGATTTCTTATGTTCTTATGTTCTTATGAATCTGCTTCCACCACCTTTCAGACATTACGTTCCAGATCACAACTACTTGCTGTTAAAACAATTCTCCTCATCTCCCCTTTGGTTCTTTTGCAAATTATCTTAGTCTCTGTCCTCTGGTTACTGATCCTCCGGTCAGTGAAGACAGTGTCACCTTGTCCGCTCTCGCCCTCATAATTTTGAACAGCTCTATCTCTGTGCTCGAAGGTCAACTATCCCAGCTTCTCTATTCTCTCCACCTAACTGAAGCAGGGTTATTTTAATCACACTGGGATTGGTAGAAATTGACATCGATCCATGAGAAGCACTGGCTCTTTGAAAGATTGATCCAATTAGCCCCACTCCAATAAAATTGAATATTAATGATGATAAAAATAATTAATACAAAATAAAAAATAGAACTTCAGTAGTTTTATAGCTACAAGCCCAAATGAAACGATAGCAAGGAGACAGGAGGAGACCTTTCAGTACAAAACAATATTGCACTATGCTTTCAGCACCCAGGGCCATCTCCGAGTCCTTCATGATGTTGGAAATGGGAGAGGAATCCATTCATCTGCATTAATATCTCCCTTTGCTGAACACAATAGGAAAAACAATTTGGATCATTCCTAACTTTACAGAGACGCAATGAGTTGTGAAGAGAGAGAATGAAGCTCAGTGTGATGTTCCAGGAGGATTTTAGTGTTACAGGAATATACCGTATAGAGATATTAACCAGATTCACCCGAATGTCCCAATCGGTTTATTGTGTGTCTCAGCTTACCTGGAAAAGTCTGATTATTACATAAATCGGAACTGCAGCAATTCGATTCCTGGTTCTCCATCACAGAACCCACGTTGTAGGAAAAGGATTCAAAGCAATTTCCACAGCCTTTCAAATATCTGTTGGAAATCTTTCCATCTGAAAACAAACAGAACATATTGCATCATTTAATATTCATTCTACACTTTATGCATATAGTTATCCATTTATTTAACCGTCAATCACTTTATTTGTCCAGACATTCCTTTATTTATCGCAGCCTCCCTCCATCCATCCATCCATCTCAATTCTGTTATGTTTACATTGCTTCTCCTGTTCTTCCCTCCTCTCCTGTCCATGTCCCAGTCCCCCAATCCCGCCCGCACTTCACACCCAAGTGCCCTGGACAACCTGATCCTCGCTTCACCTTACACCAAGCCGCCCACACGGACCCAGCCGCCCAGAGCCGTTCATCTTGGCCCGAGTCCCAGCGGCCGCCAGTGATACGACCGCCCGATATTCCGTGCCATTGACTTCAATGAATATCGGGCGGTGTGTCTATAACAGGCGATGACGGGTTACCTCCCGTTTTGTGCTACCTTCCAGATTGAATTTCTACCCCAAGAATTTTGTTCCTCAGCGCCACTCCTGGAAGCCTCTGTCCTACCTTTGCCAGTTCACTAGAAAATAATTATATTCGGAGGCAAAGAAAAGAGGAAAATTTACCCATTGTTCGGTTGACTGTCACTGAGAAACACGTGTGATTCGATCCTGATTCGCAGACTTCTTCCCCCTGTTCACATTTTCCAGGTGGACTCGCACAACTGAAACACTTCAGAGACGAGGCTGCAACAAACAACACAAGGGAAACATTCAGTCACTGTTCCAGTCGCATTGAACGGACCTAATTTAACAATCTCGGAATATTACATCGAATGTACAGCACAGAAACAGGCCAATCGACCCAACAGATCCACAGGAGCCTCCTCCCACCCTACTTCATCTCATCCTATCAACATATCCTTCTATTCCTTTCTCCCCCATGTGTTTATCTAGCTTACCCTTAAATACATCGCTGCTTTTTTGATATATATAAATGACCTGGATATTGGAATACAAAGTAGAATTTCTAAATTTGCCGATTACACCAAACTTGCGAGTGTGGCAAACAGTGAGGATGATACCACTCGTCTGCAACAGGACATAGAAAGGCTAGCAGAATGGGCAGACAAGTGGCAGATGGAATTTAATAAAGAGAAGTGTGAGGTGATACATTTTGTCAGAAGGAACAAGGAGAGGCAATATACACTTAATGGCACAATTTTAAAGTGTGCAGGGACAGAGGGACCTGTGAGTTAATGTGCATAGGTCCCTGAAGGTGGCAGGACATATTGAGAGAGTGGTTAGCAAAGCATATGGGATCTTGGGCTTCATAAATAGAGGTATTGAGTACAAAAGTAGAGAAGTTACGCAGAATCTTAATAAAGCGCTGGTTGGCTACAACTGGAGGATTGCATCCAGTTCTGGTCACCAGACTTTAGGAAGGATGTGAAGGCCCTTGAGAGGGTGCAGAGGAGATTTACCAGAATGGTTCCGGGGATGGGGGATCTTAGCTACAAGGACAGGTTGCAGAAGCTGGATTTGTTTTCATTAGAGCAAAGGAGGTTGAGGGATGATTTGATCGAGGTGTACAAGGTTATGACGGGTTTGGATAGGCCAGACGGGGAACAGCTGTTCCCACTAATTGATGGTACAAGGACTAGGGGACACAGGTTTAAGGTTTTGGGCAAGAGATACAGGGGGGAGGTGAAGAAAAACTTTCTTACGCAGCAAATGGTGAGGACCTGGAACTCGCTGCCGACGGAAGTGGTGGAAGCGGAGACACTCAATGTTTTCAAGGGGAGACTGGATAGGCACTTGAGGAAAATAAACTTGCAGGGAATGGGACTGACCGTTATTGTTACCTGGAGGCCTCGTGCCGTTGTTGCACAGTTTGTCCTTACAACAGGTGCGGTTAGGAGCGATTGGAAAACCCAAATAAATTGGGTTAGCGGAATCGCAAATGTTCTTGGAAACACAACCTTTGACGGCATTCAATGGAGCATGTGCTGGTAACAGAAAGACACAGGTCATTTACTGTATGTCTGTTGTATAATAGTTTGTAAAAAAACATCGACTCACCACACCTCCCCTGTGGAGTTGTGGTTATAGACGTTGCACAGTATCCAAGCACACAACTGAAACATTTACTTATTTTAACACAAACTTCAATGACTGGGATTGGGGTTCAAGTCCAATTCCCACTTACAGGGCAAGTCGCCCCTCACTACTCCGCGCAAACCTCCCACCTGAAATAAATTTGTCCGGGTTTCTACTCATGTCCAAATGGATACAAACTAACAAGACAGCCCTGCTCCTAGTATAGCAGAACAATGGATTTCTGACCCCAGAGAGGACACTAACCAGGGGGCAAAATGCTGAGATCACTGATAACATATATACATATAATGTGGGATATATATTTACATTACATACACACCGTGAGATATATATATGTATACATACTGTGTGATATTATGTACTTCTACACAATGTGGGATATTTATATATAATTACACACACACTGTCGGATATAAATAAATATGTATATATAACAACACACATTGTGGGATACCTTGAAATTATAGGGGGGAAATTTGCTGATCGCCGCAGCGCTAAAAGGCCTAAATTGGTGCGGGGAGAGCCATGGAGTTAGGTGGTGCAGCGCTAACCTAAGGCGCAGCGCTAACCTTAGGCACTGCAACGTCCTGATTGCGTTGCAGGAGGGATCCGGGACCAATTGGTTGCGCTGGTGCGGCGTTGCTGCTGCCCCGAACGTCTGTGTGCGAGACTGTGACGCTCACAATGCATTGTGGGCAGTGAGGACCTCTGAATTTTAAAGAGGCCATGCACATTGAAGCAAGACAAAATAAAATGCACTTTTTCAATACATTTTTCAGCCCTTTCAGTCTTTTTTTTTTACAAATATTCAATATTTAAAAGAAGCTCCAACTGTGAGTTTTCAGTTCTTAAAGCTGAATTTACCTTCCTAAACTGAACAAACGGGAAAAATGCCTCAGCATTAGCACAGATGGCTCAACAAGCCAGGGAAGGGGCACCCAGCGTCTCACACACAGCACTCCAGGCCCTCTACCCACAGAGGCAAGGAAGGCCTCCAGAAAGAAGGATGTGGGACCAGATCACCGAGGCTGTCACTGCCAGCAGTGTCGCCCCCACCACCTGGCTCCAGTGCCCAAAGAAGCTTCATGACCTCAGACCACTGGTCAAGGTCTGTGAATGCATCTTCAAAAGCCGTCTCCTCTCAACTGCACCAATAGCCTCACACACTGCTCAATGCCAGACCCTCACCCCTAATCACTCACCGACCAACATTCTGCAACAATCAAGAGGCACACCTCCCATTCCGAGCCTCATCTCACCCCCTTGGAGGTGAAAGTGCAGGACATTCTTGACAGGGGCATGGCTGAGCCATTGGCCAGCGGTGAGGCTGAAAGGACAAATGATGCTGGTATCCTCATACGTTATCCTCCTTCTGGCATCCACCTCTTGTTTTCCTGCTCTCCCATCACCACAAATCCACCCTTGTGTCTTCCTCATTTCACACACCCAAGAAATGCAGCCAGCCCAGCCAGTGGGACCGCAGGCGGATGATTCCATCCCGGATATCCCGGCCACAATGGGGCTCTCTTGGATACATCCTTCCGGCTAACTCATCCCCTTCGGCTTCCTCCACTTCTGCGCCTTCCTCTTCCCACTGTAAATATGAAATTACAACATAAGATGCTGCAAATGCTCAGTTGGTCAGGCAGCACGTCGACCTGAGACGTGAACCTGCTGAGTATTCGCAGCATGTTCTGTCTTTTCAAAGGAGTTCACTTACCATCCGAACCCTTGCAAGCGGCCAGCAGCACTCCCAAAATAATAAACAAACTTTTCACCTATATTGCAGCAAGCCACCACTTCATTAAAGTCCAAAAAAAACCAGTTCAAACTTACCTGATTGATGTGTGTGTGCCTTTAACAGCTGCGGATATCACCCCTGCCAGCGTCTGTCAGCCTGGTTGCATGCCCGTTTAACCTGGCGCGCTTAGGCCACAGCACTGAATTGAGCGCTAGTGTTGAAGTTCGCGTCGGTGACGTTAAGTCACCACCTCACAATTTTTTTGTACACGGCACTGCAAGTTACCAGCAGAGCAAAGGGCCACATGAATATGGCGGTGCAAGTGCGGCGGCCGCCATTTTCTTGAGAATCGCTGGCGCTAACAGGTGGCGGTAAATATATGAATTTCTCTTCTATAGAAGCTGCCTCAGGGCAGTGTCCTAGGCCCAACCACCTTCAGCTGATTCATCAATGACCTTCCCTCCATCATAATGTCAGAAATGGGGATGTTCGCTGATGACTGCACAGTGTTCAGTTCCATTCGCAACTCCTCAGATAATGCAGCAGTCCGTGCCCGCATGCAACAAGAGCTGGACGATATTTTTGGCTTGGGCTGATAAATGTCAACCAACATTCGCGCCACACAAGTGCCAAGTAATGACTATCTCCAACAAGAGAGAGTCTAACCACCGCCCCTTGACATTCAACTGCATTACCATCGCTGAATCCCCCTACATCGACATCCTGGGGGGTCAACATTGACCAGACACTTAACTGGACCAGCCACTTAAATACTGTGGCTACAAGAGCAGGTCAGAGACTGGGTATTCTGCAGTGAGTGTCTCACCTCCCGACTCCCCAAAGCCTTTCCACCATCTACAAGGCACAAGTCAGGAGTGTGATGGAATACTCTCCCCTTGCCTGGATGAGTGCAGCTCCAACAACACTCAAGAAGCTGGACACCATCCAGGACAAAGCAGCCTGTTTGATTGGAACCCAATCCACCACCTTAAACATTCACTCTCTCCACCACCGGTGCACCGTGGCTGCATGTATGTACCATCAACAATATGCACTGCAGCAACTCGCCAAGGCTTAGAGTCATAGGGGTAGAAATTAGGTCGCGCCCCATTTGGGGCGCAAATATCGTCCGGACGAAATATTAGCGCCTGGCGCTAATTATCGGCACTGACAGGAAACTTCACTTTTACCGCCCCGGGAGGTGAGTGGAGCGCTAAAGCAGGCGCTGCACACCTGTCTTAAGGCGCAAAGGCCAAGGAGTGAGGCGCTAACTCAGCGCGCGAGTGCAGCGCAGCTGCTGCCAGTTAGCGAGGGAACACAGACACACTGGCGCCGGACACTTCTTAAAGCGGGGGGGGGGGGGCACTTGCTCCCCAGCCACACCCTGCTCATTGCAGCCTTGAATTTCAGCCTGGAGACACCTGTGAATCCATTTTGCTGCCAAGCATGGAGAGGGTGAGAGAACGCGCTCATCGCTTCATCGAGCGGGCCTTGGATGCTCTGGTTGACGCAGTGGAGCGCAGACGATGTATGCTGTTCCCTGAGAGTGGCAGGAGGCCTTTGCCACGCGAGTTCAAAAGAGTGTGGAGGGAGGTGGCTCAGAGCGTCTCCTCCAGGAGCATGGTGCCCAGGACCCATACTCAATTCCGCAAAAAGTTCAACGACCTCACTCGGATCGTCAGGGTGAGTGGCTTTTTCTCAATACCTCTCCATCCCTCCATCTCAACCTCACTCTATGGCCAGAGGGTTTTAAAACCCCAATGCACAACACTCATCCAACACCTGTGGCCCTTTCATCAAACACACACACACATTCCACACTTTGCATACAGTAAGGGCTATTCATCTATGGGAGGCACATCAGGCAAGACCATGGCTGCATACAGTAAGGGCTATTCACCTATGGGAGGCACATCAGGCAAGACCATGGCTGTATATTTACTCAGATGCTGTCCTTTTTCTTGCAGGCTAAGCTGGCTCATAATAGGAGACAGCAGCAACGGACAGGTGGAGGGTGGCTTCAGCTGCAACCCCTCAGCGATCTGGAGGAGCGCGTCCACAGGATTGTGGCAAGCCGGGTGATCGGTCCCGTCGCCACTGGAGACGCCGACCCCGTTGTGGACAGCAATGGTAAGGTCATCACCTTTTTGTCCTCTGTCCTTCCACTTGTCCCTCACAACACCAGCCTTTGACACTTTCAATCCAACTTGCTAACTCGCTGCACTTATTCCTCCCTTACTGCCACCCTGTCCTCACGCTAAAGCCACTCTTGTACCTCCCTGCTTTCAGATGGTGATTCACCAGCTGAGGAGACGGGCCCTGAAGCTGCCACTGGGAGTGATGCTGCAGCCGAGGAGGAAGAGGAAGCCAGAGCATCAGTGCCACCCTCTCCCGAGGAAGCCCATGCCCACACTGGGAACACGCCTTCCCCGGAGGGGAGCAGGGGGGAAGGGGCTGATGATGGTGAAGCTCCAGGACCCAGCGGGCTGCAGCAACGCCATGGGGGGGGGGGGGGGTAGGGAAGAACGGGGGCCTTCTCCCCAGAGGGAGAGTATGCCAGACACTCCTACTGCAATGGACGCAGAGGAGGAGCGGCTGATTGCAGAAATGAACACCCAGGCGGTGGGCATGCACACTGAGCTCATGGGTGCAGTGGTAAGGGTGCCCGAATGCATTGAGTCACTGGCAAGGAGTGTGGAGCACTTCGCTGTAGCACAGGCGGATGCCACACTAACGCTTAGTGCTGCAATTCAGTCACTGGCTGCCGTGATCCCACCTCTGACTGCTCTCATACAGACTCAGATGGAGGCCACGCGAGCACAGACTGCTGCCAACCTCGATGGTTCGTGCACATGTCCCCGGGGCTGTCACCGCGCCGCAGCAGGCCAGCAATCTGTTCTCCGGCAGATTGCTCCGGATGCTGAAGTGCTGCCCCGTGGGAGTGCCAGTGTGTCGGGCGAGCAGGGAGTTGCTGGCCTCTCTCACGATGACAGCATTCCTGCTGCCAACACTGTCACTTCTCCACTGCACTTGCCACCGCCTGTAGGACAGACTGCTGCTGCCCATGCAGAGTTGGTGCAGTCTGCAGCCGGGCCCTCCAGGCCCAGAAGTGGTCGAGGCCGTCCTTTAGGGGCATCTGCAGTGTCAGGGTCTGACGAGCAGCAGCCTTCCACCAGCCTTGCTGCAGCCACTGAGGTCCCATTACGGAGGAGCAGTAGGGTTAGAAGGGGGGAAGTGGTACTTTATCAAACGCCTTCCGAAAATCCATGTCGACAACATCCATTGCATTCCCTTCATCAATCCTCTCTTTTACTTCATCAAAAAATTAAATTAGATTCGTCAAACACGATCTGCCTTTTACAAATCCGTGTTGGCTCTCCTTAATTAGCATAAACCTCTCCAAGTGCCTGTTAATTTTTCCCTTGATTATTGTTTCTAAAACTTTACCCACCACTAATGTTAAACTGACCGGCCTGTAGTTACTGGGATTGTCCTTACTACCTGCTTACTGTTTACATGCAGGTAGAAGATTTTTGGGTTCCCTTTTATGTTAGCCGCCATTCTACTCTCATATTCTCTCTTTGCCAATCTTATTTTCATCTTCACATCCCCTCTCAACTTAAGGTCTGGTTCTCCCTTGAAGAATTCACCTGGCATGCATCATACACCCTCTTTTTAGTTTCATCATCTTCTCTATCGACCTCATCATACAAGGAGACCTTGCTTTGGTTCCCTTACCCTTTCCCCTTGTTGGACTGTACCTAGCCAGTACTTGGAACATCTCCTACTTAAAGATCACCCATTGTTCCATTACAGTTTTTCCTCTCAGTCTTTGGTTCCATTTTACCCTGGCTAGATCCTTTCGCATCCTATTGAGCCCTATTCCAGTTTAGAAGTTCCACTCTAGATTGTTCTTTGCTCCTCTCCATTACTAATCTAAATCTTCTGATACGATGATCGCTCGTACCCAAGTGTTCTCCCACAGACACTTGGTCGACCTGGCCCACCTCATTCCCCAGCACCAGATCCAGCAATGCCTCCTTCCTAGTTGGCCAAGAAAATATTGGTAAAGGAACTTCTCCTGAAAACATTTCAGAAATTCCTCCCCTTCCTTTCCCTTTACCCTAGCATTATCCCAATCGATATTTGGGTAATTAATGTCCTCCAATATCACCACTCTATAGCTCTTGAATATCTCTGCGATTTCCCTGCAGATTTGCTCCTCTACCTCCCTCTCACTATTTGGAAGTCTATAGAATACCCCCAATAGCGTGATCATACCCTTTTTGCTCCTCAACTCGAACCAAATGGATTCTGTCCTTGTCCCCTCAAGAACATCCACCCTTTCCAACACTACAATGTCTTCCTTAATCAGCACTGCCACCCCACCTCCCTTTTTTCCTTCCCTATCTTTTCTCAGCACCTTATACCCTTGAATATTAAGTGCCCAGTCCTCACCCTTTTTAAGCCACGTTTCCGTTATTGCCACGAATCATATTGCCAGACGACTAATTGTGCTTGTAGCTCATCAACCCTATTCACCACAGATTGTGCGTTTACGTACATGCATTCTAAACACATTTTTGAATTTTTCGTAGTCTTTCTTAGTCTGCACCTATCTAATATGCTACTACTACCGCCTCTAGTACTATCAGCTCTAGTACTATCCTACACAATCAGTCTTTTATGGACCTTATTCCTCTTTTCTATTCATATATGCTGGTGCCCACCCCACTAAAACTAGTTTAAACCATCCCCAACAGCACTAACAAACCTCCCCGCGAGTATATTGGTCCCGGCTCTGTTGAGGTTTAACCCGTCCAGCTTGTACAGGTCCCACCTTCCCCAGAAACGGTCCCGTGCCTCAGGAATCTAAAGCCCTCCCTCCTGCACCATCTCTCCAGCCACACATTCATCTGTTCTATCCTTCTAGCACATCCAAAACCCGCGATCTCTACCACCTAGAAGGACAAGGGCAGCAGGCACATGGGAACACCACCACCTCCAAGTTTCCCTCCAAGTAACACACCATCCTGACCTGGAAGTATATCGCCATTCCTTCATCCTCGCTGGGTGAACATCCTGGAACTCCCTCACTAACAGCACCGTGGGAGTACCTTCACCACACGGATAGCAGCGGTTAAAGAAGGCGGCTCACCACCACCTTCTCAAGGGTAATTAGGGATGGGCAGTAAATGCGGACCTTGCTTTTGTGTACATATACAAACTGTGATTTATACATACGCACATACTGTGGGACATATATATGTGCTTATTAATTATGTTTTCATGGATGTGTTAACAAGGTAATATTAATTCAATTTTTAAGAGCATATCTTTATCTCTGATGACCCTGAGAACGTTATCTAACATGCTCAGTCGTGTACTCTGCCGGTGCTATGACCGATTTGTTTGTGGGTCTGGTAATGTGCAATGGACTGGGTAATGAGAGCTAGATCAGGCGCAAGCTAAATTTTAGACATTTTATTAACATTAGATGGGGGAAGGGCTAATCTCCGGATAATTCAATTAAGTAGAATTCAAGGGGGCAGAATTCACTTGTCGTTCCTTGTCGAACAGTCCTCCAATGGTCTTTGGTTCACCATTCCCTCTATCCTTACAACGACACCTGAAGTAACATTTTGCAACTGACATGGAGATCCCACTTGAAATTGATTTACATTCATCTCACCGTGAGATCCCTTTCAGCAAATGAGAAATCTCCCCTAACATCAATGAAACAGATGTAACCATGACATATTACCAGGTAAACTTACGAAATGGCTGTGCAGAGGAAGCTTCGATGCAGCGATCCTGATTCCCGAAACATTTCACAATGCGTGAACTGTTGGCACAGATTTCAGGTGAATCATTATAACATCCAAAGCACTCTAGGCCATTGGGAGTGAAATTTTTTGCTGAAAGATGAACACAGAATATTAAGGATCCCAAAAACATTGACTTGTAGATTAAGAATCTCCAGATACACGAATGTTTAAATTTCATTAATAATCAATCAATTAATAAGTAGCTAGATAGAATCACAAAGCAATGAAAGAGGCCATTCGGCCCATCATGCCTCTGTTGGCACTTTGAAAGAGCTATAGAATTAATCCCTCTCCACTTGCTCTTTCCCCATAGCCCTGATTTATTTTTCCTTTTCAGAATTTATCCAATTCCATTTAGAAAGTTACTATTGAATCTGCTTCCACCACCCTTTCAAGAATTGCGTTCCAGATCACAACTACTCGCTGCTAAAACAATTCTCCTCATCTCCCCTCTGGTTCTTTTACAATTTATCTTAGTCTGTGTTCTCTGCTTACTGATCTTCCCGCCAGTGGAGACAGTTTCTCCCTGCCTACTCTCGCCCTCATAATTTTGAACAGCTCTATCAAATCTTCGCTTAACCTTCTGTGCTCTAAGGAGAACAATCCCAGTTTCTCTACTCTCTCCACCTAACTGAAGCAGGGTTATTTTAATCACACTGGGATTGGTAGAAATTGAGATCGGTCCATGAGAAACACACCTTGAGGACCAATCAACGCACTGTGATTTATGCAGGGCAATGGATTCGGATCCAGCTCGGGTATCTTGCTTGGAACAGATCCCGTCCTGATGTGGGGAGAATCTGTTCTCTCCCAGGCCGTATCCCTCCTAGGGAAAGACACCTGTCCCATTCCAGAACTCAAATCTGCCTCAGACTTCTCACTAATTGACACTAAGCTGACTCTCAGCGAGAGATGCCATAAAGGGGTTGATGTGTTAATGGGAAATGGGGCACTGACGTTGCTGCGAGGTAGAATCTCATAGAATGACACAGCACAGAAGGAGGCCATTCGGCCCATCGCGCCTCTGCTGGCTCTTTGAATGAGTGATCCAATTAGCCCCACTCCAATAAAACTTAATATTAATGTTAATAAAAATAATGAATACAAAATAAAAAATAGAACTTCAGTAGTTTTATAGCTACAAGTCCAAATGAAACTATAGCCCAGCGAGAAAAGCAAGGAGACAGGAGGAGACCTTTCAGTACAAAACCAAAATTGCACTATGCTTTCAGCACCCAAGGCCATCTCCGAGTGCTTCATGATGTCGGAAATAGGAGAGGGATCCATTCATCTGCATTAATATTTCCCTTTGGTGAACACAATAGGAAAAACAATTTGGATCATTCCTAACTTTACAGAGACGCAATGTGTCGTGAAGAGAGAGAATGAAGCTCAGGGCGATGTTCCAGGAGGATTTTAGTGTTACAGGAATATACCGGATAGAGATATTAACCAGATTCACCCGAGTGTCCCAATCAGTTAGTGTGTGTCTCAGCTTACCTGGAAAAGTCTGATTATTACATAAATCGGAGCTGCAGGAACTGCATTCCAAGTAGCACATCACAGAACCGAAGTTGTAGGAAAAGGTTTCAAGGCAAGGTCCGCAGCTATTCAAATATCCGTCGGAAATCTTTCCTTCTGAAAACAGAGAGAACGTATTGCATCTTCTAATATTCATTCTACACTTTATGCATATAGTTATCCATTTATTTAACCGTCAATCCCTTTATCTGTCCAGACATTCCTTTATTTATCGCAGCCTCCCTTCCTCCCTCCATCCATCTCAATTCTGTTATGTTTACATTGTTTCTCCTGTTCTTCCCTCCTCTCCTGTCCATGTCCCAGTCCCCCAATCCCGCCCGCACTTCACACCCAAGTGCCCTGGACAACCTGATCCTCGCTTCACCTTACACCAAGCCGGCCACACGGACCCAGCCGCCCAGAGCCGTTCATCTTGGCCCGAGTCCCAGCGGCCGCCAGTGATACGACCGCCCGATATTCCGTGCCATTGACTTCAATGAATATCGGGCGGGGTGTCTATAACAGGCGATGACGGGTTACCGCCCGTTTTGTGCTACCTTCCAGATTGAATTTCTACCCCTTGAATTTTGTTCCTCAGCGCCACTCCTGGAAGCCTCTGTCCTACCTTTGCCAGTTCACTAGAAAATAATTATATTCGGAGGCAAAGAAAAGAGGAAAATTTACCCATTGTTCGGTTGACTGTCACTGAGAAACACGTGTCATTCGATATTGATTCGCAGACTTCTACCTTCTGTTTACATTTTCCAGGTGGACTCGCACAACTGAAACACTTCAGAGCCGTGGCTGCAACAAACAGCACAAGGGAAACATTCAGTCACTGTTCCAGTCGCATTGAACGGACCTAATTTAACAATCTCGGAATATTACATCGAATGTACAGCACAGAAACAGGCCAATCGACCCAACAGATCCACAGGAGCCTACTCCCACCCTACTTCATCTCAACTTATCACCATATCCTTCTATTCCTTTCTCCCCCATGTGTTTATCTAGCTTCCCCTTAAATACATCGCTGCTTTTTTGATATATATAAATGACCTGGATATTGGAATACAAAGTAGAATTTCTAAATTTGCGGATGACACCAAACTTGCTAGTGTGGCAAACAGTGAGGATGATACCACTCGACTGCAACAGGACATAGAAAGGCAAGCAGAATGGGCAGACAAGTGGCAGATGGAATTTAATAAAGAGAAGTGTGAGATGATACATTTTGGCAGAAGGAACAGGGAGAGGCAATATACACTTAATGGCACAATTTTAAAGAGTGTGCAAGGACTGAGGGACCTGGGAGTTAATGTGCATAGTTCCCTGAAGGTGGCAGGACATATTGAGAGAGTGGTTAGCAAAGCATATGGGATCTTGGGCTTCATAAATAGAGGTATTGATTACAAAAGTAGAGAAGTTATGCTGAATCTTTATAAAGCGCTAGTTAGGCCACAACTGGATAATTGCGTCCAGTTCTGGTCAGCACACTTTAGGAAGAATGTAAAGGCCCTTGAGAGGGTGCAGACGAGATTTCCCAGAACGGTTCCGGGGATGGGGGATCTTAGCTACAAGGACAGGTTGGAGAAGCTGGATTTGTTTTCATTAGAGCAATGGAGATTGAGGGATGATTTGATAGAGGTGTACAAGATTATGACAGGTTTGGATAGGCTAGACGAGGAAAGGCTGTTCCCACTAGTTGATGGTACAAGGACTAGGGGACACAGATTTAAGGTTTTGGGCAAGAGATACAGGGGGGACGTGAGGAAAAACTTTTTTACGCAGCGAGTGGTGTGGACCTGGAATTCGCTGCCGACGGAAGTGGTGGAAGCGGAGACACTCAATGTTTTCAAGGGGAGACTGGAGTGAAATAATCTTGCAGGGCAATAAACTTGCAGGGCTACGGGGATAGAGCGGGGGAATGGGCCTGACTGGATTGCTCTGCAGAGAGCCAGCATGGACTCGATGGGCCGCGTGGCCTCCTTCTGTGCCGTTATGACTCTATGGGGTAGAAATTAGGTCACGCCCCATTTGGGGCGCAAATATCGTCTGGACGCAAATATTAGCGCCTGGCGCTAATTATCGGCACTGACGGGAAACTTCACTTTTACCGCCCCGGGAGGTGAGTGGAGCGTTAAAGCAGGCGCTGCACACCTCTCTTAAGGCGCAAAGGCCGAGCAGTGAGGCGCTAACTCGGAGCGCTGGCGAAGCTCATGTAATGTCAGTCAGCAATGGAACACACACACAATGGCACGGGCCAGTTCTTAAAGGGGATGGTTAATCTTGCTTTCCATCCACATCCTGTTCATTGCAGCCTTGAATCTCGGCCTGGAGAGACTTGCACATCAAATGTGCTGGAAAGAACAATGGAGAGCACCAGGCAAAGAGCTCAGAGTGCAGCTCCCATGGTCTCTGCTAAATCGATACAAGGAATGGCAAATCAAAATGAACCTGCAAAGTGCTGCTCAGTACCCAAAACTCCTTCACACAACGTTGAATCTCTCCAGAAGTCTCTCCCTCTCTCTCTCAGAATGCGTAGTTCAAAAATGCCACCAACAATAAAAGACAGGAAGAGGCCCCCTTTAAATAGCGCCCCCCCCCAGCCCCACAGCGATTGATAGCGTTCCAGTCTTCTGGTCGTTGGAAGCGCCAGGCGGTAAGGCAGGGGGCGCCACTCAATTTCTGCTACGGGGCGCCCCAAGGGCGTTGCACCATGGAATGACGTCACAATCTGCGCGCGCAGGTGGTCGCAGCGGTAAGTTTTAGCGCCGCCGCACAATCTGAAGTTAAGTTCTCGAGCGGCGCAAACATCACTGCGCCCGGGCGTTAGCGGCTTTGCGCCCCATTAGCGCCCTCTTAAGGCGCTAACGGGTGGCGCAACCAAGTGAATTTTTACCCCTGTGACTATGACTCTAATCACCTCAACCGCTCCCTCTGATAGTGAGTTCCACATTCGCACCAGTCTCTGGGTAAAGTTTCTCCTGAATTGCCTATTGGATTTATCAGTGACTGTCTTATATCTATCGTACCTACTTCCGGTCTCTCCCTTTCACCCTTGTAAATATTTTTTGTACCTTCTCCAGTGTCACTATATCCTTTTTATAATATGGAAACCAGAACTGCGCACAGTACTCTAAGTGTGGTCTAACCAAGGTTCAATACAAGTTTAGCATAACTTACCTGATTTTCAATTATATTCCTCTTGAAATGAACCCCAGTGCTTGGTTTGAACGTTTTATGACCTTGTTAACTTGTGTCGCTACTTTTAATGATTTGTGAATCTGTACCTGTAGATTCCCTTAGCTCCTCTGCCCCATTTAGACATTTATTTTCCAAGGAGTATGTGGCCTCCTTATTCATGCAACTGAAATGCCTTACATCACGCTATACAGATAGTGACAGGGCACTTTGCATGTTCTCAGACACCCCAAAGCGTTTCACAGCCAATGAAGTAATTTTGAAGTGTAGTCAGTGTTGTAATGTAGGAAGGGCAATACAGTGGACATGGGGGATGTAAATCTACAAATATACATTCTATTAAGGCATAAATACCCCACAGGAAAAGCGATCCAACGTTGGCTAACAAGAGAAGTTAAAGATAGTATTAGATCAAAGGAAGAGGCTTATAATGTTGCCAAAAAGACTGGTACGCCTGAGGGTTGGGAGAATTTTAGAATTCAGCAAAGGAGAACCAAGAAATTGATAAAGAAATGGAAAATAGAATATGAGAGTAAACTAGTGAGAGACATTAAAACAGAATGTAAAAGCTTATATAGGTATGTAAAAGGGAAATGATTCACAAAAGTAAATGTGGGTCCCTTACAGGCTGAGACAAGCGAAATTATAATGGGGAATAAGGAAATGGCAGATAAATTAAACAAATACTTTTGTGTCTGTCTTCACAGATGAAGATGCAAAAAACTTCCTGGAAATAATAGAGAACCAATGGTCCAGCGAGAATGAGGAACTGAATACAATTCGTATTAGTAAAAAACGAGTACTGGAGAAATTAATGGGACCGAATGCCAATAAATCCCCTGGACCTGATGGCCTACATCCTCGGGTTTTGAAATAAGTGGCAATATAGATAGTGGATGCATTGGTTGTCATTTTCCAAAATTCCATAGATTGCAGAATGGTTCCCGTGGATTGCAAGGTAACAACTGTAACCCCACTATTTAAGAAAGGAGGGAGAGAGAAAACAGGGAGCTAGTTAGCCTGACATCAGTAGTAGAGAAAATGCTAGAATCTATTATTAAGGACGTGGTAACAGGGCACTTAGAAAATAATAATAGGATTGGGCAGAGTCAACACAGATTTATGAAAGGGAAATCGTGTTTGACAAATCTGTTAGAGTTTTTGGAGGTTGTAACTAGCAGAATAGATTATTCTGAAGGACAGGATAAATCTTCATTTAGAAAGACACGGATTAATCAAGGATAGTCAGCACGGATTTGTTAAGGGAAGCTAGTGTCTGACAAACTTGATTGAATTTTTTGAGAAAGTAACAAGGAGGGTAGATGAGGGTCGTGCGTTTGATGTAGTGTATATGGAATTTAGCAAGGCTCTTGATAAGGTTCCACATGGCAGACTGGTCACGGAGTTAAAAGCCCATGGGAACCAGGGCAAAGTGTCAAATTGGATTCAAAACAGCTCGGAGGCAGGAAGCAGAGGGTAATGCTTGATGGGTGTTTATGTGACTGGAAGGCTGTTTTCAGTGGGGTTCCGCAGGGCTCAGTACTAGGTCCCTTGCTTTTTGTGGTATATATCAATGATCTAGACTCGAATATAGGGGATATGATTAAGAAGTTTGCAGATGATTCTAAAATCGGCTGTGTGGTTGATAATGCAGAAGGAAGCTGTAGACTGCAAGAAGATATCAATAAATTGGTCAGGTGGGCACAACAGTGGCAAATTAAATTCAATCCGGAGAAGTGTGAGCTAATGCATTTGGGGAGGGTAACAAGGAAAGGGTATACAATTTAAATGGTAGGACACTGAGTAGTGTAGAGAAACAAAGGGACCTTGGAATGCATGTCCACAGATCCCATAGGTAGCAGGCCAGGTAGATAAGGTGGTTAAGAAGGCATACAGAATGCTTGCTTTGATTAGCCGTGGCATAGAATACAAGAGCAGAGGGGTTATGCTTCAACTGTATAAAATACTAGTTAGGCCTCAGCTAGAGTACTGCGTGCAGTTCTGGTCACCACATTACAGGAAAGATGTGATTGCACTAGAGAGGGTACAGAGGACATTTACAAGGATGTTGCCAGGAGTAGAGAATCTTAGCTATGAGGAAAGACTGGATAGGCTGGGTTTGTTTTCCTTGGAACAGAGGAGGCTGAGGGGAGACCTTACTGAGGTGTATAAAATTCTGAGGGGCCTAGATAAAGTGGATAGAAAGGACCTATTTCCCTTAGCAGAGGGGTCAAAAACCAGGGGCACAGATTTAAAGTAATTGGTGGCAGGTTTAGAGGGGATTTGAGGGGAAATTTCTTCACCTAGAGGGTTGTGGGGGTCTGGAACTCACTGCCTGAAAGGGTGGTAGAGGCAGAAACCCTAACCACATTTAAAAAGTACTTGGATGTGCACTTGGGATGCTCTAACCTGCAAGACTACGGACCAAGAGCTGGGAAGTGGGATTAGGCTGGACAGCTCTTTGTTGGCCGGCGCGGACACGATTGACCGAAATGGCCTCCTTCCGTGCTGTAACTTTCTGTGATTCTATGATTCTTTGATAAGGGGGAACCAGTGAATGTGGTGTTTTTGAATTTTCAGAAGGCATTCGATAAGGTGCCACACAAGAAGTTATTAAACAAAATTAGGGCTCATGGGATTGAGGGTAGTATACTAGCATGGATTAAGGATTGGTTAACAGACAGAAAACAGAGAGTAGGAATAAACGGGTCATTTTCGGGTTGGCAGGCTGTAACTAGTGGGGTACCGCAAGGATCAGTGCTTGGGCCTCAGCTATTCACAATCTACATCAATGATTTGGATGAGGGGACCAAATGTAATATATCCAAGTTTGCTGATGATACAAAGCTGGGTGGGAATGTAAGTTGTGAGGAGGATTCAAGGAGGCTTCAAGGGGATATAGACAGGCTAAGTGAGTGGGCAAGAACATGGCAAATGGAATAAAGTGGAGAAATGCGAAGTTATCCACTTTGGTAGGAAAAATAGAAAAGCAGAGTATGTTTTAAATGGTGAGAGATTGGGAAACGTTGGTGTTCAGAGGGACCTGGGTGTCCTTGTACACGAATCACTGAAAGTTAACATGCAGGTACAGCAAGCAATTAGGAAAGCAAATAGTATGTTGGACTTTATTACAAGAGGATTCATGTATAAGAGTAAAGACGTCATACTGCAATTACATAGGGCCCTGGTGAGACCACACCTGAGGTATTGTGTACAGTTTTGGTCTCCTTACCTAAGGAAGGATATACTTGCCATAGAGGGAGTCTAACGAAGGTTCACCAGACTGATTTGATTCCTGGGATGGGGGGGGGGGGGGGGGATTGTCCTATGAGGAGAGATTGAGTAGGCTAAGCCTATATTCTCTAGAGTTTAGAAGAATGAGAGGTGATCTCATTGAAACATACAAAATTCTTACAGGGCTTGACAGGGTAGATGCAGAGAGGATGTTTCCCCTGGCTGGGGAGTCTAGAACCAGGGGTTAAAGTCTCAGAATAAGGGGTCGGCCATCTAGGACTGAGTTGAGGAGAAATGTATTCACGCAGAGGGTGGTGAATCTTTGGAATTCTCTACCCCAGAGGGCTGTGGAGCCTCAGTCGTTGAATAAATTCAGGACAGAATTCGATAGATTTTTGAATATTAAGGGAACCAAGGGATATTGGGATAGTGTGGGCAAGTGGAGATGAGGTCGAAGATCAGCTATGATCTTACTGAATGGCGGAGCAGGCTCGAAGGGCCGAATGACCGACTCCTGCTCCTATTCCTATGTTCTTATGTTGTTATGAGACGCGATAGTCAATTTAGGAACATAAGAACCTAGGAATAGGAGGAGGCCCTTTAGCCCCTCGAGCCTGTTCTGCCATGGAATGAGATCATGTCTGATCTGTAACCTAACTCCATATACCCACCTTTGCGTACAGCAGAGACCCACAAAGAGAAATGAGATAAATGACCAGATTAGTCATTTTAGTTGAGGGCTAAATATTGGCCGGGACACTGGAAAATCAAATTTTCCTCTTCTTCGTACAGTAGCATTGGAACCATTACATCCAGCCGAGGGGGCAGATGGGGCCTCGGTTTGACGTATCATCAAAGGACGGCCCCTCCAAGTCACACACCATCCCTGACTTGGAAATATATCGCCGTTCCTTCATCGTCGCTGGGTCAAAATCCTAGAATTCCCTCCCGAACGTCACTGTGGGAGCACCTTCACCACATGGCCTGCAGCGGTTCAAGAAGGCGGCTCAACACCACCTTCTCAAGGGGCAACTAGGGATGGGCAATAAATGCTGGCCTTGCCAGCAACGGCCACATCCCGAGAATTTATTTGAAAAAATGTACCCATCTTTCAAGGGCACATCGGTCGTTGCAGTAACACACACCCCTTACGGGAATCAAACACTATTTGATATAAATATTTATCTGGTACCACTAGCGAACAGTTCTATTGAAATAATCAGGATGAAAGAGATTAATAAGTGACCCATTTAATAAAAGACCCACCTTCAGTAACGAGAGCACAAATGATGAAAGTGCCAGCGAAAAACTTCATCTTTGCTTTGAACTTTGGTGTTCTTCCCGCAGACCAGTGACACAAACCTCTTCTCCTCACAGCTCTGCAGACTGTGTCTAACAGTCGGTAAATATATACGTGAGAATGTACACCGCCTCCAGCATCCGGAATCCCCTACTTCTTTGTGTCTTTGACAAGGTGGTTTAGGGCAAACATTAACAAACTCCCTTCAAATCTGATAGCAATAAATTGCTACTGAACTGATTACCTCACTCACCCAGAGCATGGGCTGGTTAACGTACAAGAGATTATATTCACACTGGAACAATGGGACACATGTCTTGGGAGATTGGGGTAACTGGGTGGGACCCAGCTCATTCCTGACCTGGGACGGCCTGAAGGGACAGTGTGTAAAACAAAAAAGTTCACCGGCATTGTGGCCTGTGCTATTCCCCACTTTAAGAGTCTTCATGCCCCAACTTGGAAGTGTCTGTTCCAACCGTTTAACTCTTTCCATTCCTGTCTTGAGCTTGTGGGTAATTTTAAAATTCTCATCCTTGTGTTTAAATCGCTCCATGGCCTCGCCCTCCATATGTCTGTTACCTCAATTCAGGTACTGGATGAGTGAATAATCTGATCACGCAGTGTCCGGGCAGAAATGGGCTGTCCACATTGCAGCCACCCTTCCTCTCCCTGTTCCTCCACTGCCTCCACTTCTTGTTGCACTTCCTCCTCCTCCTCTTACTACTCCTCCACTTCTTCCACTTCCTCCTCCTCCTCTTACTACTCCTCCACCTCCTCTTCTCACTACACTTCCTCCTCCTCCACTTCCTCCACCACCTCCACTTCCTCTACCTCCACTTTCACCTCCTCCACTTTATCCTCCTCCACTTCCTCCCCCTCCTCCCGGGAATGGGGATGGACACAGCTAATGGTGTATGATAAAGATAATGGGATCTGATACAAGGAATGGAATCTGATACAAGGAATGGTGTCTGATACAGGGAATGGGATCTGATACAAGGGATGGTGTCTGATACAGAGAATGGGATCTGATACAAGGGATGGTGTCTGATACAGAGAATGGGATCTGATACAAGGAATGGTGTCTGATACAGAGATTGGGATCTGATACAAGGAATGGAATCTGATACAGGGAATGGGATCTGATACAGGGAATGGGGGCTGATACAAGGGATGTGGTCCTGGCTCAGTGAAATCAAACAAGTGCCGTGGAGAGTGTTTGTGCCCTATCGAGATTACTTCCCACAGTTTACAGCTGTTTAGCTGCAGGTTTCTAAGTGGAATAAAACAGTGTCAGCCTTAGCTCAGTGGGTAGCACTGTCGCCTCAGAATCAGAAGGTCATGGGTTTGCAATCCCACTCCAGAGACTTCAGTCCATAATCCAGGCCGATACTCCAGGTGCCTGTACTGAGGGAGCGCTGCACTGTCAGAGGGGCAGTGTTGAGGGAGCGCTGCACTGTCAGAGGGGCCGTGTTGAGGGAGCGCTGCACTGTCAGAGGGGCTGTATTGAGGGAGAGCTGCACTGTCAGAGGGGCCGTGTTGAGGGAGCGCTGCACTGTCAGAGGGGCAGTGTTGAGGGAGCGCTGCACTGTCAGAGGGGCCATGTTGAGGGAGCGCTGCACTGTCAGAGGGGCCGTGTTGTCGGAGCGCTGCACTGTCAGAGGGGCCGTGTTGAGGGAGCACTGCACTGTCAGAGGGGCCGTGTTGAGGGAGAGCTGCACTGTCGGAGGGGCCGTGTTGAGGGAGTGCTGCACTGTCGGAGGGGCCGTGTTGAGAGAGCGCTGCACTGTCGGAGGGGCAGTGTTGAGGGAGCGCTGCACTATCAGAGGGGCCGTTTTGAGGGAGAGCTGCACTGTCAGAGGGGCCGTGTTGAGGGAGCGCTGCACTGTCGGAGGGGCCGTGTTGAGGGAGCGCTGCACTGTCAGAGGGGCCGTGTTGAGGGAGCGCTGCACTGTCGGAGTGGCAGTGTTGAGGGAGCGCTGCACTGTCAGAGGGGCAGTGTTGAGGGAGCGCTGCACTGTCGGAGTGGCAGTGTTGAGGGAGCGCTGCACTGTCAGAGGGGCAGTGTTGAGGGAGCGCTGCACTGTCAGAGGGGCCATGTTGAGGGAACGCTGCACTGTCAGAGGGGCAACGTCTGATGACCTGACGCTATTTTCCCCAGATTGGCCTTGTTAAGCCCACCCTGTGGGCTTGCCGGTCAACTAAGGGAAAGCCGATGTCAGATGACGTCAGTGCATGATGCTTCATCTGCCGGTTTTGTTTAACTGACAGGTCCCATAAATTTTTGACAGTTGAATTGTCAGTGTTTGACAGCATTGAGGTGCTGTCAAACACTGACAATCACTGTCCAAAGGTGAGCCCTTGCACCAAGGTACACCAATGACTCTCTCCTCAGGAGAAAACAGATGGCAGCTGCATGTGAGATTGCAGAAGCCATCTGTCGATTCTGCCGATCAGATGAGGCTTCACAGAAACATCAAATCTTGTCACCTGCAGATACATATAAACAGAATAAAAATATTTCTCACTACATTCTCTCACCTGTCATACTTACCTGTGCACCATTGCACCCATCACACTACCTCTGCAGCAGTCACTTGCACATTTACACTGCAGCAGACCCACAGCTCGCCTCGCTGACCCTGGCGGTGTTTCCCGCCATCGGGAAGGCCGCATCAGCAGGCGGAAAGTGGGGAAAAGCCTCTTAACTGCCTGTTAACTACCTGTTAACAGGCAGTTAATTGGCTCTAATCCCCTTCCCGCTGCTAGGAGACGGGTCCCTGCGCGAGTCGGGGCCTGTCTCCCGGGAAGATGGTTCAGAGGTGGGTTAGCAGTGGGGTTGGGACCCATTCCCAATTTTTTCCATTTTCCCAGCAGTCCCACCTCCAAACCCGCCTCCTCAGGGCTGGTAAAATCCAGCCCACAGTATTTGTTTAATTCCTCTGCCATTTCCTTATTCCCCATTATAATTTCTCCTGTCTCAGCCTGTAAGGGACCCACATTTACTTTTGCTAATCTTTTCCTTTTTACATACATATCGAAGCTTTTACAATCTTTTTTATGTCTCTCGCTAGTTTACTCTCATATTCTATTTTCCATTTCTTTATCAATTTCTTGGTCCTCCATTGCTGAATTCTAAAATCCTACTCTGCCCTATATTACAACTATTGTTTGGGGGCCTATAAACAACTCCCACCAATGTATTCTGCCCCTTGCTGTTTCTTAGCTCCACCCAAACTGATTCTACTTCTTGATTTTCAGAGCTAAGATCATTACTCTCTACTGTCTTTATCCCATCCTTTATTATCAGGGCTAACCCTCCTCCTTTTCCATTTTGCCTATCCCTTCCAAAAGTTATGTATCCTGGAATATTTAGTTCCCAACCTTGGCCACTTTGCAACTACGTCTCCATTATGGCTATTAGATCAAACCTGTTCATTTCTATCTGCGCTATTAATTAATCTATTTTGTTGCGAATGATTTGCACATTCAGATATGGTGCCTTTAGCTTTGACTTATTTCTCTTTTTCCCTGATGTCACCTTAGTCACCGATGCCTTATTATCTTTGTTACTCTCTGTCTTATTATTCACTGTCCCTTCCTGACCCACTCTGTTTATTTTTACCCTAAACTCTACTCTGCTCTAGAGCCTTGACATTTCTCTCACTGCTTTTAAATTTACTATTTCCTGAATCCTCCCCCACCTTCATTAGTTTAAAGCCCTGTCTACTGCCCTAGTTATTCGGTTCACTGGGACACTGGTCCAAGCCCGGTTGAAGTGGAGCCCGTCCCAACGGAAACAGCTCCGTCTTTCCCCAGTACTGGTGCCAATGCCCCATCAACCGAAACCCCTTCCTCCCACACCACTCTTTGAGCCACGCATTTAAACCTCTAATCTGTTTGTCCCTATGCCAATTTGCGTGTGACTCAGGTAACAATCCAGAGATTATTACCTTTGAGATTCTGCTTTTTAATTTGGATCCTAGCTCCTCAAACTTCCTCAACAGGACCTCATTCCTAGTTCTACCTATGTCGTTGGTTCCGACGTGGACTACAACAACTGCATCCTCCCCCTCCCACTCCAAATACTTCTCCAGCCATGAGGAGATGACTTTAACCCTGGCAGGCAACACAACCCTCGGAACTCTCGGTCGCGGCTGCAGAGAACTGTATCTATCCCCCTGACTATACTGTCCCCTACCAGAACTACATTCCCTTTCACTCCCCCCACTTGAATGGCCTCCTGCACATGGCGCCATGGTCAGCTTGCTCATCCATCGTGCAGGCTTTTCCCTCATCCACACAGACAGCAAGAACCTGTTGGACAAGGGCAAAGGCTGAGGCTCCTCCAGCACTGCACCTGGGGTCCCCATAACTGCCTGAGTTGCAGTCACACCGTCCTGTCCCTGACTATTAACCAGACCCTCCCGTCAGTCAACACTACCCTTGTGTCTTCCTCATTTCCCCAAGAAATGCAACCTGCCCAGCTAGTGGGTCAACAGGAAGAGGTAAACTGCCCAACCAGTGGGACCACAGATGGATGATTCCATCTCGGCTATCCTGGCCACAAAGGAGCTGTCTAGGACGCATACTTGCATTTAATTCCTTCTCTTAGGCTTTCTCCTCTTCAGCTTCCTCCACTTCCGTCTGTAAGCGGATGCTGTAAATGTGAAATGACAGCATAAGATGCTGCAAATGCTCAGTTGGTCAGGCAGCATGTCGACCTGAGACGTGAATTCCATGGATGTAGCGTGACCTGCTGAGCATTCGCAGCATGTTCTGTCTTTTCAAATGCGTTCACTTGCCATCCGAGTCCTTGCAAGCGTCCAGCAGCACTCACAAAACACTCAAAAAACTTTTCACCTATATTGCAGCAAGCCATCACTTCAATAAAATAGAAAAAAAAACCCAGACCAAACCCTTCAAACTCACCTGATTGATGTGTGTGTCCCTTTCACAGCTGCAGATATCGCCCCTGTCAGCGTCTGTCAGCCTGCTTGCATGCCAGGTTAACCTGGCGCGCTTAGGCCACAGCGCTGAATTGAGTGCTAGGGTTGAGGTTAGCATTGGTGACGTTAATTCACCACCCCGCCTTTTCTTTACGCAAAGGGCCCCATGAATACGGCAGCTCCTGTGGGGACCGCCTCCAGTTGGGGCAAGAGCGGCGGCCGCCATTTTCTCGAGAATCGCTGGCGCTAACAGTTGGCGGTAAATATATGAATTTCTCATCCATAGAAGCTGCCTCAGGGCAGTGTCCTTGGCCAAACCACCTTCAGCTGCTTCATCAATGACCTTCCCTCAATCAAAATGCCAGAAGTGGAGGTGTTCACTGATGATTGCACAGTGTTCAGTTCCATTCGCAACTCCTCATATAATGCAGCAATCCGTGTCCGTATGCAGCAAGTCCTGGACGACATCCAGGCTTGGGCTGATAAGTGACAAGCAAAATTCACGCCACACAAGTGCCAGGCAATGACTATCTCCAACAAGAATCTAACCACCGCCCCTTGATATTCAACGGCATCACCATCGCTGAATCCCCCTACATCGGCATCCTTGGGGGTCACCATTGACCAGACAGTTAACTGGACCAGCCATATAAATGCTGTGGCTACAAGAGCAGGTCAGAGGCTGGGTATTCTGCGGCGAGTATCTCATCTCCTGACTCCCCAAAGCCTTTCCACCATCTACAAGGCACAAGTCAGGAATGTGATGGAATACTCTCCACTTGCCTGGATGAATGCAGCTCAAACAACACTCAAGAAGCTCGACACCATCCAGGACAAAGCAGCACGGTTGATTGGCACCTCGTCCACCACCTTAAACATCCACTCCCTCCACCACCGGCGCACCGTGGCTGCAGTGTGTACCATCTACAAGATGCACTGCAGCAACTCGCCAAGGCTTCTTCGACAACACCTCCCAAACTCGCGACCTCTAGCACCTAGAAGGACAAGGGCAGCAGGTGCATGGGAGCACCATCACCTGCAAGTTACATACCATCCTGACTTGGAAATATATTGCTGTTCCTTCACTGTCGCTTGGTCAAAATCCTGGAACTCCCTCCCTAACAGCACTGTGGGATTACCTTCACCACACGGACTGCAGCAGTTCAAGAAGGCAGCTCATCACCACCTTCTCAAGGGCAATTAGGGATGGGCAATAAATGCTGGTCATGCTTTTGTGTACATATACACACTGTGATATATACATACACACATACTGTGGGTTAAATATATGTGTGCATTAATTATGTTTTAATGGATGTATTAACAACGTAATATTAGTTTCAATTTTTAAGAGCATGTCCTTATCTCTGATGACCCTCAGCAGGAGAACGTTATCCAATTCACTCAGTCGTGTACTCTGCCCGTGCTATGACTGGTTTGTTTGTCGAACTGGAAATGTGCGATGGACTGGGTAATGAGAGATGGATCAGTTGCAAGCTAAATTTTAGACATTTTATTAACGTTAGATGGGGAAGGATTAATCTCCGGATAATTCAATTAAGTAGAATTCAAGGGGGCAGAATTCACTCCAATGTCCTCCAATGGTCTTTGGTTCACCATTCCCTCCATCTTTACAACTACACTGGAAATTACATTTTGCAACTAACATGGAGATCCCACCTGAATTTGATTTACATTCATCTCACTGTGAGATCCCTTTCAGCAAACGAGAAATCTCCCCGAACATCAATGAAACAGTTCCCGCTGTTACCATGACATATTATCAGTTAAACTTATGAACCGGCTGTGTAGAGGAAGCTTCGATGCAGCGATCCTGAATCCCGACACATTTCACGATGCGTGGACTGCTGGCACAGGTTTCAGGTGAATCATTATAACATCTAAAGCACTCTAGGCCATTGGGAGTGGGATTTTTTGCTGAAAGATGAAAACAGAATATTAAGGATCCCAAAAGCATTGACCTGGAGATGAAGATTCTCCAGATCCATCGAATTTTTCAATTTCATTAATAATCAATCAATTAATAAGTAGTGACATAGAATCACACAGCACAGAAAGAGGCCATTCGGCCCATGATGCCTGTGCTGGCTCTTTGAAAGAGCTATCCAATTAATCCCACTCCACCTGCTCTTTCCCCATAGCACTGATTTATTTCCTTTTCAGGATTTATCCAATTCCGTTTCGAAAGTTACTATTGAATCTGCTTCCACCGCCCTTTCAGGCAGCACATTCCAGATCACAACTACTCGCTGCTAACACAATTCTCCTCATCACTCCTCTGGTTCTTTTGCAAATTATCTTAGTCTGTGTCCTCTGCTTACTGATCCTCCAGCCAGTGGAGACAGTGTCACCCTGTCTAGTCTAACCCTCATAATTTTGAACAGCTCTATCAAATCTCCCCTTAACCTTCTGTGCTCTAAGGAGAACAATCCCAGCTTCTCTACTCTCTCCACCTAACTGAAGCAGGGTTACTTTTATCACACTGGGATTGGTAGAAATTGAGATCGATCCATGAGAAACACACCTTGAGGACCAATCAACACAGTGCGATTTATGCAGGGCAATGGATTCGGATCTAGCTCGGGTATCTGGCTTGGAACAGATCCCGTCCTGATGTGCGGAGAATCTCTTCTCTCCCAGACCGTATCCCTCCTAGGGAAAGACACCTGTCCCATTCCAGAACTCAAATCTGCCTCAGACTTCTCACTAATTGACACTAAGCTGACTCTCAGCGAGAGATGCCACAAAGGGGTTGATGTATTAATGGGAAATGGGGCACTGACGTTGCTGCGAGTTAGAATCTCATAGAATGACACAGCACAGAAGGAGGCCATTCGGCCCATCGCGTCTGTGCTGTCTCTTTGAAAGAGTGATCCAATTAGTCCCACTCCAATAAAACTTCATATTAATGTTAATAAAATGAATTAATACAAAACAAAAAATAGAACTTCAGTAGTTTTATAGCTACAAGTCCAAATGAAACGATAGCCCAGCGAGAAAAGCAAGGAGACAGGAGGAGACCTTTCAGTACAAAACCATATTGCACTATGCTTTCAGCACCCAGGGCCATCTCCGAGTCATTTATGATGTTGGAAATGGGAGAGGGATCCATTCATCTGCATTAATATTTCCCTTTGGTGAGCACAATAGGAAAAACAATTTGGATCATTCCTAACTTCACAGAGATGCAATTGACTGGATTTTCATTGGCCCGTGGAGGTGGGATTGGAGGCGTGTGGGGGGTTAAAATTGTGAAAACTGGCGGGTGGGCACAAGTCCGCCTCCATCCCGCCTCCACGCAATTTTCATTAAATCGTGTCTGCTGGTCCCGACTCCGTCCCACCTTTAAGAGGCGGGATAGGTTGTTAAGGCCCTTAACCAGCACTAAATTGGCTCTATAATGCCATTTTGAAAGGCCTTTGTGATTTTAACCCTTGTTCTACGTGAACTACGCCTGATCTGAACCATGATTGTGAAACCTGGCGGGGAGCATATTTGGATATGGATAGTTGAGGCCGGCAGGCAGGCAGGCAGGCTGGCTGGCTGTGGGAATGCATATGTGGATGGATGGAAAGGAGACATATCTGGGAGTGGTGGTGTAAAAATATCTGGGAGCAGTCTTAGGGCTGCTGCTCATTTTGCATCCAGGTCCTCTCACAGCAAAGGCCAGGCAGTCTCTGAAGACCTTCAATGCAGCAGCAATGATGACATCATCAGAGGCGACTTTCAGACTGAAAGCACTAATTGGTTCATTGGTTCCCACAAGCTGGAACTCAATTGCCCAATTAGGTGAAAATTGCATCAATCTCCCACATCCAATCGCAGGCGGGTGGATAACACGACCCCAACCCGCCCCGTATCAATATCCAGTCCATTGTGTTGTGAAGAGAAAGAATGAAGATCAGTGCGATGTTCCAGGAGGATTTTAGTGTTACAGGAATATACCATATAGAGATATTAATCGGTTACTGTGTGTCTTAGCTTACTGGAAAAGGTCTATTATTACATAAATCGGAACTGCAGGAACTGCATTCCAGGCTCTCCGTCACAGAACCGAGGTTGTAGGAAAAGGATTCAAAGCAATTTCCGCAGCCTTTGGAATATATGTTTTGATACGTTCCGCCTGAAAACAGAGAGAAATATTCCATCTTCTGATATTGTCGGCTCATTCTACACTTTATGCATATAGTTATCCATTTATTTAACCGTCAATCCCTTTATTTATCCAGACATTCCTTTATTTATCGCAGCCTCCCTCCCTCCAATCATCCATCTCAATTCTTTAATGTTTTAAATTGTTTCTCCTGTTCTTCCCTCCTCTCCTGTCCATGTCCCAGTCCCCCAATCCCGCACGCACTTCACATCCAAGTGCCCTGGACAACCTGATCCTCGCTTCACCTTACACCAAGCTGGCCAAACGGACACAGCCTTTCAGAGCGACCAGGGGCCAGACTGGGTTCGTCTTGGCCCAAGTCCCAGCGGCCGCCGGTGATACGCCCGCCCGATATTCCGTTCCATTGACTTCAATGATTATCGGGCGGGGTGTCTATAACAGGCGAATGACGGGTTACCGCCCGTTTTGTGCTACCTTCCAGAATGAATTTCTACCCTGAGGTTTTTGTACCTCAGCGCCACTCCTAGAAGCCTCTGTCCTACCTTTGCCAGCTCACTAGAAATTAAATATATTCAGAGGCAAAGAAAAGTCCCACAAAGAGGAATTAGATAAATGACCAGATAAGTAATGTAGGTTGAGGGATAAATATTGGCCGGGACACTGGAAAATCAAATTTTCCTCTTCTTCAACAGTGGCATTGGAATCTTTACGTCCAGCCGAGGGGTCAGATGGGGCCCCTGTTTAATGTATCATCAAAAGACGGCCCCTCCAAGTCATACACCAGCTTCACTTGGAAATATATCGCCGATCCTTCATCGTCGCTGTGTCAAAATCCTGGAACTCCCTCCCTAACAGCACTGTGGGAACACCTTCACCACACGGACTGCAGCGGTTCAAGAAGGCAGCTCACCTCCACCTTCTCAAGGAGCAACTCGGGATGCAGAATAAATGCTGGCCTTGCCAGCGGCGTCCACATCTGAAAAATTTATTTGAAAATATCACCCGTATTTCAAAGGTCACATCGTGCGTTGCAGTAACACACACCCCATATGCAAGCAAACATTATTTTATATAAATATTTATATGTTACCATGAGTGAACATTTCTATTGAAATAATCAAGCTGAAAGAGATTAATAAGTGACCCATTTAATAAAAAGACCCACCTTCAGTAACGAGAGCAGGAATGCTGAAAATGCCAGCGAACAACTTCATCTTTGCTTTGATCTTTGGTGTTCTTCCCGCAGACCAGTGACACAAACCTCTTCTCCTCACACCTCTGCAGACTGTGTCTATCAGTCGGTAAATATATACGTGAGAATGTTCACCAACTCCAGCATGCAGAATCCCAACTTTCTTGTTTTCTTGCCAAGGTGATTTAGGGCAATCATTAACAACCTCCCTTCAAATCAGATAGCAATTAATTGCTACTGAACTGATTACCTCACTTATCCAGAGCATGGGCTGGTTATTGTACAAGAGATTAAAGTCACACTGGAGCAATGGGACACTTGCCTTGGGAGATTGGGGTCACTGGGTGGGACCCAGCTCATTCCTGACCTGGGACGGCCTGAAGGGACAATGTGTATGAAACAAAGTGTTCACCAGCATTGTGGCTTGTGCTATTTCCCACTGTAAGGGCCTTCATGCCCCAACTTGGAAGGGTCTGTTCCGACCGTCTAACTCTTTATATTCCTGCCTTGAGATTATGAGTAATTTTAAAAGTCTCATCCTTGTGTTTAAATCGCTCAATGGCCTCACCCCTCCATGTATCTGTTACCTCAATTCAGGTACTGGATGAGTGAATAACCTGATCACGCAGTGTCCGGGCAGAAATGGGCTGTCCACATTGCAGCCACCTTTCCTCTCCCTGTTCCTCCACTGCCTCCACTTCTTGTTGCACTTCCTCCTCCTCCTATTACTACTCCTCCACTTCCTCCTCCTCCTGTACTTCCTCCACTTCCTCTTCTTACTAATCTTCCTCCTCCTCCTCCACTTCCACCTCATCCACTTTCTCCTCCCCCACTTCCTGCCCCTCCTCCACTTCCACCACTTCCTCTTATTACTACTCTTCCACCTCCTCCTCCACTTGCTCCTCCTCCACTTCCTCCACTCCTCCACTTACTCCACTTCATCCATTTCCTCATGCTCCTGCGCTTCAGCTTCTCACCTGATAAGTGGTGGCAAGGGCTGTTCCCTCATAACGGTGAGGTTGTTCAGCAGGTATCATGGGCAACACGGTGGCATAGTGGTTAGCACTGGTGCCTCACCGCGCCAGGGACCCGGGTTCGAATCCGGCCTGGGGTGACTGTCTGTGCGGAGTTTGCACATTCTCCCCGTGTCTGTGTGGGTTTCCTCCGGGTGCTCCGGTTTCCTCCCACAGTCCAAAGATGTGCGGGTTAGGTTGATTTGGCCATGATAAATTGACCCTTAGTGTTAGGGGGGATTAAATATGTGGGGATAGGGTGGGATATGTTAGGGGGGATTAAATACGTGGGGTTACGGGGAGATAGGGTGGGATATGTGTTGGTGCAGGCTCGATGGGCCGAAATGGCCTCTATCTGCACTGTGGGATTCTGTATGTATCATACTGCAACAAATCGTGATAGCAACTCAGCTGAGTACTGCAGAGCTTCTCCAGAGCGGTCCAGGCAACGGAAGCGTTGCTTAATGGTAACCGATGGTAGGCCGATAGTCTGCTGTATTCTGTCCCTTGTGGCAGCATGGCTCTCATTGTAGACCCGCTGTGCACGTGTGTTTGGCGGCTGGACAGGAGTCATGAGCCATGTCATGAGGGGATAACCCTTGTCGCCCAGTACAGTTTCAACCGGGGCTCACTGGGTCGCTCCCTCGCCTCTGAGACTGAATTTTGTGGGTTCAAGTCCCACTCCAGGGACTTGAGCACAAAAATCTAGGCAGGCCCTCCAGTGCAGTGCTGAGGGAGCGCTGCACTGTCGGAGGTGCCATATTTCAGATGAGACGTTAAACCGAGGCCTCGTCTGCCCTCTCAGGTGGATGTAAAAGATCCTATAACACTATTTCGAAGAAGAGCAGGGGAGTTCTCATTGCTGTCCTGGCCAATATTTTCCCTCAATCAACATCACAAAAGCAGATTATCTGGTCATTATCATATTGCTGTTTGTGGGAGCTTGTTGTGTGCAAACTGGCTGCTGTGTTTCCTACATTACAACTGTGACTACACGTCAAAAGTACTTCATTGGCTTTGTGACGTCCGGTGGTCGTGAAAGGCGCTATAGAAATGTAAGTCTTTCGTTCTTTCTTAGTCTGCATGATGCGTTGCCTGTGGTTGCACACCAGCTGCACATCGAGGGAGTGCAAACACTTTTGGTTGCTGAAAATGGCCGAGTTCAGATGAGGCGCATGCAAGGCAATGTGGATGCAGTCAATGGCACCCTACACCATGGGGAAACCTGCAATCCGTGCAAACCCTCGTTCTCACTTCAGTTTCTTGTCTCTGAGTTTAGAAGAATGAGAGGGGATCTCATTGAAACTTATAACATTCTAACAGGACTAGACAGACTAGATGCAGGAAGGATGTTCCCGATGGCGGGGGAGTCCAGATCCAGGGGTCACAGTCTAAGGATAAGGGGTAAGCCATTTAGGACTGAGATGAGGAGGAATTTCTTCACCTAGAGAGTGGTGAACCTGTGGAATTCTCTGCCGCAGAAGGCAGTTGAGGCCAATTCACTAAATATATTCAAGAAGGAGTTAGATATATTTCTTAAGGCTAAAGGTATCAAGGGATATGGGGAGAAAGCAGGGATAGGGTACTGAGTTTGGATGATCAACCATGATCGCATTAAATGCGCAGCAGGCTCGAGGGGCCGAATGGCCTACTCCTGCTCCTATCTTCTATGTTTCTATGTTTCTATGAATGAGATGACGCTGTCTCACTGTTTATAGAGAGCCTCAGTGACCTCCCTTATGCGGCAGTACTGCAAACTGTAAGATGTTGCTAATATCACCAGCAGCAGCCTGGAAGGCGCCAGATGCAGAAAAATGAAGAGCCATGGTCACATTGACAGCCACAGGCAATGCGGCCTTGCTCTGCTTTGAGGTTGCAGTTGTGGTTGGCAGTTTTCAGTCACAACCTTTTTAGTGAAGCAAAGGCGTCTCATGTACTGGTCCTCGCTGAAGTTGAGATCAGAGAATTGCTCCCTGAAGACCCTGGGCGGATATGTCCACCTTCTGAGAGCCTTTATCCCCCTCCTTCGCCTCCCTCATCAAGTAGCAAGAAAGAAAGAAAGAAAGAAAGAAAGTAAGAAGGAATGGAGTGAGCTGGGAATGGAGTGAGCTGTGAATGGAGTGAGCTGGGATTAGAGTGAGCTGGGAATGGAGTAAACTGTGAATGGAGTGAGCTGTGAATGGAGTGAGATGGGAATGGAGTGAGCTGGGATTATAGTGAGCTGGGAATGGAGTGAGCTGCGAATGGAGTGAGCTGGGATTAGAGTGAGCTGGGAATGGAGTAAACTGGGAATGGAGTGAGCTGGGAATGGAGTGAGCTGCGAATGGAGTGAGCTGGGATTATAGTGAGCTGGGAATGGAGTGAGCTGCGAATGGAGTGAGCTGGGATTGAGTGAGCTGGGAATGGAGTAAGCTGGGAATGGAGTGAGCAGTGAATGGAGAGAGCTGGGAAAGGAGTGAGCTGGGAATGGAGTGAGCTGTGATTGGATTGAGCTGGAAACAGAGTGAGCTGGGAATGGAGTGAGCAGTGAATGGAGTGAGCTGGGAATGGAGTGAGCTGGGAATGGAGTGAACTGTGAATGGAGTGAGCTGAGATTGGAGTGAGCTGGAAACAGAGTGAGCTCTGAATGGAGTGAGCTGGGAATGGAGTGAGCTGGGACTGGAGTGAGCTGTGAATGGAGTGAGCTGGGAATGGAGTGAGCTGGGAATGGAGTGAGCTGGGAATGGAGTGAGCTGTGAATGGAGTGAGCTGGGAATGGAGTGAGCTGGGAATGGAGTGAGCTGGGAATGGAGTGAGCTGGGAATGGAGTGAGCTTTGAATGGAGTGAGCTGTGAATGGAGTGAGCTGGGAATGGAGTGTGCTGGTAATGGAGTGAGCTGGGAACAGATTGAGCTGGGAATGGATTGAGCTGGGAATGGAGTGAGCTGGGAATGGAGTGAGCTGGGAATGGAGTGAGCTGGGAATGGAGTGAGCTGGGAACAGAGTGAGATGTGAATGGAGGGAGCTGGGAACAGAGTGAGCTGTGAATGGAGTGAGCTCGGAACAGAGTGTGCTGGGAATGGAGTGAGCTGGGAACATATTGAGCTGGGAATGGATTGAACCGGGAATGGAGTGAGCTGGGAATGGAGTGAGCTGGGAATGGAGTGAGCTGGGAATGGAGTGAGCTGGGAATGGAGTGAGCTGTGATTGGAGTGAGCTGTGAACAGAATGAGCTGTGAATAGAGGGAGCTGGGAACAGAGTGAGCTGTGAATGGAGTGAGCTCGGAACAGAGTGTGCTGGGAATGGAGTGAGCTGAGAATGGAGTGAGCTGGGATTAGAGTGAGCTGGGAATAGAGTAAGCTGGGAATGGAATGAGCTGTGAATGGAGTGAGCTGGGAATGGAGTGAGCTGTGATTGGAGTGAGCTGGAAACAGAGTGAGCTGGGAATGGAGTGAGCTGTGAATGGAGTGAGATGGAAACAGAGTGAGCTGGGAATGGAGTGAGCTGTGAATGGAGTGAGCTGTGAATGGAGTGAGCTGGGAATGGAGTGAGCTGGGAATGGAGTGAGCTGGGAATGGAGTGAGCTGGAAACAGAGTGAGCTGTGAATGGAGTGAGCTCGGAATGGAGTGTGCTGTGATAGGAGTGAGCTGTGAACGGAGTGAGCTGGGAATGGAGTGAGCAGTGAATGGAGTGAGCTGTGATTGGAGTGAGCTGTGAGTGGAGTGAGCTTTGAATGGAGTGAGCTGTGAATGGAGTGAGCTGTGATTGGAGTGAGCTGGGAATGGAGTGAGCTGTGAATGGAGTGAGCTGGAAACAGAATGAGCTGGGAATGGAGTGAGCTGTGATTGGAGTGAGCTGGAAACAGAGTGAGCTGGGAAAGGAGTGAGCTGAGATTGGAGTGAGCTGGGAACAGATTTAGCTGGGAATGGATTGAGCTGGGAATGGAGTGAGCTGGGAATGCAGTGAGCTGTGAATGGAGTGAGCTGGGAATGGACTGAGCTGGGAATGGAGTGAGCTGAGATTGGTGTGAGCTGGAAACAGAGTGAGCTCTGAATGGAGTGAGCTGGGAATGGAGTGAGCTGGGACTGGAGTGAGCTGTGAATGGAGTGAGCTGGGAATGGAGTGAGCTGGGAATGGAGTGAGCTTTGAATGGAGTGAGCTGTGAATGGAGTGAGCTGGGAATGGAGTGAGCTGGGAATGGAGTGAGCTGTGATTGGAGTGAGCTGGGAACAGAGTGAGCTGTGAATGGAGGGAGCTGAGAACAGAGTGAGCTTTGAATGGAGTGAGCTCGGAACAGAGTGTGCTGGGAATGGAGTGAGCTGGGAATGGAGTGAGCTGGGAATGGAGTGAGCTGTGATTGGAGTGAGCTGGGAACAGAGTGAGTGTGAATGGAGGGAGCTGGGAACAGAGTGAGCTGTGAATGGAGTGAGCTGGGAATGGAGTGAGCTGTGAATGGAGTGAGCTGGGAATGGAGTGAGCTGGGAATGGAGTGAGCTGTGATTGGAGTGAGCTGGGAACAGAGTGAGCTGTGAATGGAGGGAGCTGGGAACAGAGTGAGCTGTGAATGGAGTGAGCTCGGAACAGAGTGTGCTGGTAATGGAGTGAGCTGGGAACAGATTGAGCTGGGAATGGATTGAGCTGGGAATGGAGTGAGCTGGGAATGGAGTGAGCTGGGAATGGAGTGAGCTGAGAATGGAGTGAGCTGGGAATGGAGTGAGCTGGGAACAGAGTGAGCTGTGATATGGAGGGAGCTGTGATATGGAGGGAGCTGGGAACAGAGTGAGCTGTGAATGGAGTGAGCTCGGAACAGAGTGTGCTGGGAATGGAGTGAGCTGGGAACATTTTGAGCTGGGAATGGATTGAACTGGGAATGGAGTGAGCTGGGAATGGAGTGAGCTGGGAATGGAGTGAGTTGGGAATGGAGTGAGCTGGGAATGGAGTGAGCTGGGAATGGAGTGAGCTGTGATTGGAGTGAGCTGGGAACAGAGTGAGCTGTGAATGGAGGGAGCTGGGAACAGAGTGAGCTGTGAATGGGGTGTGCTCGGAACAGAGTGTGCTGGTAATGGAGTGAGCTGAGAATGGAGTGGGCTGGGATTAGAGTGAGCTGGGAATGGAGTAAGCTGGGAATGGAATGAGCTGTGAATGGAGTGAGCTGGGAATGGAGTGAGCTGTGATTGGAGTGAGCTGGAAACAGAGTGAGCTGGGAATGGAGTGAGCTGTGAATGGAGTGAGATGGAAACAGAGTGAGCTGGGAATGGAGTGAGCTGTGAATGGAGTGAGCTGTGAATGGAGTGAGCTGTGAATGGAGTGAGCTGGGAATGGAGTGAGCTGGGAATGGAGTGAGCTGGAAACAGAGTGAGCTGTGAATGGAGTGAGCTCGGAATGGAGTGTGCTGTGATAGGAGTGAGCTGTGAACGGAGTGAGCTGGGAATGGAGAGAGCAGTGAATGGAGTGAGCTCTGATTGGAGTGTACTGTGAGTGGAGTGAGCTGTGAATGGAGTGAGCTGTGAATGGAGTGAGCTGTGATTGGAGTGAGCTGCGAATGGAGTGAGCTGTGAATGGAGTGAGCTGGAAACAGAGTGAGCTGGGAATGGAGTAAGCTGTGATTGGAGTTAGCTGGAAACAGAGTGAGCTGGGAAAGGAGTGCGCTGAGATTGGAGTGAGCTGGGAACAGATTGAGCTGGGAATGGATTGAGCTGGGAATGGAGTGAGCTGGGAATGCAGTGAGCTGTGAATGGAGTGAGCTGGGAATGGAGTGAGCTGGGAATGGAGTGAGCTGAGATTGGAGTGAGCTGGAAACAGAGTGAGCTCTGAATGGAGTGAGCTGGGAATGGAGTGAGCTGGGACTGGAGTGAGCTGTGAATGGAGTGAGCTGGGAATGGAGTGAGCTGGGAATGGAGTGAGCTGTGAATGGAGTGAGCTGGGAATGGAGTGAGCTGGGAATGGAGTGAGCTATGATTGGAGTGAGCTGGGAACAGAGTGAGCTGTGAATGGAGGGAGCTGGGAACAGAGTGAGCTGTGAATGGAGTGAGCTCGGAACAGAGTGTGCTGGGAAAGGAGTGAGCTGGGAATGGAGTGAGCTGGGAATGGAGTGAGCTGTGATTGGAGTGAGCTGGGAACAGAGTGAGTGTGAATGGAGGGAGCTGGGAACAGAGTGAGCTGTGAATGGAGTGATCTCGGACAGAGTGTGCTGGGAATGGAGTGAGCTGCGAATGGAGTGAGCTGGGATTAGAGTGAGCTGGGAATGGAGTAAGCTGGGAATGGAGTGAGCTGTGAATGGAGTGAGCTGGGAATGGAGTGAGCTGTGACTGGAGTGAGCTGTGATCGGAGTGAGCTGTGAATGGAGTGAGCTGTGATTGGAGTGAGCTGGAAACAGAGTGAGCTGGGAATCTAGTGAGCTGTGAATGGAGTGAGCTGTGAATGGAGTGAGCTGGGAATGGAGTGAGCTGGGAATGGAGTGAGCTGGGAATGGAGTGAGCTGGAAACAGAGTGAGCTTGGAATGGAGTGAGCTGGGAATGGAGTGAGCTGTGAATGGAGTGAGCTGTGATTGGAGTGAGCTGTGAATGGAGTGAGGTGTGATTGGAGTGAGCTGGAAACAGAGTGAGCTGGGAATGGAGTGAGCTGTGAATGGAGTGAGCTGTGAATGGAGTGAGCTGGGAATGGAGTGAGCTGTGAATGGAGTGAGCTGGGAATGGAGTGAGCTGGAAACAGAGTGAGCTGTGAATGGAGTGAGCTGGGAATGGAGTGTGCTGTGATAGGAGTGAGCTGGGAATGGAGTGAGCAGTGAATGGAGTGAGCTTTGATTGGAGTGAGCTGTGAGTGGAGTGAGCTGTGAATGGAGTGAGCTGTGAATGGAGTGAGCTGTGATTGGAGTGAGCTGGGAATGGAGTGAGCTGTGAATTGAGTGAGCTGGAAACAGAGTGAGCTGGGAATGGAGTGAGCTGTGATTGGAGTGAGCTGCAAACAGAGTGAGCTGGGAAAGGAGTGAGCTGAGTTTGGAGTGAGCTGGGAACAGATTGAGCTGGGAATGGATTGAGCTGGGAATGGAGGGAGCTGGGAATGCAGTGAGCTGTGAATGGAGTGAGCTGGGAATGGAGTGAGCTGGGAATGGAGTGAGCTGAGATTGGAGTGAGCTGGAAACAGAGTGAGCTGTGAATGGAGTGAGCTGGGAATGGAGTGAGCTGGGACTGGAGTGAGCTGTGAATGGAGTGAGCTGGGAATGGAGTGAGCTGCGAATGGAGTGAGCTGGGAATGGAGTGAGCTGTGAATGGAGTGAGCTGGGAATGGAGTGAGCTGGGAATGGAGTGAGCTGTTATTGGAGTGAGCTGGGAACAGAGTGAGCTGTGAATGGAGGGAGCTGAGAACAGAGTGAGCTGTGAATGGAGTGAGCTCGGAACAGAGTGTGCTGGGAATGGAGTGAGCTGGGAATGGAGTGAGCTGGGAATGGAGTGAGCTGGGAATGGAGTGAGCTGGAAACAGAGTGAGCTGGGAATAGAGTGAGCTGAGATTGGAGTGAGCTGGAAACAGAGTGATCTGTGAATGGAGTGAGCTGGGAATGTAGTGAGCTGGGAATGGAGTGAGCTGTGAATGGAGTGAGCTGTGAATGGAGTGAGCTGTGAATGAATTGAGCTGGGAATGGAGTGAGCTGGGAATGGAGTGAGCTGTGAATGGAGTGAGCTGGGAATGGAGTGAGCTGTGAATGGAGTGAGCTGTGATTGGAGTGAGCTGGAAACAGAGTGAGCTGGGAATGGAGTGAGCTGTGAATGGAGTGAGCTGTGAATGGAGTGTATGGAAATTGAGTGAGCTGGGAATGGAGTGAGCTGTGAATGGATTGAGCTGGGAATGGAGTAAGCTGTTAATGGAGTGAGCTGGGAATGGAGTGAGCTGTGAAAGGAGTGAGCTGTGAATGGAGTGAGCTGTGAATGGAGTGAGCTGTGAATGGAGTGAGCTGGGAATGGAGTGAGCTGGGAATGGAGTGAGCTGTGAATGGAGTGAGCTGGGAATGGAGTGAGCTGTGAATGGAGTGAGCTGTGAATGGAGTGAGCTGTGAAAGAAGTGAGCTGTAAATGGAGTGAGCTGGGAATGGAGTGAGCTGTGAATGTAGTGAGCTGGAAACAGAGTGAGCTGGGAATGGAGTGAGCTGTGAATGGAGTGAGCTGTGAGTGGAGTGAGCTGGGAATGGAGTGAGCTGGGAATGGAGTGAGCTGTGAATGGAGTGAGCTGGCAATGGAGTGAGATGTGAATGGAGTGAGCTGTGAATGGAGTGAGATTGGAATGGAGTGAGCTGGGAATGGAGTGAGCTGTGAATGGAGTGAGCTGGGAATGGAGTGAGCTGTGAATGGAGTGAGCTGTGAATGGAGTGAGCTGGGAATTGAGTGAGCTGGGAATGGAGTGAGCTGTGATTGGAGTGAGCTGGAAACAGAGTGAGCTGGGAAAGGAGGGAGCTGAGATTGGAGTGAGCTGGGAACAGATTGAGCTAGGAATGGGTGAGCTGGGAATGGAGTGAGCTGGGAATGCAGTGAGCTGTGAATGGAGTGAGCTGGGAATGGAGTGAGCTGGGAATGGAGTGAGCTGAGATTGGAGTGAGCTGGAAACAGAGTGAGGTGTGAATGGAGTGAGCTGGGAATGGAGTGAGCTGAGAATGGAGTGAGATGGGAATGGAGTGAGCTGTGAATGGAGTGAGCTGGGAATGGAGTGAGCTGGGAATGGAGTGAGCTGTGATTGGAGTGAGCTGGGAACAGAGTGAGCTGTGAATGGAGGGAGCTGGGAACAGAGTGAGCAGCAAATGGAGTGAGCTCGGAACAGAGTGTGCTGGGAATGGAGTGAGCTGGGAATGGAGTGAGCTGGGAATGAATTGAGCTGGGAATGGAGTGAGCTGGAAACAGAGTGAGCTGGGAATGGAGTGAGCTGTGAATGGAGTGAGCTGGAAACAGAGTGAGCTGGGAATGGAGTGAGCTGTGAATGGTGTGAGCTGTGAATGGAGTAAACTGGGAATGGAGTGAGCTGGGAATGGAGTGAGCTGCGAATGGAGTGAGCTGGGATTATAGTGAGCTGGGAATGGAGTGAGCTGCGAATGGAGTGAGCTGGGATTGAGTGAGCTGGGAATGGAGTAAGCTGGGAATGGAGTGAGCAGTGAATGGAGAGAGCTGGGAAAGGAGTGAGCTGGGAATGGAGTGAGCTGTGATTGGATTGAGCTGGAAACAGAGTGAGCTGGGAATGGAGTGAGCTGTGAATGGAGTGAGCTGGGAATGGAGTGAGCTGGGAATGGAGTGAACTGTGAATGGAGTGAGCTGAGATTGGAGTGAGCTGGAAACAGAGTGAGCTCTGAATGGAGTGAGCTGGGAATGGAGTGAGCTGGGACTGGAGTGAGCTGTGAATGGAGTGAGCTGGGAATGGAGTGAGCTGGGAATGGAGTGAGCTGGGAATGGAGTGAGCTGTGAATGGAGTGAGCTGGGAATGGAGTGAGCTGGGAATGGAGTGAGCTGGGAATGGAGTGAGCTGGGAATGGAGTGAGCTTTGAATGGAGTGAGCTGGGAATGGAGTGAGCTGGGAATGGAGTGAGCTGGGAATGGAGTGAGCTGTGATTGGAGTGAGCTGTGAACAGAATGAGCTGTGAATAGAGGGAGCTGGGAACAGAGTGAGCTGTGAATGGAGTGAGCTCGGAACAGAGTGTGCTGGGAATGGAGTGAGCTGAGAATGGAGTGAGCTGGGATTAGAGTGAGCTGGGAATAGAGTAAGCTGGGAATGGAATGAGCTGTGAATGGAGTGAGCTGGGAATGGAGTGAGCTGTGATTGGAGTGAGCTGGAAACAGAGTGAGCTGGGAATGGAGTGAGCTGTGAATGGAGTGAGATGGAAACAGAGTGAGCTGGGAATGGAGTGAGCTGTGAATGGAGTGAGCTGTGAATGGAGTGAGCTGGGAATGGAGTGAGCTGGGAATGGAGTGAGCTGGGAATGGAGTGAGCTGGAAACAGAGTGAGCTGTGAATGGAGTGAGCTCGGAATGGAGTGTGCTGTGATAGGAGTGAGCTGTGAACGGAGTGAGCTGGGAATGGAGTGAGCAGTGAATGGAGTGAGCTGTGATTGGAGTGAGCTGTGAGTGGAGTGAGCTTTGAATGGAGTGAGCTGTGAATGGAGTGAGCTGTGATTGGAGTGAGCTGGGAATGGAGTGAGCTGTGAATGGAGTGAGCTGGAAACAGAATGAGCTGGGAATGGAGTGAGCTGTGATTGGAGTGAGCTGGAAACAGAGTGAGCTGGGAAAGGAGTGCGCTGAGATTGGAGTGAGCTGGGAACAGATTGAGCTGGGAATGGATTGAGCTGGGAATGGAGTGAGCTGGGAATGCAGTGAGCTGTGAATGGAGTGAGCTGGGAATGGACTGAGCTGGGAATGGAGTGAGCTGAGATTGGTGTGAGCTGGAAACAGAGTGAGCTCTGAATGGAGTGAGCTGGGAATGGAGTGAGCTGGGACTGGAGTGAGCTGTGAATGGAGTGAGCTGGGAATGGAGTGAGCTGGGAATGGAGTGAGCTTTGAATGGAGTGAGCTGTGAATGGAGTGAGCTGGGAATGGAGTGAGCTGGGAATGGAGTGAGCTGTGATTGGAGTGAGCTGGGAACAGAGTGAGCTGTGAATGGAGGGAGCTGAGAACAGAGTGAGCTTTGAATGGAGTGAGCTCGGAACAGAGTGTGCTGGGAATGGAGTGAGCTGGGAATGGAGTGAGCTGGGAATGGAGTGAGCTGTGATTGGAGTGAGCTGGGAACAGAGTGAGTGTGAATGGAGGGAGCTGGGAACAGAGTGAGCTGTGAATGGAGTGAGCTGGGAATGGAGTGAGCTGTGAATGGAGTGAGCTGGGAATGGAGTGAGCTGGGAATGGAGTGAGCTGTGATTGGAGTGAGCTGGGAACAGAGTGAGCTGTGAATGGAGGGAGCTGGGAACAGTGTGAGCTGTGAATGGAGTGAGCTCGGAACAGAGTGTGCTGGTAATGGAGTGAGCTGGGAACAGATTGAGCTGGGAATGGATTGAGCTGGGAATGGAGTGAGCTGGGAATGGAGTGAGCTGGGAATGGAGTGAGCTGGGAATGGAGTGAGCTGGGAATGGAGTGAGCTGGGAACAGAGTGAGCTGTGATATGGAGGGAGCTGTGATATGGAGGGAGCTGGGAACAGAGTGAGCTGTGAATGGAGTGAGCTCGGAACAGAGTGTGCTGGGAATGGAGTGAGCTGGGAACATTTTGAGCTGGGAATGGATTGAACTGGGAATGGAGTGAGCTGGGAATGGAGTGAGCTGGGAATGGAGTGAGTTGGGAATGGAGTGAGCTGGGAATGGAGTGAGCTGGGAATGGAGTGAGCTGTGATTGGAGTGAGCTGGGAACAGAGTGAGCTGTGAATGGAGGGAGCTGGGAACAGAGTGAGCTGTGAATGGGGTGTGTTCGGAACAGAGTGTGCTGGTAATGGAGTGAGCTGAGAATGGAGTGGGCTGGGATTAGAGTGAGCTGGGAATGGAGTAAGCTGGGAATGGAATGAGCTGTGAATGGAGTGAGCTGGGAATGGAGTGAGCTGTGATTGGAGTGAGCTGGAAACAGAGTGAGCTGGGAATGGAGTGAGCTGTGAATGGAGTGAGATGGAAACAGAGTGAGCTGGGAATGGAGTGAGCTGTGAATGGAGTGAGCTGTGAATGGAGTGAGCTGTGAATGGAGTGAGCTGGGAATGGAGTGAGCTGGGAATGGAGTGAGCTGGAAACAGAGTGAGCTGTGAATGGAGTGAGCTCGGAATGGAGTGTGCTGTGATAGGAGTGAGCTGTGAACGGAGTGAGCTGGGAATGGAGAGAGCAGTGAATGGAGTGAGCTCTGATTGGAGTGTACTGTGAGTGGAGTGAGCTGTGAATGGAGTGAGCTGTGAATGGAGTGAGCTGTGATTGGAGTGAGCTGCGAATGGAGTGAGCTGTGAATGGAGTGAGCTGGAAACAGAGTGAGCTGGGAATGGAGTAAGCTGTGATTGGAGTTAGCTGGAAACAGAGTGAGCTGGGAAAGGAGTGCGCTGAGATTGGAGTGAGCTGGGAACAGATTGAGCTGGGAATGGATTGAGCTGGGAATGGAGTGAGCTGGGAATGCAGTGAGCTGTGAATGGATTGAGCTGGGAATGGAGTGAGCTGGGAATGGAGTGAGCTGAGATTGGAGTGAGCTGGAAACAGAGTGAGCTCTGAATGGAGTGAGCTGGGAATGGAGTGAGCTGGGACTGGAGTGAGCTGTGAATGGAGTGAGCTGGGAATGGAGTGAGCTGGGAATGGAGTGAGCTTTGAATGGAGTGAGCTGTGAATGGAGTGAGCTGGGAATGGAGTGAGCTGGGAATGGAGTGAGCTATGATTGGAGTGAGCTGGGAACAGAGTGAGCTGTGAATGGAGGGAGCTGGGAACAGAGTGAGCTGTGAATGGAGTGAGCTCGGAACAGAGTGTGCTGGGAAAGGAGTGAGCTGGGAATGGAGTGAGCTGGGAATGGAGTGAGCTGTGATTGGAGTGAGCTGGGAACAGAGTGAGTGTGAATGGAGGGAGCTGGGAACAGAGTGAGCTCTGAATGGAGTGATCTCGGACAGAGTGTGCTGGGAATGGAGTGAGCTGCGAATGGAGTGAGCTGGGATAAGAGTGAGCTGGGAATGGAGTAAGCTGGGAATGGAGTGAGCTGTGAATGGAGTGAGCTGGGAATGGAGTGAGCTGTGACTGGAGTGAGCTGTGATCGGAGTGAGCTGTGAATGGAGTGAGCTGTGATTGGAGTGAGCTGGAAACAGAGTGAGCTGGGAATCTAGTGAGCTGTGAATGGAGTGAGCTGTGAATGGAGTGAGCTGGGAATGGAGTGAGCTGGGAATGGAGTGAGCTGGGAATGGAGTGAGCTGGAAACAGAGTGAGCTTGGAATGGAGTGAGCTGGGAATGGAGTGAGCTGTGAATGGAGTGAGCTGTGATTGGAGTGAGCTGTGAATGGAGTGAGGTGTGATTGGAGTGAGCTGGAAACAGAGTGAGCTGGGAATGGAGTGAGCTGTGAATGGAGTGAGCTGTGAATGGAGTGAGCTGGGAATGGAGTGAGCTGTGAATGGAGTGAGCTGGGAATGGAGTGAGCTGGAAACAGAGTGAGCTGTGAATGGAGTGAGCTGGGAATGGAGTGTGCTGTGATAGGAGTGAGCTGGGAATGGAGTGAGCAGTGAATGGAGTGAGCTTTGATTGGAGTGAGCTGTGAGTGGAGTGAGCTGTGAATGGAGTGAGCTGTGAATGGAGTGAGCTGTGATTGGAGTGAGCTGGGAATGGAGTGAGCTGTGAATTGAGTGAGCTGGAAACAGAGTGAGCTGGGAATGGAGTGAGCTGTGATTGGAGTGAGCTGCAAACAGAGTGAGCTGGGAAAGGAGTGAGCTGAGTTTGGAGTGAGCTGGGAACAGATTGAGCTGGGAATGGATTGAGCTGGGAATGGAGGGAGCTGGGAATGCAGTGAGCTGTGAATGGAGTGAGCTGGGAATGGAGTGAGCTGGGAATGGAGTGAGCTGAGATTGGAGTGAGCTGGAAACAGAGTGAGCTGTGAATGGAGTGAGCTGGGAATGGAGTGAGCTGGGACTGGAGTGAGCTGTGAATGGAGTGAGCTGGGAATGGAGTGAGCTGTGAATGGAGTGAGCTGGGAATGGAGTGAGCTGTGAATGGAGTGAGCTGGGAATGGAGTGAGCTGGGAATGGAGTGAGCTGTGATTGGAGTGAGCTGGGAACAGAGTGAGCTGTGAATGGAGGGAGCTGAGAACAGAGTGAGCTGTGAATGGAGTGAGCTGGGAACAGAGTGTGCTGGGAATGGAGTGAGCTGGGAATGGAGTGAGCTGGGAATGGAGTGAGCTGGGAATGGAGTGAGCTGGAAACAGAGTGAGCTGGGAATAGAGTGAGCTGAGATTGGAGTGAGCTGGAAACAGAGTGATCTGTGAATGGAGTGAGCTGGGAATGGAGTGAGCTGGGAATGGAGTGAGCTGTGAATGGAGTGAGCTGTGAATGGAGTGAGCTGTGAATGGATTGAGCTGGGAATGGAGTGAGCTGGGAATGGAGTGAGCTGTGAATGGAGTGAGCTGGGAATGGAGTGAGCTGTGAATGGAGTGAGCTGTGATTGGAGTGAGCTGGAAACAGAGTGAGCTGGGAATGGAGTGAGCTGTGAATGGAGTGAGCTGTGAATGGAGTGTATGGAAATTGAGTGAGCTGGGAATGGAGTGAGCTGTGAATGGATTGAGCTGGGAATGGAGTAAGCTGTTAATGGAGTGAGCTGGGAATGGAGTGAGCTGTGAAAGGAGTGAGCTGGGAATGGAGTGAGCTGTGAATGGAGTGAGCTGTGAATGGAGTGAGCTGGGAATGGAGTGAGCTGGGAATGGAGTGAGCTGTGAATGGAGTGAGCTGGGAATGGAGTGAGCTGTGAATGGAGTGAGCTGTGAATGGAGTGAGCTGTGAAAGAAGTGAGCTGTAAATGGAGTGAGCTGGGAATGGAGTGAGCTGTGAATGTAGTGAGCTGGAAACAGAGTGAGCTGGGAATGGAGTGAGCTGTGAATGGAGTGAGCTGTGAGTGGAGTGAGCTGGTAATGGAGTGAGCTGGGAATGGAGTGAGCTGTGAATGGAGTGAGCTGGGAATGGAGTGAGATGTGAATGGAGTGAGCTGTGAATGGAGTGAGATTGGAATGGAGTGAGCTGGGAATGGAGTGAGCTGTGAATGGAGTGAGCTGGGAATGGAGTGAGCTGTGAATGGAGTGAGCTGTGAATGGAGTGAGCTGGGAATGGAGTGAGCTGGGAATGGAGTGAGCTGTGATTGGAGTGAGCTGGAAACAGAGTGAGCTGGGAAAGGAGGGAGCTGAGATTGGAGTGAGCTGGGAACAGATTGAGCTAGGAATGGGTGAGCTGGGAATGGAGTGAGCTGGGAATGCAGTGAGCTGTGAATGGAGTGAGCTGGGAATGGAGTGAGCTGGGAATGGAGTGAGCTGAGATTGGAGTGAGCTGGAAACAGAGTGAGGTGTGAATGGAGTGAGCTGGGAATGGAGTGAGCTGTGAATGAATTGAGCTGGGAATGGAGTGAGCTGGGAATGGAGTGAGCTGTGAATGGAGTGAGCTGGGAATGGAGTGAGCTGTGAATGGAGTGAGCTGTGATTGGAGTGAGCTGGAAACAGAGTGAGCTGGGAATGGAGTGAGCTGTGAATGGAGTGAGCTGTGAATGGAGTGTATGGAAATTGAGTGAGCTGGGAATGGAGTGAGCTGTGAATGGATTGAGCTGGGAATGGAGTAAGCTGTTAATGGAGTGAGCTGGGATGGAGTGAGCTGTGAAAGGAGTGAGCTGGGAATGGAGTGAGCTGTGAATGGAGTGAGCTGTGAATGGAGTGAGCTGGGAATGGAGTGAGCTGGGAATGGAGTGAGCTGTGAATGGAGTGAGCTGGGAATGGAGTGACCTGTGAATGGAGTGAGCTGTGAATGGAGTGAGCTGTGAAAGAAGTGAGCTGTAAATGGAGTGAGCTGGGAATGGAGTGAGCTGTGAATGTAGTGAGCTGGAAACAGAGTGAGCTGGGAATGGAGTGAGCTGTGAATGGAGTGAGCTGTGAGTGGAGTGAGCTGGGAATGGAGTGAGCTGGGAATGGAGTGAGCTGTGAATGGAGTGAGCTGGGAATGGAGTGAGATGTGAATGGAGTGAGCTGTGAATGGAGTGAGATTGGAATGGAGTGAGCTGGGAATGGAGTGAGCTGTGAATGGAGTGAGCTGGGAATGGAGTGAGCTGTGAATGGAGTGAGCTGTGAATGGAGTGAGCTGGGAATGGAGTGAGCTGGGAATGGAGTGAGCTGTGATTGGAGTGAGCTGGAAACAGAGTGAGCTGGGAAAGGAGGGAGCTGAGATTGGAGTGAGCTGGGAACAGATTGAGCTAGGAATGGGTGAGCTGGGAATGGAGTGAGCTGGGAATGCAGTGAGCTGTGAATGGAGTGAGCTGGGAATGGAGTGAGCTGGGAATGGAGTGAGCTGGGATTGGAGTGAGCTGGAAACAGAGTGAGGTGTGAATGGAGTGAGCTGGGAATGGAGTGAGCTGAGAATGGAGTGAGATGGGAATGGAGTGAGCTGTGAATGGAGTGAGCTGGGAATGGAGTGAGCTGGGAATGGAGTGAGCTGTGATTGGAGTGAGCTGGGAACAGAGTGAGCTGTGAATGGAGGGAGCTGGGAACAGAGTGAGCAGCAAATGGAGTGAGCTCGGAACAGAGTGTGCTGGGAATGGAGTGAGCTGGGAATGGAGTGAGCTGGGAATGAATTGAGCTGGGAATGGAGTGAGCTGGAAACAGAGTGAGCTGGGAATGGAGTGAGCTGTGAATGGAGTGAGCTGGAAACAGAGTGAGCTGGGAATGGAGTGAGCTGTGAATGGTGTGAGCTGTGAATGGAGTGAGCTGGGAATGGAGTGAGCTGGGAATGGAGTGAGCTGGGAATGGAGTGAGCTGGGAACGGAGTGAGCTGTGAATGGAGTGAGCTGGGAATGGAGTGTGCTGTGATAGGAGTGAGCTGTGAACGGAGTGAGCTGGGAATGGAGTGAGCAGTGAATGGAGTGAGCTGTGATTGGAGTGAGCTGTGAATGGAGTGAGCTGGGAATGGAGTGAGCTGTGAATGGAGTGAGCTGTGATTGGAGTGAGCTGGGAATGGAGTGAGCTGTGAATGGAGTGAGCTGGAAACAGTGTGAGCTGGGAATGGAGTGAGCTGTGATTGGAGTGAGCTGGAAACAGAGTGAGCTGGGAAAGGAGGGAGCTGAGATTGGAGTGAGCTGGGAACAGATTGAGCTAGGAATGGGTGAGCTGGGAATGGAGTGAGCTGGGAATGCAGTGAGCTGTGAATGGAGTGAGCTGGGAATGGAGTGAGCTGGGAATGGAGTGAGCTGAGATTGGAGTGAGCTGGAAACAGAGTGAGGTGTGAATGGAGTGAGCTGGGAATGGAGTGAGCTGAGAATGGAGTGAGATGGGAATGGAGTGAGCTGTGAATGGAGTGAGCTGGGAATGGAGTGAGCTGGGAATGGAGTGAGCTGTGATTGGAGTGAGCTGGGAACAGAGTGAGCTGTGAATGGAGGGAGCTGGGAACAGAGTGAGCAGCAAATGGAGTGAGCTCGGAACAGAGTGTGCTGGGAATGGAGTGAGCTGGGAATGGAGTGAGCTGGGAATGAATTGAGCTGGGAATGGAGTGAGCTGGAAACAGAGTGAGCTGGGAATGGAGTGAGCTGTGAATGGAGTGAGCTGGAAACAGAGTGAGCTGGGAATGGAGTGAGCTGTGAATGGTGTGAGCTGTGAATGGAGTGAGCTGGGAATGGAGTGAGCTGGGAATGGAGTGAGCTGGGAATGGAGTGAGCTGGAAACAGAGTGAGCTGTGAATGGAGTGAGCTGGGAATGGAGTGTGCTGTGATAGGAGTGAGCTGTGAACGGAGTGAGCTGGGAATGGAGTGAGCAGTGAATGGAGTGAGCTGTGATTGGAGTGAGCTGTGAATGGAGTGAGCTGGGAATTGAGTGAGCTGTGAATGGAGTGAGCTGTGATTGGAGTGAGCTGGGAATGGAGTGAGCTGTGAATGGAGTGAGCTGGAAACAGTGTGAGCTGGGAATGGAGTGAGCTGTGATTGGAGTGAGCTGGAAACAGAGTGAGCTGGGAAAGGAGTGAGCTGAGATTGGAGTGAGCTGGGAACAGATTGAGCTGTGAATGGATTGAGCTGGGAATGGAGTGAGCTGGGAATGCAGTGAGCTGTGAATGGAGTGAGCTGGGAATGGAGTGAGCTGGGAATGGAGTGAGCTGAGATTGGAGTGAGCTGGAAACAGAGTGAGCTCTGAATGGAGTGAGCTGGGAATGGAGTGAGCTGGGACTGGAGAGAGCTGTGAATGGAGTGAGCTGGGAATGGAGTGAGCTGGGAATGGAGTGAGCTGGGAATGGAGTGAGCTGTGAATGGAGTGAGCTGGGAATGGAGTGAGCTGGGAATGGTGTGAGCTCTGAATGGAGTGAGCTGGGAACAGAGTGAGCTGTGAATGGAGGGAGCTGGGAACAGAGTGAGCTGTGAATGGAGTGAGCTCGGAACAGAGTGTGCTGGGAATGGAGTGAGCTGGGAATGGAGTGAGCTGGGAATGGAGTGAGCTGTGATTGGAGTGAGCTGGGAACAGAGTGAGTGTGAATGGAGGGAGCTGGGAACAGAGTGAGCTGTGAATAGAGTGAGCTCGGACAGAGTGTGCTGGGAATGGAGTGAGCTGCGAATGGAGTGAGCTGGGATTAGAGTGAGCTGGGAATGGAGTAAGCTGGGAATGGAGTGAGCTGGGAATGGAGTGAGCTGGGAATGGAGTGAGCTGTGACTGGAGTGAGCTGTGATTGGAGTGAGCTGTGAATGGAGTGAGCTGTGATTGGAGTGAGCTGGAAACAGAGTGAGCTGGGAATCTAGTGAGCTGTGAATGGAGTGAGCTGTGAATGGAGTGAGCTGGGAATGGAGTGAGCTGGGAATGGAGTGAGCTGGGAATGGAGTGAGCTGGGAATGGAGTGAGCTGGGAATGGAGTGAGCTGGAAATGGAGTGAGCTGTGAATGGAGTGAGCTGTGATTGGAGTGAGCTGTGAATGGAGTGAGGTGTGATTGGAGTGAGCTGGAAACAGAGTGAGCTGGGAATGGAGTGAGCTGTGAATGGAGTGAGCTGTGAATGGAGTGAGCTGGGAATGGAATGAGCTGGGAATGGAGTGAGCTGGGAATGGAGTGAGCTGGAAACAGAGTGAGCTGTGAATGGAGTGAGCTGGGAATGGAGTGTGCTGTGATAGGAGTGAGCTATGAATGGAGTGAGCTGGGAATGGAGTGAGCAGTGAATGGAGTGAGCTTTGATTGGAGTGAGCTGTGAGTGGAGTGAGCTGTGAATGGAGTGAGCTGCGAATGGAGTGAGCTGTGATTGGAGTGAGCTGGGAATGGAGTGAGCTGTGAATGGAGTGAGCTGGAAACAGAGTGAGCTGGGAATGGAGTGAGCTGTGATTGGAGTGAGCTGCAAACAGAGTGAGCTGGGAAAGGAGTGAGCTGAGTTTGGAGTGATCTGGGAACAGATTGAGCTGGGAATGGATTGAGCTGGGAATGGAGTGAGCTGGGAATACAGTGAGCTGTGAATGGAGTGAGCTGGGAATGGAGTGAGCTGGGAATGGAGTGAGCTGAGATTGGAGTGAGCTGGAAACAGAGTGAGCAGTGATTGGAGTGAGCTGGGAATGGAGTGAGCTGGGACTGGAGTGAGCTGTGAATGGAGTGAGCTGGGAATGGAGTTAGCTGGGAATGGAGTGAGCTGTTATTGGAGTGAGCTGGGAACAGAGTGAGCTGTGAATGGAGGGAGCTGGGAACAGAGTGAGCTGTGAATGGAGTGAGCTCGGAACAGAGTGTGCTGGGAATGGAGTGAGCTGGGAATGGAGTGAGCTGGGAATGGAGTGAGCTGGGAATGAAATGAGCTGGAAACAGAGAGAGCTGGGAATGGAGTGAGCTGGGAATGGAGTGAGCGGGGAATCGAGTGAGCTGTGAATGGAGTGAGCTGTGAAAGGAGTGAGCTGTGAATGGATTGAGCTGGGAATGGAGTGAGCTGGGAATGGAGTGAGCTGTGAATGGAGTGAGCTGGGAATGGAGTGAGCTGTGAATGGCGTGAGGTGTGATTGGAGTGAGCTGGAAACAGAGTGAGCTGTGAATGGAGTGAGCTGTGAATGGAGTGAGCTGTGAATGGAGTGAGCTGGGAATTGAGTGAGCTGGGAATGGAGTGAGCTGTGAATGGATTGAGCTGGGAATGGAGTAGGCTGTGAATGGAGTGAGCTGGGAATGGAGTGAGCTGTGAAAGGAGTGAGATGTGAATGGAGTGAGCTGGGAATGGAGTGAGCTGGGAATGGAGTGAGCTGTGAATGGAGTGAGCTGTGAATGGAGTGAGCTGTGAATGGAGTGAGCTGGGAATGGAGTGAGTTGGGAATGGAGTGAGCTGGGAATGGAGTGAGCTGGAAACAGAGTGAGCTGGGAATGGAGTGAGCTGGGAATGGAGTGAGCTGTGAATGGAGTGAGCTGTGAATGGAGTGAGCTGGGAATGGAGTGAGCTGGGAATGGAGTGAGCTGTGAATGGAGTGAGCTGTGAATGGAGTGAGCTGGGAATTGAGTGAGCTGGGAATGGAGTGAGCTGTGAATGGATTGAGCTGGGAATGGAGTAGGCTGTGAATGGAGTGAGCTGGGAATGGAGTGAGCTGTGAAAGGAGTGAGATATGAATGGAGTGAGCTGGGAATGGAGTGAGCTGTGAATGGAGTGAGCTGTGAATGGAGTGAGCTGTGAATGGAGTGAGCTGTGAATGGAGTGAGCTGGGAATGGAGTGAGCTGGGAATGGAGTGAGCTTGGAATGGAGTGAGCTGTGAATGGAGTGAGCTGTGATTGGAGTGAGCTGGAACAGAGTGAGCTGGGAATGGAGTGAGCTGGGAATGGAGTGAGCTGTGAATGGAGTGAGCTGTGAATGGAGTGAGCTGGGAATGGAGTGAGCTGTGAATGGAGTGAGCTGTGAATGGAGTGAGCTGTGAATGGAGTGAGCTGTAAATGGAGTGAGCTGGGAATGGAGTGAGCTGTGAATGTAGTGAGCTGGAAACAGAGTGAGCTGGGAATGGAGTGAGCTATGAATGGAGTGAGCTGTGAATGGAGTCAGCTGGGAATGGAGTGAGCTGGGAATGGAGTGAGCTGTGAATGGAGTGAGCTGGGAATGGAGTGAGATTTGAATGGAGTGAGCTGTGAATGGAGTGAGATTGGAATGGAGTGAGCTGGGAATGGAGTGAGCTGGGAATGGAGTGAGCTGTGAATGGAGTGAGCTGTGAATGGAGTGAGCTGGGAATGGAGTGAGCTGTGAATGGAGTGAGCTGGGAATGGAGTGAGCTGTGAATGGAGTGAGCTGGAAACAGAGTGAGCTCGGAATGGAGTGAGCTGTGATTGGAGTGAGCTGGAAACAGAGTGAGCTGGGAATGGAGTGAGCTGAGATTGGAGTGAGCTGGGAACAGATTGAGCTAGGAATGGATAAAGCTGGGAATGGAGTGAACTGGGAATGCAGTGAGCTGTGAATGGAGTGAGCTGGGAATGGAGTGAGCTGGGAATGGAGTGAGCTGAGATTGGAGTGAGCTGGAAACAGAGTGAGCTGTGAATGGAGTGAGCTGGGAATGGAGTGAGCTGGGAATGGAGTGAGATGGGAATGGAGTGAGCTGTGAATGGAGTGATCTGGGAATAGAGTGAGCTGGGAATCGAGTGAGCTGTGATTGGAGTGAGCTGGGAACAGAGTGAGCTGTGAATGGAGGGAGCTGGGAACAGAGTGAGCTGCAAATGGAGTGAGCTCGGAACAGAGTGTGCTGGGAATGGAGTGTGCTGGGAATGGAGTGAGCTGGGAATGGAGTGAGCTGGGCATGGATTGAGCTGGGAATGGAGTGAGCTGGAAACAGAGTGAGCTGGGAATGGAGTGAGCTGTGAATGGAGTGAGCTGGAAACAGAGTGAGCTGGGAATGGAGTGAGCTGTGAATGGTGTGAGCTGTGAATGGAGTGAGCTGGGAATGGAGTGAGCAGGGAATGGAGTGAGCTGGGAATGGAGTGAGCTGGAAACAGAGTGAGCTGTGAATGGAGTGAGCTGGGAATGGAGTGTGCTGTGATAGGAGTGAGCTGTGAACGGAGTGAGCTGGGAATGGAGTGAGCAGTGAATGGAGTGAGCTGTGATTGGAGTGAGCTGTGAATGGAGTGAGCTGGGAATGGAGTGAGCTGGGACTGGAGTGAGCTGGGACTGGAGTGAGCTGTGAATGGAGTGAGCTGGGAATGGAGTGAGCTGCGAATGGAGTGAGCTGGGAATGGAGTGAGCTGTGAATGGAGTGAGCTGGGAATGGAGTGAGCTGGGAATGGAGTGAGCTGTTATTGGAGTGAGCTGGGAACAGAGTGAGCTGTGAATGGAGGGAGCTGGGAACAGAGTGAACTGTGAATGGAGTGAGCTCGGAACAGAGTGTGCTGGGAATGGAGTGAGCTGGGAATGGAGTGAGCTGGGAATGGAGTGAGCTGGGAATGGAGTGAGCTGGAAACAGAGTGAGCTGGGAATAGAGTGAGCTGAGATTGGAGTGAGCTGGAAACAGAGTGATCTGTGAATGGAGTGAGCTGGGAATGGAGTGAGCTGTGAATGGAGTGAGCTGTGAATGGAGTGAGCTGGGAATGGAGTGAGCTGTGAATGGAGTGAGCTGTGAATGGAGTGAGCTGTGAATGGAGTGAGCTGTAAATGGAGTGAGCTGGGAATGGAGTGAGCTGTGAATGTAGTGAGCTGGAAACAGAGTGAGCTGGGAATGGAGTGAGCTATGAATGGAGTGAGCTGTGAATGGAGTCAGCTGGGAATGGAGTGAGCTGGGAATGGAGTGAGCTGTGAATGGAGTGAGCTGGGAATGGAGTGAGATTTGAATGGAGTGAGCTGTGAATGGAGTGAGATTGGAATGGAGTGAGCTGGGAATGGAGTGAGCTGGGAATGGAGTGAGCTGTGAATGGAGTGAGCTGTGAATGGAGTGAGCTGGGAATGGAGTGAGCTGTGAATGGAGTGAGCTGGGAATGGAGTGAGCTGTGAATGGAGTGAGCTGGAAACAGAGTGAGCTCGGAATGGAGTGAGCTGTGATTGGAGTGAGCTGGAAACAGAGTGAGCTGGGAATGGAGTGAGCTGAGATTGGAGTGAGCTGGGAACAGATTGAGCTAGGAATGGATAAAGCTGGGAATGGAGTGAACTGGGAATGCAGTGAGCTGTGAATGGAGTGAGCTGGGAATGGAGTGAGCTGGGAATGGAGTGAGCTGAGATTGGAGTGAGCTGGAAACAGAGTGAGCTGTGAATGGAGTGAGCTGGGAATGGAGTGAGCTGGGAATGGAGTGCGATGGGAATGGAGTGAGCTGTGAATGGAGTGATCTGGGAATAGAGTGAGCTGGGAATCGAGTGAGCTGTGATTGGAGTGAGCTGGGAACAGAGTGAGCTGTGAATGGAGGGAGCTGGGAACAGAGTGAGCTGCAAATGGAGTGAGCTCGGAACAGAGTGTGCTGGGAATGGAGTGTGCTGGGAATGGAGTGAGCTGGGAATGGAGTGAGCTGGGCATGGATTGAGCTGGGAATGGAGTGAGCTGGAAACAGAGTGAGCTGGGAATGGAGTGAGCTGTGAATGGAGTGAGCTGGAAACAGAGTGAGCTGGGAATGGAGTGAGCTGTGAATGGTGTGAGCTGTGAATGGAGTGAGCTGGGAATGGAGTGAGCTGGGAATGGAGTGAGCTGGGAATGGAGTGAGCTGGAAACAGAGTGAGCTGTGAATGGAGTGAGCTGGGAATGGAGTGTGCTGTGATAGGAGTGAGCTGTGAACGGAGTGAGCTGGGAATGGAGTGAGCAGTGAATGGAGTGAGCTGTGATTGGAGTGAGCTGTGAATGGAGTGAGCTGGGAATGGAGTGAGCTGGGACTGGAGTGAGCTGGGACTGGAGTGAGCTGTGAATGGAGTGAGCTGGGAATGGAGTGAGCTGCGAATGGAGTGAGCTGGGAATGGAGTGAGCTGTGAATGGAGTGAGCTGGGAATGGAGTGAGCTGGGAATGGAGTGAGCTGTTATTGGAGTGAGCTGGGAACAGAGTGAGCTGTGAATGGAGGGAGCTGGGAACAGAGTGAGCTGTGAATGGAGTGAGCTCGGAACAGAGTGTGCTGGGAATGGAGTGAGCTGGGAATGGAGTGAGCTGGGAATGGAGTGAGCTGGGAATGGAGTGAGCTGGAAACAGAGTGAGCTGGGAATAGAGTGAGCTGAGATTGGAGTGAGCTGGAAACAGAGTGATCTGTGAATGGAGTGAGCTGGGAATGGAGTGAGCTGGGAATGGAGTGAGCTGGGAATGGAGTGAGCTGTGAATGGAGTGAGCTGTGAATGGAGTGAGCTGTGAATGAATTGAGCTGGGAATGGAGTGAGCTGGGAATGGAGTGAGCTGTGAATGGAGTGAGCTGGGAATGGAGTGAGCTGTGAATGGAGTGAGCTGTGATTGGAGTGAGCTGGAAACAGAGTGAGCTGGGAATGGAGTGAGCTGTGAATGGAGTGAGCTGTGAATGGAGTGTATGGAAATTGAGTGAGCTGGGAATGGAGTGAGCTGTGAATGGATTGAGCTGGGAATGGAGTAAGCTGTTAATGGAGTGAGCTGGGAATGGAGTGAGCTGTGAAAGGAGTGAGATGTGAACGGAGTGAGCTGGGAATGGAGTGAGCTGGGAATGGAGTGAGCTGTGAATGGAGTGAGCTGTGAATGGAGTGAGCTGGGAATGGAGTGAGCTGGGAATGGAGTGAGCTTGGAATGGAGTGAGCTGTGAATGGAGTGAGCTGTGATTGGAGTGAGCTGGAAACAGAGTGAGCTGGGAATGGAGTGAGCTGGGAATGGAGTGAGCTGTGAATGGAGTGAGCTGTGAATGGAGTGAGCTGGGAATGGAGTGAGCTGGGAATGGAGTGAGCTGTGAATGGAGTGAGCTGGGAATGGAGTGAGCTGTGAATGGAGTGAGCTGTGAATGGAGTGAGCTGTGAAAGAAGTGAGCTGTAAATGGAGTGAGCTGGGAATGGAGTGAGCTGTGAATGTAGTGAGCTGGAAACAGAGTGAGCTGGGAATGGAGTGAGCTGTGAATGGAGTGAGCTGTGAGTGGAGTGAGCTGGGAATGGAGTGAGCTGGGAATGGAGTGAGCTGTGAATGGAGTGAGCTGGGAATGGAGTGAGATGTGAATGGAGTGAGCTGTGAATGGAGTGAGATTGGAATGGAGTGAGCTGGGAATGGAGTGAGCTGTGAATGGAGTGAGCTGGGAATGGAGTGAGCTGTGAATGGAGTGAGCTGTGAATGGAGTGAGCTGGGAATGGAGTGAGCTGGGAATGGAGTGAGCTGTGATTGGAGTGAGCTGGAAACAGAGTGAGCTGGGAAAGGAGGGAGCTGAGATTGGAGTGAGCTGGGAACAGATTGAGCTAGGAATGGATTGAGCTGGGAATGGAGTGAGCTGGGAATGCAGTGAGCTGTGAATGGAGTGAGCTGGGAATGGAGTGAGCTGGGAATGGAGTGAGCTGTGAATGGAGTGAGCTGGGAATGGAGTGAGCTGGGAATGGTGTGAGCTCTGAATGGAGTGAGCTGGGAACAGAGTGAGCTGTGAATGGAGGGAGCTGGGAACAGAGTGAGCTGTGAATGGAGTGAGCTCGGAACAGAGTGTGCTGGGAATGGAGTGAGCTGGGAATGGAGTGAGCTGGGAATGGAGTGAGCTGTGATTGGAGTGAGCTGGGAACAGAGTGAGTGTGAATGGAGGGAGCTGGGAACAGAGTGAGCTGTGAATAGAGTGAGCTCGGACAGAGTGTGCTGCGAATGGAGTGAGCTGCGAATGGAGTGAGCTGGGATTAGAGTGAGCTGGGAATGGAGTAAGCTGGGAATGGAGTGAGCTGGGAATGGAGTGAGCTGGGAATGGAGTGAGCTGTGACTGGAGTGAGCTGTGATTGGAGTGAGCTGTGAATGGAGTGAGCTGTGATTGGAGTGAGCTGGAAACAGAGTGAGCTGGGAATCTAGTGAGCTGTGAATGGAGTGAGCTGTGAATGGAGTGAGCTGGGAATGGAGTGAGCTGGGAATGGAGTGAGCTGGGAATGGAGTGAGCTGGGAATGGAGTGAGCTGGGAATGGAGTGAGCTGGAAATGGAGTGAGCTGTGAATGGAGTGAGCTGTGATTGGAGTGAGCTGTGAATGGAGTGAGGTGTGATTGGAGTGAGCTGGAAACAGAGTGAGCTGGGAATGGAGTGAGCTGTGAATGGAGTGAGCTGTGAATGGAGTGAGCTGGGAATGGAATGAGCTGGGAATGGAGTGAGCTGGGAATGGAGTGAGCTGGAAACAGAGTGAGCTGTGAATGGAGTGAGCTGGGAATGGAGTGTGCTGTGATAGGAGTGAGCTATGAATGGAGTGAGCTGGGAATGGAGTGAGCAGTGAATGGAGTGAGCTTTGATTGGAGTGAGCTGTGAGTGGAGTGAGCTGTGAATGGAGTGAGCTGCGAATGGAGTGAGCTGTGATTGGAGTGAGCTGGGAATGGAGTGAGCTGTGAATGGAGTGAGCTGGAAACAGAGTGAGCTGGGAATGGAGTGAGCTGTGATTGGAGTGAGCTGCAAACAGAGTGAGCTGGGAAAGGAGTGAGCTGAGTTTGGAGTGATCTGGGAACAGATTGAGCTGGGAATGGATTGACCTGGGAATGGAGTGAGCTGGGAATACAGTGAGCTGTGAATGGAGTGAGCTGGGAATGGAGTGAGCTGGGAATGGAGTGAGCTGAGATTGGAGTGAGCTGGAAACAGAGTGAGCAGTGATTGGAGTGAGCTGGGAATGGAGTGAGCTGGGACTGGAGTGAGCTGTGAATGGAGTGAGCTGGGAATGGAGTGAGCTGGGAATGGAGTGAGCTGTTGTTGGAGTGAGCTGGGAACAGAGTGAGCTGTGAATGGAGGGAGCTGGGAACAGAGTGAGCTGTGAATGGAGTGAGCTCGGAACAGAGTGTGCTGGGAATGGAGTGAGCTGGGAATGGAGTGAGCTGGGAATGGAGTGAGCTGGGAATGGAATGAGCTGGAAACAGGGAGAGCTGGGAATGGAGTGAGCTGGGAATGGAGTGAGCGGGGAATCGAGTGAGCTGTGAATGGAGTGAGCTGTGAATGGAGTGAGCTGTGAATGGATTGAGCTGGGAATGGAGTGAGCTGGGAATGGAGTGAGCTGTGAATGGAGTGAGCTGGGAATGGAGTGAGCTGTGAATTGTGTGAGGTGTGATTGGAGTGAGCTGGAAACAGAGTGAGCTGTGAATGGAGTGAGCTGTGAATGGAGTGAGCTGTGAATGGAGTGAGCTGGGAATTGAGTGAGCTGGGAATGGAGTGAGCTGTGACTGGATTGAGCTGGGAATGGAGTAGGCTGTGAATGGAGTGAGCTGGGAATGGAGTGAGCTGTGAAAGGAGTGAGATGTGAATGGAGTGAGCTGGGAATGGAGTGAGCTGGGAATGGAGTGAGCTGTGAATGGAGTGAGCTGTGAATGGAGTGAGCTGTGAATGGAGTGAGCTTGGAATGGAGTGAGCTGTGAATGGAGTGAGCTGTGATTGGAGTGAGCTGGAAACAGAGTGAGCTGGGAATGGAGTGAGCTGGGAATGGAGTGAGCTGTGAATGGAGTGAGCTGTGAATGGAGTGAGCTGGGAATGGAGTGAGCTGGGAATGGAGTGAGCTGTGAATGGAGTGAGCTGGGAATGGAGTGAGCTGTGAATGGAGTGAGCTGTGAATGGAGTGAGCTGTGAATGGAGTGAGCTGTAAATGGAGTGAGCTGGGAATGGAGTGAGCTGTGAATGTAGTGAGCTGGAAACAGAGTGAGCTGGGAATGGAGTGAGCTGTGAATGGAGTGAGCTGTGAATGGAGTGAGCTGGGAATGGAGTGAGCTGGGAATGGAGTGAGCTGTGAATGGAGTGAGCTGGGAATGGAGTGAGATTTGAATGGAGTGAGCTGTGAATGGAGTGAGATTTGAATGGAGTGAGCTGGGAATGGAGTGAGCTGGGAATGGAGTGAGCTGTGAATGGAGTGAGCTGTGAATGGAGTGAGCTGGGAATGGAGTGAGCTGTGAATGGAGTGAGCTGGGAATGGAGTGAGCTGTGAATGGAGTGAGCTGGAAACAGAGTGAGCTCGGAATGGAGTGAGCTGTGATTGGAGTGAGCTGGAAACAGAGTGAGCTGGGAATGGAGTGAGCTGAGATTGGAGTGAGCTGGGAACAGATTGAGCTAGGAATGGATAAAGCTGGGAATGGAGTGAACTGGGAATGCAGTGAGCTGTGAATGGAGTGAGCTGGGAATGGAGTGAGCTGGGAATGGAGTGAGCTGAGATTGGAGTGAGCTGGAAACAGAGTGAGCTGTGAATGGAGTGAGCTGGGAATGGAGTGAGCTGGGAATGGAGTGAGATGGGAATGGAGTGAGCTGTGAATGGAGTGATCTGGGAATAGAGTGAGCTGGGAATCGAGTGAGCTGTGATTGGAGTGAGCTGGGAACAGAGTGAGCTGTGAATGGAGGGAGCTGGGAACAGAGTGAGCTGCAAATGGAGTGAGCTCGGAACAGAGTGTGCTGGGAATGGAGTGTGCTGGGAATGGAGTGAGCTGGGAATGGAGTGAGCTGGGAATGGATTGAGCTGGGAATGGAGTGAGCTGGAAACAGAGTGAGCTGGGAATGGAGTGAGCTGTGAATGGAGTGAGCTGTGAATGGAGTGAGCTGTGAATGGAGTGAGCTGGGAATGGAGTGAGCTGGGAATCGAGTGAGCTTGGAATGGAGTGAGCTGTGAATGGAGTGAGCTGTGATTGGAGTGAGCTGGAAACAGAGTGAGCTGGGAATGGAGTGAGCTGGGAATGGAGTGAGCTGTGAATGGAGTGAGCTGTGAATGGAGTGAGCTGGGAATGGAGTGAGCTGGGAATGGAGTGAGCTGTGAATGGAGTGAGCTGGGAATGGAGTGAGCTGTGAATGGAGTGAGCTGTGAATGGAGTGAGCTGTGAATGGAGTGAGCTGTAAATGGAGTGAGCTGGGAATGGAGTGAGCTGTGAATGTAGTGAGCTGGAAACAGAGTGAGCTGGGAATGGAGTGAGCTGTGAATGGAGTGAGCTGTGAATGGAGTGAGCTGGGAATGGAGTGAGCTGGGAATGGAGTGAGCTGGGAATGGAGTGAGCTGGGAATGGAGTGAGATTTGAATGGAGTGAGCTGTGAATGGAGTGAGATTTGAATGGAGTGAGCTGGGAATGGAGTGAGCTGGGAATGGAGTGAGCTGTGAATGGAGTGAGCTGTGAATGGAGTGAGCTGGGAATGGAGTGAGCTGTGAATGGAGTGAGCTGGGAATGGAGTGAGCTGTGAATGGAGTGAGCTGGAAACAGAGTGAGCTCGGAATGGAGTGAGCTGTGATTGGAGTGAGCTGGAAACAGAGTGAGCTGGGAATGGAGTGAGCTGAGATTGGAGTGAGCTGGGAACAGATTGAGCTAGGAATGGATAAAGCTGGGAATGGAGTGAACTGGGAATGCAGTGAGCTGTGAATGGAGTGAGCTGGGAATGGAGTGAGCTGGGAATGGAGTGAGCTGAGATTGGAGTGAGCTGGAAACAGAGTGAGCTGTGAATGGAGTGAGCTGGGAATGGAGTGAGCTGGGAATGGAGTGAGATGGGAATGGAGTGAGCTGTGAATGGAGTGATCTGGGAATAGAGTGAGCTGGGAATCGAGTGAGCTGTGATTGGAGTGAGCTGGGAACAGAGTGAGCTGTGAATGGAGGGAGCTGGGAACAGAGTGAGCTGCAAATGGAGTGAGCTCGGAACAGAGTGTGCTGGGAATGGAGTGTGCTGGGAATGGAGTGAGCTGGGAATGGAGTGAGCTGGGAATGGATTGAGCTGGGAATGGAGTGAGCTGGAAACAGAGTGAGCTGGGAATGGAGTGAGCTGTGAATGGAGTGAGCTGGCAACAGAGTGAGCTGGGAATGGAGTGAGCTGTGAATGGTGTGAGCTGTGAATGGAGTGAGCTGGGAATGGAGTGAGCTGGGAATGGAGTGAGCTGGGAATGGAGTGAGCTGGAAACAGAGTGAGCTGTGAATGGAGTGAGCTGGGAATGGAGTGTGCTGTGATAGGAGTGAGCTGTGAACGGAGTGAGCTGGGAATGGAGTGAGCAGTGAATGGAGTGAGCTGTGATTGGAGTGAGCTGTGAATGGAGTGAGCTGGGAATGGAGTGAGCTGTGAATGCAGTGAGCTGTGATTGGAGTGAGCTGGGAATGGAGTGAGCTGTGAATGGAGTGAGCTGGAAACAGTGTGAGCTGGGAATGGAGTGAGCTGTGATTGGAGTGAGCTGGAAACAGAGTGAGCTGGGAAAGGAGTGAGCTGAGATTGGAGTGAGCTGGGAAGAGATTGAGCTGGGAATGGATTGAGCTGGGAATGGAGTGAGCTGGGAATGCAGTGAGCTGTGAATGGAGTGAGCTGGGAATGGAGTGAGCTGGGAATGGAGTGAGCTGAGATTGGAGTGAGCTGGAAACAGAGTGAGCTCTGAATGGAGTGAGCTGGGAATGGAGTGAGCTGGGACTGGAGTGAGCTGTGAATGGAGTGAGCTGGGAATGGAGTGAGCTGGGAATGGAGTGAGCTGGGAATGGAGTGAGCTGTGAATGGAGTGAGCTGGGAATGGAGTGAGCTGGGAATGGTGTGAGCTGTGAATGGAGTGAGCTGGGAACAGAGTGAGCTGTGAATGGAGGGAGCTGGGAACAGAGTGAGCTGTGAATGGAGTGAGCTCGGAACAGAGTGTGCTGGGAATGGAGTGAGCTGGGAATGGAGTGAGCTGGGAATGGAGTGAGCTGTGATTGGAGTGAGCTGGGAACAGAGTGAGTGTGAATGGAGGGAGCTGGGAACAGAGTGAGCTGTGAATGGAGTGAGCTCGGACAGAGTGTGCTGGGAATGGAGTGAGCTGCGAATGGAGTGAGCTGGGATTAGAGTGAGCTGGGAATGGAGTAAGCTGGGAATGGAGTGAGCTGTGAATGGAGTGAGCTGGGAATGGAGTGAGCTGTGACTGGAGTGAGCTGTGATTGGAGTGAGCTGTGAATGGAGTGAGCTGTGATTGGAGTGAGCTGGAAACAGAGTGAGCTGGGAATCTAGTGAGCTGTGAATGGAGTGAGCTGTGAATGGAGTGAGCTGGGAATGGAGTGAGCAGGGAATGGAGTGAGCTGGGAATGGAGTGAGCTGGAAACAGAGTGAGCTGGGAATGGAGTGAGCTGGGAATGGAGTGAGCTGTGAATGGAGTGAGCTGTGATTGGAGTGAGCTGTGAATGGAGTGAGGTGTGATTGGAGTGAGCTGGAAACAGAGTGAGCTGGGAATGGAGTGAGCTGTGAATGGAGTGAGCTGTGAATGGACTGAGCTGGGAATGGAATGAGCTGGGAATGGAGTGAGCTGGGAATGGAGTGAGCTGGAAACAGAGTGAGCTGTGAATGGAGTGAGCTGGGAATGGAGTGTGCTGTGATAGGAGTGAGCTATGAATGGAGTGAGCTGGGAATGGAGTGAGCAGTGAATGGAGTGAGCTTTGATTGGAGTGAGCTGTGAGTGGAGTGAGCTGTGAATGGAGTGAGCTGCGAATGGAGTGAGCTGTGATTGGAGTGAGCTGGGAATGGAGTGAGCTGTGAATGGAGTGAGCTGGAAACAGAGTGAGCTGGGAATGGAGTGAGCTGTGATTGGAGTGAGCTGCAAACAGAGTGAGATGGGAAAGGAGTGAGCTGAGTTTGGAGTGATCTGGGAACAGATTGAGCTGGGAATGGATTGAGCTGGGAATGGAGTGAGCTGGGAATACAGTGAGCTGTGAATGGAGTGAGCTGGGAATGGAGTGAGCTGGGAATGGAGTGAGCTGAGATTGGAGTGAGCTGGAAACAGAGTGAGCAGTGATTGGAGTGAGCTGGGAATGGAGTGAGCTGGGACTGGAGTGAGCTGTGAATGGAGTGAGCTGGGAATGGAGTGAGCTGGGAATGGAGTGAGCTGTTATTGGAGTGAGCTGGGAACAGAGTGAGCTGTGAATGGAGGGAGCTGGGAACAGAGTGAGCTGTGAATGGAGTGAGCTCGGAACAGAGTGTGCTGGGAATGGAGTGAGCTGGGAATGGAGTGAGCTGGGAATGGAGTGAGCTGGGAATGGAATGAGCTGGAAACAGAGTGAGCTGGGAATGGAGTGAGCTGGGAATGGAGTGAGCGGGGAATCGAGTGAGCTGTGAATGGAGTGAGCTGTGAATGGAGTGAGCTGTGAATGGATTGAGCTGGGAATGGAGTGAGCTGGGAATGGAGTGAGCTGTGAATGGAGTGAGCTGGGAATGGAGTGAGCTGTGAATGGTGTGAGGTGTGATTGGAGTGAGCTGGAAACAGAGTGAGCTGTGAATGGAGTGAGCTGTGAATGGAGTGAGCTGTGAATGGAGTGAGCTGGGAATTGAGTGAGCTGGGAATGGAGTGAGCTGTGAATGGATTGAGCTGGGAATGGAGTAAGCTGTGAATGGAGTGAGCTGGGAATGGAGTGAGCTGTGAAAGGAGTGAGATGTGAATGGAGTGAGCTGGGAATGGAGTGAGCTGGGAATGGAGTGAGCTGTGAATGGAGTGAGCTGTGAATGGAGTGAGCTGGAATGGAGTGAGCTGGAATGAGTGAGCTTGGAATGGAGTGAGCTGTGAATGGAGTGAGATGTGATTGGAGTGAGCTGGAAACAGAGTGAGCTGGGAATGGAGTGAGCTGGAATGGAGTGAGCTGTGAATGGAGTGAGCTGTGAATGGAGTGAGCTGGGAATGGAGTGAGCTGGGAATGGAGTGAGCTGTGAATGGAGTGAGCTGGGAATGGAGTGAGCTGTGAATGGAGTGAGCTGTGAATGGAGTGAGCTGTGAATGGAGTGAGCTGTAAATGGAGTGAGCTGGGAATGGAGTGAGCTGTGAATGTAGTGAGCTGGAACAGAGTGAGCTGGGAATGGAGTGAGCTGTGAATGGAGTGAGCTGTGAATGGAGTGAGCTGGGAATGGAGTGAGCTGGGAATGGAGTGAGCTGTGAATGGAGTGAGCTGGGAATGGAGTGAGATTTGAATGGAGTGAGCTGTGAATGGAGTGAGATTTGAATGGAGTGAGCTGGGAATGGAGTGAGCTGGGAATGGAGTGAGCTGTGAATGGAGTGAGCTGTGAATGGAGTGAGCTGGGAATGGAGTGAGCTGTGAATGGAGTGAGCTGGGAATGGAGTGAGCTGTGAATGGAGTGAGCTGGAAACAGAGTGAGCTCGGAATGGAGTGAGCTGTGATTGGAGTGAGCTGGAAACAGAGTGAGCTGGTAATGGAGTGAGCTGAGATTGGAGTGAGCTGGGAACAGATTGAGCTAGGAATGGATTAAGCTGGGAATGGAGTGAGCTGGGAATGCAGTGAGCTGTGAATGGAGTGAGCTGGGAATGGAGTGAGCTGGGAATGGAGTGAGATGAGATTGGAGTGAGCTGGAAACAGAGTGAGCTGTGAATGGAGTGAGCTGGGAATGGAGTGAGCTGGGAATGGAGTGAGATGGGAATGGAGTGAGCTGTGAATGGAGTGAGCTGTGAATAGAGTGAGCTGGGAATGGAGTGAGCTGTGATTGGAGTGAGCTGGGAACAGAGTGAGCTGTGAATGGAGGGAGCTGGGAACAGAGTGAGCTGCAAATGGAGTGAGCTCGGAACAGAGTGTACTGGGAATGGAGTGAGCTGGGAATGGAGTGAGCTGGGAATGGAGTGAGCTGGGAATGGAGTGAGCTGGAAACAGAGTGAGCTGGGAATAGAGTGAGCTGAGATTGGAGTGAGCTGGAAACAGAGTGATCTGTGAATGGAGTGAGATGGGAATGGAGTGAGCTGGGAATGGAGTGAGCTGGGAATCGGGTGAGCTGTGAATGGAGTGAGCTGTGAATGGAGTGAGCTGTGAATGGAGTGAGCTGGGAATGGAGTGAGCTGGCAATGGAGTGAGCTGTGAATGGAGTGAGCTGGGAATGGAGTGAGCTGTGAATGGAGTGAGCTGTGATTGGAGTGAGCTGGAAACAGAGTGAGCTGGGAATGGAGTGAGCTGTGAATGGAGTGAGCTTTGAATGGAGTGAGCTGGGAATGGAGTGAGCTGGGAATGGAGTGAGCTGTGAATGGAGTGAGCTGGTAATGGAGTGAGCTGTGAATGGAGTGAGCTGGGAATGGAGTGAGCTGTGAATGGAGTGAGCTGTGAATGGAGTGAGCTGGGAATGGAGTGAGCTGTGAATGGAGTGAGCTGGGAATGGAGTGAGCTGGGAATGGAGTGAGCTTGGAATGGAGTGAGCTGTGAATGGAGTGAGCTCTGCATGGAGTGAGCTGTGAATGGAGTGAGCTGGGAATGGAGTGAGCTGGGAATGGAGTGAGCTGGGAATGGAGTGAGCTGTGAATGGAGTCAGCTGTGATTGGAGTCAGCTGGAAACAGAGAGAGCTGGGAATGCATTGAGCTGGGAATGGAGTGAGCTGTGAATGGAGTGAGCTGGGAATGGAGTGAGCTGGGAATGGAGTGAGCTGGGAATGGAGTGAGCGGTGAATAGAGTGAGCTGGGAATGGAGTGAGCTGTGAATGGAGTGAGCTGGGAATAAGGTGAGCTGTGAATGGAGTGAGCTGTGAATGGAGTGAGCTGGGAATGGAGTGAGCTGTGAATGGAGTGAGCTGGAAACAGAGTGAGCTGGGAATGGAGTAAGCTGTGAATGGAGTGAGCTGTGAATGGAGTGAGCTGGGAATGGAGTGAGCTGGGAATGGAGTGAGCTGTGAATGGAGTGAGCTGGGAATGGAGAGAGCTGTGAATGGAGTGAGCTGTGAATGGAGTGAGATTGGAATGGAGTGAGCTGGGAATGGAGTGAGCTGGGAATGGAGTGAGCTGTGAATGGAGTGAGCTGTGAATGGAGTGAGCTGGGAATGGAGTGAGCTGTGAATGGAGTGAGCTGGGAATGGAGTGAGCTGTGAATGGAGTGAGCTGGAAACAGAGTGAGCTCGGAATGGAGTGAGCTGTGATTGGAGTGAGCTGGAAACAGAGTGAGCTGGTAATGGAGTGAGCTGAGATTGGAGTGAGCTGGGAACAGATTGAGCTAGGAATGGAGTTAGCTGGGAATGGAGTGAGCTGGGAATGCAGTGTGCTGTGAATGGAGTGAGCTGGGAATGGAGTGAGCTGGGAATGGATGAGATGAGATTGGAGTGAGCTGGAAACAGAGTGAGCTGTGAATGGAGTGAGCTGGATGAGTGAGCTGAGACTGAGCTGGGAATGGAGTGAGCTGTGAATGGAGTGAGCTGTGAATGGAGTGAGCTGTGAATGGAGTGAGCTGGGAATGGAGTGAGCTGGGAATGGAGTGAGCTGGGAATGGAGTGAGCTGGGAATGGAGTGAGCTGTGAATGGAGTGAGCTGGGAATGGAGTGAGCTGGAATGGAGTGAGCTGTGAATGGAGTGAGTGGGAATGGAGTGAGCTGGGAATGGAGTGAGCTGGGAATGGAGTGAGCTGGGAATGGAGTGAGCTGGGAATGGAGTGAGCTGGGAATGGAGTGAGCTGGGAATGGAGTGAGCTGTGAATGGAGTGAGCTGTGAATGGAGTGAGCTGTGAATGGAGTGAGCTGGGAATGGAGTGAGCTGTGAATGGAGTGAGCTGTGAATGGAGTGAGCTGGAATGGAGTGAGCTGTGAATGGAGTGAGCTGTGAATGGAGTGAGCTGGGAATGGAGTGAGCTGGAATGGAGTGAGCTGTGAATGGAGTGAGCTGGGAATGGAGTGAGCTGTGAATGGAGTGAGCTGTGATTGGAGTGAGCTGGGAAACAGAGTGAGCTGGGAATGGAGTGAGCTGTGAATGGAGTGAGCTTTGAATGGAGTGAGCTGGGAATGGAGTGAGCTGGGAATGGAGTGAGCTGTGAATGGAGTGAGTTGGTAATGGAGTGAGCTGTGAATGGAGTGAGCTGGGAATGGAGTGAGCTGTGAATGGAGTGAGCTGTGAATGGAGTGAGCTGGGAATGGAGTGAGCTGTGAATGGAGTGAGCTGGGAATGGAGTGAGCTGGGAATGGAGTGAGCTTGGAATGGAGTGAGCTGTGAATGGAGTGAGCTCTGCATGGAGTGAGCTGTGAATGGAGTGAGCTGGGAATGGAGTGAGCTGGGAATGGAGTGAGCTGGGAATGGAGTGAGCTGGGAATGGAGTCAGCTGTGATTGCAGTCAGCTGGAAACAGAGAGAGCTGGGAATGCAGTGAGCTGGGAATGGAGTGAGCTGTGAATGGAGTGAGCTGGGAATGGAGTGAGCTGGGAATGGAGTGAGCTGGGAATGGAGTGAGCGGTGAATAGAGTGAGCTGGGAATGGAGTGAGCTGTGAATGGAGTGAGCTGGGAATAAGGTGAGCTGTGAATGGAGTGAGCTGTGAATGGAGTGAGCTGGGAATGGAGTGAGCTGTGAATGGAGTGAGCTGGAAACAGAGTGAGCTGGGAATGGAGTAAGCTGTGAATGGAGTGAGCTGTGAATGGAGTGAGCTGGGAATGGAGTGAGCTGGGAATGGAGTGAGCTGTGAATGGAGTGAGCTGGGAATGGAGAGAGATGTGAATGGAGTGAGCTGTGAATGGAGTGAGCTGGGAATGGAGTGAGCTGTGAATGGAGTGAGCTGAGAATGGAGTGAGCTGCGAATGGAGTGAGCTTTGAATGGTGTGAGCTGTGAATGGAGTGAGCTGTGAATGGAGTGAGCTGGGAATGGAGTGAGCTGTGAATGGAGTGAGCTGGGAATGGAGCGAGCTGGGAATGGAGTGAGCTGTGAATGGAGTGAGCTATGAATGGAGTGAGCTGTGAATGGAGTGAGCTGGGAATGGAGTGAGCTGTGAATGGAGTGAGCTGGGAATGGAGTGAGCGGGAAACAGAGTGAGCTGGGAATAGAGTGAGCTGAGATTGGAGTGAGCTGGAAACAGAGTGATCTGTGAATGGAGTGAGCTGGAATGGAGTGAGCTGGGAATGGAGTGAGCTGGGAATGGGTGAGCTGTGAATGGAGTGAGCTGTGAATGGAGTGAGCTGTGAATGGAGTGAGCTGGGAATGGAGTGAGCTGGCAATGGAGTGAGCTGTGAATGGAGTGAGCTGGGAATGGAGTGAGCTGTGAATGGAGTGAGCTGTGATTGGAGTGAGCTGGAAACAGAGTGAGCTGGGAATGGAGTGAGCTGTGAATGGAGTGAGCTTTGAATGGAGTGAGCTGGGAATGGAGTGAGCTGGGAATGGAGTGAGCTGTGAATGGAGTGAGTTGGTAATGGAGTGAGCTGTGAATGGAGTGAGCTGGGAATGGAGTGAGCTGTGAATGGAGTGAGCTGTGAATGGAGTGAGCTGGGAATGGAGTGAGCTGTGAATGGAGTGAGCTGGGAATGGAGTGAGCTGGGAATGGAGTGAGCTTGGAATGGAGTGAGCTGTGAATGGAGTGAGCTCTGCATGGAGTGAGCTGTGAATGGAGTGAGCTGGGAATGGAGTGAGCTGGGAATGGAGTGAGCTGGGAATGGAGTGAGCTGGGAATGGAGTCAGCTGTGATTGCAGTCAGCTGGAAACAGAGAGAGCTGGGAATGCATTGAGCTGGGAATGGAGTGAGCTGTGAATGGAGTGAGCTGGGAATGGAGTGAGCTGGGAATGGAGTGAGCTGGGAATGGAGTGAGCGGTGAATAGAGTGAGCTGGGAATGGAGTGAGCTGTGAATGGAGTGAGCTGGGAATAAGGTGAGCTGTGAATGGAGTGAGCTGTGAATGGAGTGAGCTGGGAATGGAGTGAGCTGTGAATGGAGTGAGCTGGGAATGAGTGAGCTGTGAATGGAGTTAGCTGGAATGGAGTGAGCTGTGAATGGAGTGAGCTGTGAATGGAGTGAGCTTGGGAATGGAGTGAGCTGGGAATGGAGTGAGCTGGGATGGAGTGAGCTGGAATGGAGTGAGCTGTGATTGGAGTGAGCTGGAAACAGAGTGAGCTGGGAATGGAGTGAGCTGGGTATGGAGTGAGCTGTGAATGGAGTGAGCTGGGAATGGAGTGAGCTGGGAATGGAGTGAGCTGTGAATGGAGTGAGCTGGAATGAGTAGCGGAATGGAGTGAGCTGTGAATGGAGTGAGCTGGGAATGGAGGTGAGCTGGAATGGAGTGAGCTGTGATGGAGTGAGCTGGGAAACTGGAGTGAGCTGTGAATGGAGTGAGCTGTGATGGAGTGAGCTGGGAATGGAGTAGCTGGAATGGAGTGAGCTGTGAACTGGAGTGAGCTGGGAACTGGAGTGAGCTGGAATGGAGAGAGCTGTGAACTGGAGTGAGCTGGGAACAGAGGTGCTGTGAATGGAGTGAGCTGGGAATGGAGTGAGCTGGGAATGGAGTGAGCTGGAATGGAGTGAGCTGTGAATGGAGTGAGCTGGGAATGGAGTGAGCTGTGAATGGACGTGAGCTGGGAATGGAGTGAGCTGCAATGGATTGAGCTGGAACAGAGTGAGCTGTGAATGGAGTGAGCAGTGAATGGAGTGAGCTGATGGACTGGAAAGCGTGAGCTGTGAATGACGTGAGCTGTGAATGGAGTGAGCTGTGAATGGAAGTGTGCTGTGAATGGAGTGAGCTGGGAAAGGACGTGAGCTGGGAATGGAGTGAGCTGTGAATGGAGTGAGCTGTGAATGGAGTGAGCTGGAAATGGAGTGAGCTGTCGAATGGAGTGAGCTGAGAACAGCGTGAGCTGGAATGGAGTGAGCTGTGAATGGAGTTAGCTGTGAATGGAGGTGAGATGGGAATGGAGTGAGCTTGGATGATGTGAGCTGTGAATGGAGTGAGCTCTGCATGGAGTGAGCTGTGAATGGGTGAGCTGGAATGGATAGGTGAGCTCGGCAATGGAGTGAGCTGTGAATGGAGTGAGCTGGGAATGGAGTGAGCTGTGAATGGAGTGAGCTGTGATTGAAGTGAGCTGGAAACAGAGTGAGCTGGGAATGGAGTGAGCTGTGAATGGAGTGAGCTGTGAATGGAGTGAGCTGGGAATGGAGTGAGCTGGGAATGGAGTGAGCTGTGAATGGAGTGAGCTGGTAATGGAGTGAGCTGTGAATGGAGTGAGCTGGGAATGGAGTGAGCTGGGAATGTAGTGAGCTGTGAATGGAGTGAGCTGGGAATGGAGTGAGCTGGGAATGGATTGAGCTGGGAATGGAGTGAGCTGTGAATGGAGTCAGCTGTGATTGGAGTCAGCTGGAAACAGAGAGAGCTGGGAATGGATTGAGCTGGGAATGGAGTGAGCTGTGAATGGAGTGAGCTGGGAATGGAGTGAGCTGGGAATGGAGTGAGCTGGGAATGGAGTGAGCTGTGAATGGAGTGAGCTGGGAATGGAGTGAGCTGTGAATGGAGTGAGCTGGGAATAAGGTGAGCTGTGAATGGAGTGAGCTGTGAATGGAGTGAGCTGGGAATGGAGTGAGCTGTGAATGGAGTGAGCTGGAAACAGAGTGAGCTGGGAATGGAGTAAGCTGTGAATGGAGTGAGCTGTGAATGGAGTGAGCTGGGAATGGAGTGAGCTGGGAATGGAGTGAGCTGTGAATGGAGTGAGCTGGGAATGGAGAGAGATGTGAATGGAGTGAGCTGTGAATGGAGTGAGCTGGGAATGGAGTGAGCTGTGAATGGAGTGAGCTGTGAATGGAGTGAGCTGCGAATGGAGTGAGCTTTGAATGGAGTGAGCTGTGAATGGAGTGAGCTGTGAATGGAGTGAGCTGTGAATGGAGTGAGCTGTGAATGGAGTGAGCTGGGAATGGAGTGAGCTGGTAATGGAGTGAGCTGTGAATGGAGTGAGCTGTGAATGGAGTGAGCTATGAATGGAGTGAGCTGTGAATGGAGTGAGCTGGGAATGGAGTGAGCTGGGAATGGAGTGAGCTGTGAATGGAGTGAGCTGGGAATGGAGTGAGCTGTGAATGGAGTGAGCTGTGATTGGAGTGAGCTGGAAACAGAGTGAGCTGGGAATGGAGTGTGCTGGGAATGGAGTGAGCTGTGAATGGAGTGAGCTGTGAATGGAGTGAGCTGGGAATGGAGTGAGCTGGGAATGGAGTGAGCTGTGAATGGAGTGAGCTGTGAATGGAGTGAGCTGGGAATGGAGTGAGCTGTGAATGGAGTGAGCTGGGAATGGAGTGAGCTGTGAATGGAGTGAGCTGTGAATGGAGTGAGCTGTGAATGGAGTGAGCTGTGAATGGAGTGAGCTGGAAACAGAGTGAGCTGGGAATGGAGTGAGCTGTGAATGGAGTGAGCTGTGAATGGAGTGAGCTGGGAATGGCGTGAGCTAGGAATGGAGTGAGCTGTGAATGGAGTGAGCTGTGAATGGAGTGAGCTGGAAACAGAGTGAGCTGGGAATGGAGTGAGCTTTGAATGGAGTGAGCTGGGAATGGAGTGAGCTGTGAATGGAGTGAGCTGTGAATGGAGTGAGCTGGGAATGGAGTGAGCTGTGAATGGAGTGAGCTGTGAATGGAGTGAGCTGGGAATGGAGTGAGCTGTGAATGGAGTGAGCTGGAAACAGAGTGAGCTGGGAATGGAGTGAGCTAGGAATGGAGTGAGCTTTGAATGGAGTGAGCTGGGAATGGAGTGAGCTGTGAATGGAGTGAGCTGGGAATGGAGTGAGCTGGAAACAGAGTGAGCTTTGAATGGGGTGAGCTGGGAAAGGGTTGATTTGGGAATAGCGTGTGCTTGGAGCAGAGTGGGCAGGGATGGAGTGAGCTGGGAAAGGGTTGATCTGGGAACAGCGTGTGCTGGGAACAGAGTGTGCTGTGAGTGGAGTGAGCTGGGAAAGGGTTGATTTGGGAATAGTGTGTGCTTGGAGCAGATTGGGCAGGGAATGGAGTGAGCTGGGAAAGGGTTGATCTGGGAACAGCGTGTGCTGGGAACAGAGTGTGCTGTGAGTGGAGTGCGCTGGGAAAGGGTTGATCTGGGAACAGCGTGTGCTGGGAACAGAGTGTGCTGTGAGTGGAGTGCGCTGGGAAAGGGATGATCTGGGAACAGCGTGTGCTGGGAGCAGAGTGGGCAGGAATGGAGTGAGCTGGGAAAGGGTTGATCTGGGAATGGAGTGAGCTGGGAACAGAGTGAGCTGGGAATGGAGTGAGCTGGGAAAGGGTTGATCTGGGAACAGCGTGTGCTGGGAGCAGAGTGGGCAGGAATGGAGTGAGCTGGGAAAGGGTTGATTTGGGAACAGCGTGTGCTGGGAGTGGATGGGCAGGGAATGGATTGAGCTGGGGGCGGAGTATGCTGGGAGGAGTCCGGCTGAGGGAGAATAAGGAGCTAGGAGCCAAAGTATAAAGCAAGACCTCGAGTGTTGTAATCTCGGGGTTATTACCCGAGCCCCGCGCTCATTGCCTGTACAGCAACGTACAGAGCATCAGCAAGCAAAACGTGTGAATGGCGGAGCAGGCTCGAGGGGCTGAATGGCCTCCTCCTGTTCTTACGGTCCTATTAAGAGGTACAGAGCATCAGCAACCTAAACCTGTGATGTCCAAACGTGCGTGAAATGCACCGTCAGGGCTTTGAGCAGTGGGGTCAGTTACTAGAGTAAGCGTTCAGTACATCAATGCACGTAGCATTAGAAATAAAAGAAGTGAGTGAGAAGCACAAATTCAGCTTTAAGTGTATGATGTCGGAGCCATTCCTCAGATCATGACTGGGTGCTAAATTTTCCAGGCGGCAGAATCTTCAGAAAGGACAGGGAAATTGGGAAAGGGGAGGAATAGCAATATTGATAAAGGACACAGCTACAGCAGTGGCAATGAAGGTTTCAGTGAGGGTGAACAGGCAGTGGAAACAGTCTGAGTAGAACTGAGGAACAGCAAAGGGTGCAAAACTCTGGAGGGAGTTGTCTCCAGAACACTTGGGAAAATAAAGAAAGACTTGCATTTATATAGCGCCTTTCACGACCACCGGACGTCTCAAAGCGCTTCACAGCCAATGAAGTACTTTTGAAGTGGAGTCACTGTTGTAATGTGGGAAACGCGGCAGCCTATTTGCGCACAGCAAGCTCCCACAAACAGCAATGTGATAATGACCAGATAATATGTTTTTTTATGTTGATTGAGGGATAAATATTGGCCAGGACACCAGGGATAACTCCCCTGCTCTTCTTCGAAACAGTGCCATGGGATCTTTTATGTCCACCTGAGAGAGCAGACGGGGCCTCGGTTTAACATCTCATCCGAAAGACGGCACCTCCGACAGTGCAGCGCTCCCTCAGCACTGCACTGGAGTGTCAGCCTAACTTTGTGTGCTCAATTTCCCCTCCAAGTCACACACCATCCTGACTTGGAAGTATATCGGCCGTTCCTTCATTGTCGCTGGGTCAAAATCCTGGAACTCCCTCCCTAACAGCACTGTGGCAGTACCTTCACCACACGGACTGCAGCGGTTCAAGAAGGCGGCTCACCACCACCTTCTCAAGGGCAATTAGGGATGGGCAATAAATGCTGGCCTTGCCAACGATGCCCACATCCCATAAATTAATAATTTAAAAAAATTACAAATTTTTAGCCCTTTTATTGTTGTTTGTAATCTCTTGTGCCTTCTGGAAGTCCAAATGGACAAATTCCATCGACACTACCCTATCCACTGTGTTCATGACCTCCTCAGAAAATATAATTAGATTACTCAGGCCTGACCTGCCCTACACTAATCCATGCTGGCCCTCTCTGATCAGCTCACACTTGTCCAAATGCTCAGTTACCCTGTCCCTGATGATCAATCCCAGTAACTTCCCCACAATTAATGGTAAACTGTATTTTCCTGTTTTCCCCCTCCCTCCCTTCTTAAATAATGGTGTAGCATTTGTAGGTTTGAAATCCAAAGGCACAATTTCTGAATATACAGAATTTTGGAAAATTATGACTAACCCATCTGTTATTTACCCACCTGTATCTTTTAATAGCCTGGGGTGGGAACTTTCAGGTCCTGGAGATCTGTTTTATTTTATTCGCTTATGGGATGTGGGTGTCGCTGGCAAGGCCAGCATTTATTGTCCATGAAGGTGTTAGGGAGGGAGTTCCAGGATTTTGACCCAGCGATGATGAAGGAACGGCCGATATATTTCTAAGTCAGGATGGTGTGTGACTTGGAGGGGAACTTGGAGGTGGTGGTGTTCCCATGCGCCTGCTGCCCTTGTCCTTCTAGGTGGAAGAGGTCGCGGGTTTGGGAGGTGCTGCTGAAGAAGGCTTGGCGAGTTGCTGCAGTGCATCTTGTAGATGGTACGCACTGCAGCCACGGTGCGCCGGTGGTGGAGGGAGTGAATGTTTAAGGTGGTGGATGGGGTGCCAATCAAACGGGCTGCTTTGTCTTGGATGGTGTCGAGCTTCTTGAGTGTTGTTGGAGCTACTCTCATCCAGGCAAGTGGAGAGTATTCCATCACACTCCTGACTTGTGACTTGTAGATAGTGGAAATGCTTTGGGGAGTCAGAAGTGAGACCATCGCTGCAGAATACCTAGCCTCTGACCTGCTCTTGTTGCCACAGTATTTATGTGGCTGGTCCAGTTAAGTTTCTGGTCAATGGTGACCCCCAGGATGTTGATGGTGGGGGATTCTGTGATGGTAATACCGTTGAATGTCAAGTGGAGGTGGTTAGACTCTCGCTTGTTGGAGATAGTCATTGCCTGGCACTTCTGTGGCACGAATGTTACCTGCCACTTATCATCCCAAGCCTGAACGTCGTCCAGGTCTTGTTGCTTGCGGGCATGGACTACTTCATTATCTGAGGTGTTGTGAATGGCGCTGAACACTGTGCAGTCATCAGCGAACATCCCCATTTCTGTCCTTATGTTGGAGGGGAGGTCATTGATGAAGCAGCTTGGGCCTAGGACACTGACCTGAGAAACTCCTGCAGCGATGTCCTGGGGCTGTGATGATTGACCTTCAACCATCACAACCATCTTCCTTTGTGCTAGGTATGACTCCAGGCAGTGGAGCGTTTTTCCCCTGATTCCCATTGTCTTCAGTTTTACTAGGGCTCCTTGATGCGACACTCGGTCAAATGCTGCCTTGATGTCAAGGGCAGTCACTCTCACCTCACTCTGAAATTCAGCTCCTTTGTCCATGTTTGGACCAAGGCTGTAATGAAGTTGGGAGCCGAGTGATCGTGGCGGAACCCAAACTGGGCATCCGTGAGCAGGTTGTTGGTGAGTAAGTGCCGCTTGATAGCACTTTCGATGACACCTTCCATCACTTTGTTGATGATTGAGAGTAGACTGATGGGGCGGCAATTGGCCGGGATGGATTTGTCCTGCTTTTTGTGGATAGGACATACCTGGGCAGTTTTCCGCATTGTTGGATAGATGCCAGTGTTGTAGCTGTACTGGAACAGCTTGGCTAGAGGTGCGGCTAGTTCTGGAGGACAAGTCTTCAGCACGATGGCCGGATGTTGTCGGGGCCCATAGCCTTTGCTGTATCCAGTGCGCTCAGCTGTTTCTTGATATCATGTGCAGTGAATTGAATTGGCTGAAGTCTGGTTTCTGTGATGGTGGGGACCTCAGGATTAGGTTGATATGGATCATCCACTCGGTACTTCTGGCTGAAGATGGTTGCAAACGCTTCAGCCTTGTCTTTTGCACTCACGTGCTGGGCTCCACCATCATTGAGGATGGGGATATTCATGGCGCCTCCTCCTCCCCCCCGTTAGTTGTTTAATGGTCCACCACCATTCACGACTGGATAGCTTTGATCTGATCCGTTGATTACATGCATGCTCCTGGCATGCACTCCTTATTGAACCAGGTTGGTCCCCAGTTTGATGATTATGGTAGAAGTGAGGGATATGCCAGGCCATGAGGTTACAGATTGTGGTGGAATACCATTCTGCTGCCCCATAGCCCCTCATGGATGCCCAGTTTTGAGTTGTTCTGAATCTATCCCATTTAGAACGGTGGTAGCGTTGTGTTGGTTCTCTCACCACCTGTCGCAGGCCCAGACTCGCAATTATGTCCTTCAGCACGCGGCCAGTAGTGGTGCTACCGGAGCCACTCTTGGTGATGGACAGTGAAGTCCCCCACCCAGAGTACATTCAGTGCCCTTGCTACTCTCAGTGCTTCATCCAAGTGGTGTTCAACATGGAGGAGTACTGATTCATCAGCTGAGGTAGGTAGTAATCAGCAGGAGGTTTCCTTGCCCTTGCTTGACCTGAAGCCATGAGACTTCTTTTTATTGTTTTGCGTAGCGATTTGTTACAACTGAGTGGCTGGCTCGGCCATTTCAGAGGGTAGTTAACCACACTGCTGTGGGTCTAGAGCCACATACCGGTCAGGATGGCAGACTTCCTTCCATAAAGGGCAATTAGTGAACCAGATGGGTTTTGTACGACAATCTGGTAGTTATTCCAGAGTTATTTAATTAACTGAATTGAAATTCCCCAGCTGCCGTGGTGGGATTTAAACTCACGTCTCTGGATCATTAGTCCAGGCCTCTGGATTACTAGCCCAGTGACAGTACCACTAGGCTACCGTCCCTGACAGAGGCACCCTTGTGACATGGTTCGGTGATTGGTTGGGAGGCAGGAGACAGAGTGTAGGGTTAAAGGGAACGTACTCTGACTGGCGGGATGTGACAAGCAACGTTCCCCAGGGATCGGTACTGTGGATCTCCAGGCTTTCGCCATGTTAATCAATGACTTGGATGAAGGAATAGAACATAGAAACATAGAATCTAGGAGCAGGAGCATTCGGCCCGTCGAGCCTGCTCCACCATTCAATACGATCATGGCTGATCATCAAATCCAGTACCCTGTCCCTGCTTTAATCCCCACAGTACACATATCCCACCCTACCCCCGTAACCCCACGTATTTAATTCCCCCTAACATATCCCATCCTATCCCCATAACCCCACATATTTAATCCCCCCCTAACACTAAGGGTCAATTTATCATAGCCAAATCAACCTAACCCGCACATTTTTGGACTGTGGGAGGAAACCGGAGCACCCGGAGGAAACCCACGCAGACACGGGGAGAATGTGCAAACTCCACACAGACAGTCACCCGAGGTCAGATTCGAACCCGGGTCCCTGGCGCTGTGAGGCACCAGTGCTAACCACTATGCCACCGTGTTGCCCACCGTGAAAGCCGTATATCCAAGTTTGCAGATGACATTAAGTTAGGAGGCACAGTAAGTTGTGTGGATGGGAGGAGGGAGTTTATAAGGGACATGGACAGATTAAGTGAGTGGGCAAAACTGCAGCAGATGGAGTTCAATTTGGGGAAGTGTGAGGCCATTCACTTTGGATACAGGAACGACAAATCAGAATATTTTATTTAAGGCAAGACTCTAGGAACTGTGGTGGAGGAAAGTAATTCAGGTGCCCATGTACACAAATCACTAAAAGCTAGTGCACACTTAGAGCCAGCAGTCGGAACGGCTAATGGAATGTTGGCCATTATCTCAGGGCTTGGAATAGAGAGGAGTGCAAGTGATGCTTCGGTTGTACAGAGCTCTGGTGAGAACCCATCTAGAGCATCTGTGTTCAGTTCTGCGCACCGCACCACAGGTAGGGCCTATTGGCATTGGAGGGGGTTCAGCACAGATTCACCCAAATGATAGTGTTGTTAAAATATGAGGACAAATTATGCCCGAGAAATGTTTGATGGGGCAGTGCAGAGGGAGCTTTACTCCGTATCTAACCCCGTGCTGTTCCTGTCCTGGGAGTGCTTGATGGGACAGTGTAGAGGGAGCTTTACTCTGTATCTAACCCGTGCTGTACCTGCCCTGGGAGTGTTTGATGGGACAGTGTAGAGGGAGCTTTACTCTGTATCTAACCTGTGCTGTACTTGCCCTGGGAGTGTTTGATGGGACAGTGTAGAGGGAGCTTTACTCTGTATCTAACCCGTGCTGTACCTTCCCTGGGAGTGTTTGCTGGGATAGTGGCTTTTTTCATTCATGGGATGTGGGCGTCGCTGGCAAGGCCAGCATTTATTTCCCATTCCTAATTGCCCTTGAGAAGCTGGTGGTGAGCCGCCTTCCTGAACCGCTGCAGTCCGTGTGGTGAAGGTGCTCCACAGTGCTGTTAGGGAGGGAGTTCCAGGATTTTGACCCAGCGACGATGAAGGAACAGCCGATATATTTCCTAGTCAGGATGGTGTGTGACTTGGAGGGGATCTTGGAGGTGGTGGTGTTCCCATGCGCCTGCTGCCCTTGTCCTTCTAGGTGGGAGCGGTCACGGGTTTGGGAGGTGCTGCTGAAGAAGCCTTGGCGAGTTGCTGCAGTGCATCTTGTAGATGGGACACACTGCAGCCATGGTACGCCGGTGGTGGAGGGAGTGAGTGTTTAAGGTGGTGGATGGGGTGCCAATCAAGCGGGCTGCTTTGTCCTGATGGTGTCGAGCTTCTTGAGTGTTGTTGGAGCTGCGCTCATCCAGGCAAGTGGAGAGTATTCCATCACACTCCTGACTTGTGACTTGTAGATGGTGAAAAAACTCTGGGGAGTCAGGAGGTGAGACACTCACCGTAGAATACCCAACCTCTGACCTGCTCTTGTTGCCACAGTATTTTTGTGGTTGGTCCAGTTAGGTTTCTGGTCAATGTTGACCCCCAGGATGTTAATGGTGGGGGATTCGGCGATGGTAATGGTAATGTTAATGTTATAACCGACGGCGACTGTTATATAAAACCCCTCGATATCTAACCTGCTTCTTATCTGTTTCTAGTGCGATCGGGTGGTTATTGTTCGCCAAGGGTTGCGTCTCAGAGCAAATCAGCCAAAGCTCGTGCACCTTGCGGAATTCTGTATCTTGGCCGAGGGCTTCCCGCGTGTTGTGCGGGAAATCTTTGCAACAGTCACACCAGGAGCGTCCTCACACCTGACCCAGGCAACAGAGCGACAACAGGCACGGAGCGGATTGGAGCGGTCTAGACAAACATCATAAGGTGAGAGAGAGAGAGAGAGGAAGGAAGGGAGAGAGAGAGAGAAAGAGAGAAGGAAAGACAGAAAGAGAGACAGCAGGAAAAAAGAGAGAGAAAGGAAGAAGGCAAGAAAGAAAATGAGATAAAAAATTGAACAAGGAAAGAAAGAGGGAAAGAAGGAAATAAATATGGAGAGAAATAAATAAATAAATAAAATAAAATTGCATAGCCAGATCTAAACATTGAAAAAATACATATTTAACATATTTAAAGTTAAATCAAAGAAAATTTCTGTTTCCAGTGGCAGGAGGGTCGGTAACCAGAGGACACAGATTTAAGACAATCAGCAAAAGAAACAGGAGGATAATGAATCATGGAATAGTACAGCACAGAAGGAGGCCGTTCGGCCCATTGAGTCTGCGCTGGCTCTTTCGAAGAGCAATCCAACTAGACCCACTTCCCCGCTCTTTCCCCATATCCCTGAAATGTTTTTTCTCCTTCAAATATTTACCAATTCCCTTTTGAAGGCGACTATTGAATCTGTTTCCACCACCTTATCAGGCAGCACATTCCAAATCCTCCACTCGTTGCGTAAAAAAATGTTGCCTCATGTCATATCTGGCTACTTTGCCAATCACTTTAAATCTGTGTCCTCTGGTTATCGACCCTTCAGCCATTGAAATAGTTTCTCTTTATTTAATCTGTCTAAACCGTCATGATTTTAAACACCTCTATCAAATCTCCTCTTAGCCTTCTCTGCTCAAAGGAAAACAACCCCAGCTTCTCCAGTCTATTCACGTAAATGCAGCCCATTATCACTGGAACCGTTCTAGTAAGAATTTCACGACTACACTGACGTGAGGAGAATTGTTTTTACGCAGCGAGTTGTTGTGATCTGGAACGCGCTGCCTGAAAGGGCGGTGGAAGCAGATTCAATAGTAACATTCAAAAGGGAATTGGATAAATACTTGAAGGAAAAAAAACTGCAGAGCTATGGGGAAAAATCAGGGGAATGGGACTAATGATTTGGATGAGGGGACCAAATGTAATATATCCAAGTTTGATGATGATACAAAGCTGGGTGGGAATATAAGTTGTGAGGAGGATGCAAGGAGGCTTCAAGGGGATATAGACAGCCTAAGTGAGTGGGCAAGAACATGGCAAATGGAATATAATGTGGAGAAATGCGAAGTTATCCACTTTGGTAGGAAAAATAGAAAAGCAGAGTATTTTTTAAATGGTGCGAGATTGGGCAATGTTGGTGTTCAGAGGGACCTGGGTGTCCTTGTACATGAATCACTGAAAGTTAACATGCAGGTACAGCAAGCAATTAGGAAAGCAAATGGTATGTTGGCTTTTATTACAAGAGGATTTGAGTATAAGAGTAAAGATATCTTACTGCAATTATATAGGGCCCTGGTGAGACCACACCTGGAGTATTGTGTACAGTTTCGGTCTCCTTACCTAAGGAAGGATATACTTGCCACAGAGGGAGTGCAATGAAGGTTCACGAGATTGATTCCTGGGATGGGGGAATTACCCTCTGAGGAAAGCTTGAGTAGACTAGGCCTATATTCTCTAGAGTTTAGAAGTATGAGAGGTGATCTCACTGAAACATACAATATTCGTACAGGGCTTGACAGGGTAGATGCAGGGAGGATGTTTCCCCTGGCTGGGGAGTCTAGAAACAGGGGTCCCAGTCTCAGAATAAGGGGTCGGCATTTAGGACTGAGATGAGGAGACATTTCTTCACTCAGAGGGCGGTGAATCTTAAGGATTCTCTACTCCAGAGGGCTGTGGAGGCTCAGTCGTTGAGTAAATTCAAGATAAGAGATCAATAGATTTTTGAATATTAAAACAATCAAGCGATATGGGGGTCGTGCAGGAAAGTGGAGATGAGGTAGAAGATCAGCCATGATCTTACTGAATGGCGGAGCAGGCTCGAGGGGCTGAATGGGCCTCCTCCTGTTCCTGTGTAACAGGCTCGAGGGGCTGAATGGGCCTCCTCCTGTTCCTGTGTAACAGGCTCGAGGGATTAATTGGCCTCCTCCTGTTCCTGTGTAACAGGCTCAAGGGTCTGAATGTGCATCCTCCTGTTCCTGTGTAACAGGCTCGAGGGATTAATTGGCCTCCTCCTGTTCCTGTGTAACAGGCTCAAGGGTCTGAATGGGCCTCCTCCTATTCCTGTGTAACAGGCTCGAGGGATTAATTGGCCTCCTCCTGTTTCTGTGTAACAGGTCAAGGGTCTGAACGGGCCTCCTCCTGTTCCTGTGTACCAGGCTCGAGGGGCTGAATGGGGCCTCCTCCTGTTCCTGTGTAACAGGCTCGAGGGATTAATTGGCCTCCTCCTGTTCCTGTGTAACAGGCTCAAGGGTCTGAATGGGCCTCCTCCTGTTCCTGTGTAACAGGCTTGAGGGGCTGAATGGGCCTCCTCCTGTTCCTGTGTACCAGGCTCGAGGGGCTGAATGGGCCTCCTCCTGTTCCTGTGTACCAGGCTCGAGGGGCTGAATGGGCCTCCTCCTGTTCCTGTGTAACAGGCTCGAGGGATTAATGGGCCTCCTCCTGTTCCTGTGTAACAGGCTCGAGGGGCTGATTGGACCTCCTCCTGTTCTTGTGTAACAGGCTCAAGGGATTAATTGGCCTCCTCCTGTTCCTGTGTAACAGGCTCAAGGGGCTGAATGGCCTTCTCCTGTTCCTGTGTCACAGGCTGGAGGGGCTGAATGGCCTCCTCCTGTTAGTGTGTAACAGGCCCGAGTGGCTGAATGGGCCTTCTCCTGCTTTTGTGTAACAGGCCCGAGGGGCTGAATGGCTTTCTCCTGTTCCTGTGTAACAGGCTCGAGGGGCTGAATGGCCTCCTCCTGTTCATGTGTAACAGACCCGAGTGGCTGAATGGCCTTGTCCTGTTCCTGTGTAACAGGCTCGAGGGGCTGAATGGCCTCCTCCTGTTCCTGTGTAATAGGCTTGAGGGGCTGAATGGCCACCTCCTGATCCTGTGTAACAGGCTCGAGGGGCTGAATGGCGTCCTGATCCAGTGTAACAGGCTCGAGGGCCTGAATAGGCCACCTCCTTTTCCTGTGCAACTGTCCCGAGGGGCTGAATGGCCTCCTCCTGTTCCTGTGTAACAGGCACGAGAGGCTGAAAGGCCTCCTCCTGTTCCTGTGTAACAGGCTCGAGGGGCTGAATGGCCTCCTCCTGTTCCTGTGTAATAGGCTCGAGGGGGTGAATGGCCTCCTCCTGTTCCTGTGTCGCATGCTTGAGGGGCTGAATGGCCTCATCCTGTTCCTGTGTAACAGGCTCGAGGGACTGAATGGTCTCCGCCTGTTCCTGTGTAACAGGCTCGAGGGCTTGAATGGGCCTCCTCCTGTTTCTGTGTAACAGGCTCGAGGGGCTGAATGGGCCTCCTCCTGTTCCTGTGTAACATGCTCGAGGGGCTGAATGGCCTTCTCCTGTTCCTGTGTAACAGGCTCGAGGGGATGAATGGCCTCTTGTTCCTGTGTAACAGGCTTGAGGGGCTGAATGGACTCCTCCTGTTCCTGAGTAACAGGCTCGAGGGGCTGAATGGCCTCCTCCTGTTCCTGTGTCACAGGCTCGATGTGCTGAATGGCCTCCTCCTGTTCCTGTGTAAAAGGCTCGAGGGGCTGAATAGGCCTCCTCCTGTTCCTGTGTAGTAGGCTCGAGGGGCTGAATGGCACCTCCTGATCCTGAGTAACAGGCTCGATGGGCTGAATGGACTCCTGTTCCTGTGTATCGGGCTCGAGGGGCTGAATGGCCCACCTCCTGTTCCTGTGCAACAGTCTCGAGGGGCAGAATGGCCTCCTCCTGTTCCTGTGTAACAGGCACGAGGGGCTAAAAGGCCTCCTCCTGTTCCTGTGTAACATTCACGAGGGGCTGAATGGCCCCCTCCTGTTCCTGTGTAATAGGCTCGAGGGGGTGATTGGCCTCCTCCTGTTCCTATGTCGCATGCTTGAGGGGCTGAATGGCCTCCTCCTGTTCCTGTGTAACAGGCTCGAGAGGCTGAATGGCCTCCTCCTGTTCCTGTGTCACAGGGTCGATGGACTGAATGGTCTCCTCCTGTTCCTGTGTAACAGGCTCGAGGGGTTGAATGGGCCGCCTCCTGTTTCTGTGTAACAGGCTCGAGGGGCTGAATGGGCCTCCTCCTGTTCCTGTGTAACATGCTCGAGGGGCTGAATGTCCTACTCCTGTTCCTGTGTAACAGGCTCGAGGGGATGAATGGCCTCTTGTTCCTGTGTAACAGGCTTGAGGGGCTGAATGGACTCCTCCTGTTCCTGAGTAACAGGCTCGAGGGGCTGAATGGCCTACTCCTGTTCCTGTGTCAGAGGCTCGATGTGCTGAATGGCCTCCTCCTGTTCCTGTGTAAAAGGCTCGAGGGGCTGAATGGGCCTCCTCCTGTTCCTGTGTAACCTGCTTGTGGGATGAATTGGCCTCCTCCTGTTCTTGTACCACAGGCTCGATGGGCTGAATGGCCACCTCCTGTTCCTGTATAACAGGCTTGAGGGGCTGAATGGCCTCCTCCTGTTCCTGTGTAACAGGCTCTTGGGGCTGAATGGCCTCCTCCTGTTCCTGTGTCACAGGCTCGATGGGCTGTATAGCCTCCTCATGTTCCTGTGTAACAGGCTCGAGGGGCTGAACGGCCTCCTCCTGTTCCGGTGTAACAGGCTCGAGGGATTAATTGGATCCTCCTGTTCCTTTGTAACAGGCTCCAGGGGCTGAATGGGCCTCTTCCTGTTCCTCTGTAACAGGCTCGAGGGATTAATTGGATCCTCCTGTTCCTGTGTAACAGGCTCAAGGGGCTGAATGGTTCTCTTCCTGTTCCTGTGTAACAGGCTCGAGGGGATGAATGGCCTTTTTTTCCTGTGTAACAGGCTTGAGGGGCTGAATGGCCTCCTCCTGTTCCTGTGTAACAGGCTCGAGGGGCTGAATGGCCTCCTCCTGTTCCTGTGTTACAGGCTCGAGGGGCTGAATGGGCCTCCTCCTGTTCCTGTGTAACAGGCTCAAGGTGCTGAATGGGTCTCCTCCTGTTCCTGTGTAACATGCTCGAGGGGCTGAATGGCCTCCTCCTGTTCCTGTGTAACAGGCTCGAGGGGCTGAATGGCCTCCTCCTGTTCCTGTGTAACAGGCTCGAGGGGCTGAATGGCCTCCTCCTGTTCCTGTGTAACAGGCTCGAGGGGCTGAAAGGCCTCCTCCTGTTCCTGTGTAACAGGCTCGAGGGGCTGAAAGGCCTCCTCCTGTTCCTGTGTAACATGCTGGAGGGGATGAATGGCCTCCTCCAGTTCCTGTGTAACAGGCTCGAGGGGCTGAATGGCCTCCTCCTGTTCCTGTGTCACAGGCTCGATGGACTGAATGGCCTCCTCCTGTTCCTGTGTAACAGGCTCGAGGGGTTGAATGGGCCTCCTCCCGTTCCTGTGTCACAGGCTCGATGGACTTAATGGTCTCCTCCTGTTCCTGTGTAACAGGCTCGAGGGCTTGAATGGGCCTCCTCCTGTTTCTGTGTAACAGGCTCGAGGGGCTGAATGGGCATTCTCCTGTTTTGTGTAACAGGCTCGAGGGACTGAATGGCCTCCTCCTGTTCCTGTGTAACAGGCTCGAGGGGCTGAATGGCCTCCTCCTGTTCCTGTGTAACAGGCTCAAGGTGCTGAATGGGCTCCTCCTGTTCCTGTGTAACAGGCTCGAGGGGCTGAATGGCCTCCTCCTGTTCCTGTGTAACAGGCTCGAGCGGATGAATGGCCTCTTGTTCCTGTGTAACAGGCTTGAGGGGCTGAATGGACTCCTCTGTTCCTGAGTAACAGGCTCGAGGGGCTGAATGGCCTCCTCCTGTTCCTGTGTCACAGGCTCGATGTGCTGAATGGCCTCCTCCTGTTCCTGTGTAAAAGGCTCGAGGGGCTGAATAGGCCTCATCCTGTTCCTGTGTAACAGGCTTGAGGGATGAATTGGCTTCCTCCTGTTCTTGTACCACAGGCTCGATGGGCTGTTTGGCCTCCTCCTGTTCCTGTGTAACAGGCTTGAGGGGCTGAATGGCCTCCTCCTGTTCCTGCGTAACTGGCTCTTGGGGCTGAATGGCCTCCTCATGTTCCTGTGTCACAGGCTCGATGGGCTGTATAGCCTCCTCATGTTCCTGTGTAACAGGCTCGAGGGGCTGAACGGCCTCCTCCAGTTCCTGTGTAACAGGCTCGAGGGATTAATTGGATCCTCCTGTTCCTGTGTAACAGGCTCAAGGGGCTGAATGGGCCTCTTCCTGTTCCTGTGTAACAGGCTCGAGGGATTAATTGGATCCTCCTGTTCCTGTGTAACAGGCTCAAGGGGCTGAATGGGCCTCCTCCTGTTCCTGTGTTACAGGCTCGAGGGTCTGAATGGCCTCCACCTATTCCTGTGTAACAGGCTCGATGGGCTGAATGGGCCTCCTCCTGTTTCTGTGTAACAGGCTCGAGGGGCTGAATGGCCTCCTCCTGTTCCTGTGTTACAGGCTCAAGGGGCTGAATGGGCCTCCTGCTGTTTCTGTGTAACAGGCTCGAGGGGCTGAATGGGCCTCCTCCTGTTCCTGTGTAACAGGCTCAAGGGGCTGAATGGCCTCCTCCTGTTCCTGTGTAAGAGGCTCAATGGCCTGAATGGGCCTCCTCCTGTTCCTGTGTAACAGGTTCGAGGGGATGAATGACCTCCTCCTGTTTCTGTCTAACAGACTCGTACGGCTGAATGTGCCTCCTCCTGTTCCTGTGTAACAGGCTCAAGGGGCTGAATGGGCCTCCTCCTGTTCCTGTGTAACATGCTCGAGGGGCTGAATGGCCTCCTCCTGTTCCTGTGTCACAGGCTCGATGGGCTGAATGGCCTCCTCCTGTTCCTGTGTAACAGGCTCGAGGGGCTGAATGGCCTCCTCCTGTTCATGTGTAACAGACCCGAGTGGCTGAATGGCCTTGTCCTGTTCCTGTGTAACAGGCTCGAGGGGCTGACTGGACTCCTCCTGTTCCTGTGTAATAGGCTCGAGGGGCTGAATGGCACATCCTGATCCTGAGTAACAGGCTCGATGGGCTGAATGGACTCCTGTTCCTGTGTAACAGGCTGGAGGGGCTGAATGGCCCACCTCCTGTTCCTGTGCAACAGTCTCGAGGGGCTGAATGGCCTCCTCCTGTTCCTGTGTAACAGGCACGAGGGGCTGAATGGCCCCCTCCTGTTCCTGTGTAATAGGCTCGAGGGGGTGATTGGCCTCCTCCTGTTCCTGTGTCACATGCTTGAGTGGCTGAATGGCCTCCTCCTGTTCCTGTGTAACAGGCTCGAGAGGCTGAATGGCCTCCTCCTGTTCCTGTGTCACAGGGTCGATGGACTGAATGGTCTCCTCCTGTTCCTGTGTAACAGGCTCGAGGGGTTGAATGGGCCTCCTCCTATTTCTGTGTAACAGGCTCGAGGGGCTGAATGGGCCTCCTCCTGTTCCTGTGTAACATGCTCGAGGGGCTGAATGGCCTACTCCTGTTCCTGTGTAACAGGCTCGAGGGGATGAATAGCCTCTTGTTCCTGTGTAAGAGGCTTGAGGGGCTGAATGGACTCCTCCTGTTCCTGAGTAACAGGCTCGAGGGGCTGAATGGCCTACTCCTGTTCCTGTATCACAAGCTCGAGGGGCTGAATGGGCCTCCTGATGTTCCTGTGTAACAGGGTTGAGGGATGAATTGGCCTCCTCCTGTTCTTGTACCACAGGCTCGATGGGCTGAATGGCCTCCTCCTGTTCCTGTGTAACAGGCTTGAGGGGCTGAATGGCCTCCTCCTGTTCCTGTGTAACAGGCTCTTGGGGCTGAATGGCCTCCTCCTGTTCCTGTGTCACAGGCTCGATGGGCTGTATAGCCTCCTCATGTTCCTGTGTAACAGGCTCGAGGGGCTGAACGGCCTCCTCCTGTTCCTGTGTAACAGGCTCGAGGGATTAATTGGATCCTCCTGTTCCTTTGTAACAGGCTCCAGGGGCTGAATGGGCCTCTTCCTGTTCCTCTGTAACAGGCTCGAGGGATTAATTGGATCCTCCTGTTCCTGTGTAACATGCTCGAGGGGCTGAATGGCCTACTCCTGTTCCTGTGTAACAGGCTCGAGGGGATGAATGGCCTCTTGTTCCTGTGTAACAGGCTTGAGGGGCTGAATGGACTCCTCCTGTTCCTGTGTAACAGGCTCAAGGGGCTGAATGGGCCTCCCCCTGTTTCTGTGTAACAGGCACGAGGGGCTGAATGGGCCTCCTGCTGTTCCTGTGTAACAGGCTCGAGGGATTAATTTGCCTCCTCCTGTTCCTGTGTAACAGGCTCGAGGGGCTGAATGGTCTCCTCCTGTTCCTGTGTAACAGGCTTGAGGGACTGAATGGCCTCCTCCTTTTCCAGCGTAATAGGCTCAAGGGGCTGAACGGCCTCCGCCTGTTCCTATGTAACAGACTCGAGGGGCTGAATGTCCTCCTCCTGTTCCTGTGTAACAGGCTCGAGGGATTAATTTGCCACCTCCTGTTCCTGTGTAACAGGCTCAAGGGGCTGAATGGGCCTCCTGCTGTTCCTGTGTATCAGGCTCGAGGGGCTGAATGGCCTTCTCCTGTTCCTGGGTACCAGGCTCGAGGGACTGAATGGCCTCCTCCTTTTCCTGCGTAACAGGCTCAAGGGGCTGAACGGCCTCCTACTGTTCCTGTGTAACAGGCTCGAGTGGCTGAATGGCCTCCTCCTGTTCCTGTGTAACAGGCTCGAGGGGCTGAATGGCCTCCTCCTGTTCCTGTGTAAGATGCTCAAGGGGCTGAATGGGCCTCCTCCTGTTCCTGTGTAACAGGTTCGAGGGGCTGAATGTCCTCCTCCTGTCCCTGTGTAACAGGTTCGAGGGGCTGAATGTCCTCCTCCTGTTCCAGTGTAACAGGTTCGAGGGGCTGAATGTCCTCCTCCTGTCCCTGTGTAACAGGTTCGAGGGGCTGAATGTCCTCCTCCTGTTCCTGTGTAACATGCTCGAGGGGCTGAATGGCCTCCTCCTGTTCCAGTGTAACAGGCTCGAGGGGCTGAATGACCTCCTCCTGTTCCTGTGTAACAGGCTCGAGGGGCTGAATGGGCCTTCTCCTGTTCCTGTGTAAAAGGCTCGAGGGATTAATTGGCCTCCTCCTGTTCCTGTGTAACAGGCTCGAGGGGCTGAATGGGACTCCTCCTGTTCCTGTGTAACAGGCTCAAGGGATTAAATGGCCTCCTCCTGTTCCTGTGTAACAGGCTCAAGGGGCTGAATGGCCTCCTCCTGTTCTTGTGTCACAGGCTCGATGGGCTGAATGGCCTCCACCTGTTCCTGTTTAACAGGCTCGAGAGGCTGAATGGGCCTCCTCCTGTTTCTGTGTAACAGGCCCGAGTGGCTGAATGGGCCTTCTCCTGCTTTTGTGTAATAGGCTCGAGGGGCTGAATGGGCCTCCTCCTGTTTCTGTGCAACAGGCCCGAGTGGCTGAATGGGCCCCCTCCTGTTTCTGTGTAACAGTCTCGAGGGGCTGACTGGCCTCCTCCTTTTCCTGTGTAACAGGGCCGAGGGGCTGAATGGCCTACTCCTGTTCCTATGTAACAGGCCACAGTGGCTGAATGTCCTCGTCCTGTACCTGTGCAACAGGCCCGAGGGGTTAAACGGCCTCCTCCTGTTCCTGTGTAACAGGGTTGAGGGGCTGGATGTCCTCCTGTTCCTGCATAACAGGCTCGTGTGGCTGATTGGCCTCCTCCTTTTCCTGTGCAACAGGCCCGAGCGGTTAAACGGCCTCCTCCTGTTTCTATGTAACAGGCACGATGGGCTGAATGGCCTCCTCCTGTTCTTGTATAACAGGCTCGAGGACTGAATGGGCTCCTCCTTTTCCAGTGTAACAGGCTCGAGGGGCTGACTGGACTCATCCTGTACCTGTGAAACAGGCTCGAGGGGCTGAATGGCCTCCTCCTGTTCCTGTGTAACAGGCTCAAGGGGCTGAATGGCCTCCTCCTGTTCCTGTGTAACAGGCTCAACGGGCTGAATGGCCTCCTCCTGTTACTTTGTAACAGGCTCAAGGGGCTGAAAGGCCTCCTCCTGTTCCTGTGTAACAGTCTCAACTGGCTGAATGGCCTCCTCCTGTTCCTGTGTGACAGGCTCGGGGGGCTGAATGGGCCTCCTCCTGTTCCTGTGTAACAGGCTCGAGGGGCTGAATGGCCTCCTCCTGTTCCTGTGTAACA
>JASTWF010000476.1:223780-362606 GCA_030390025.1 Squalus acanthias | reverse complement strand
CTCTCTTTCACCCTCCCTCCCTCTCTTTCACCCTCCCTCCCTCTCTTTCACCCTCCCTCCCTCTCTTTCACCCTCCCTCCCTCTCTTTCACCCTCTCTTTCACCCTCCCTCCCTCTCTTTCACCCTCTCTTTCACCCTCCCTCCCTCTCTTTCACCCTCTCTTTCACCCTCCCTCCCTCTCTTTCACCCTCCCTCCCTCCCTCTCTTTCACCCTCCCTCCCTCCCTCTCTTTCACCCTCCCTCCCTCCCTCTCTTTCACCCTCCCTCCCTCCCTCTCTCTCTCTCCCTCCCTCACCACCTCTCTCTCCCTCCCTCACCCCCTCTCTCTCCCATTAACTCCCTCCCTCACTAACCCTGTCCCTCCCCCTGCCCTCCGGGCGTGGAGACGCTCCTTCACACCCGGAACCTTCACACAAGGAGCCGTGTGCCGCATACAAAGCGAAGCCCCCGCCCGAGGACTCACCTCCAGCTGACCTGCTCTCTCCAGCTCCATGACTCGCTCCTCCTGGGTTCCACACTCGCTTCTCACCGGCCGCCCATTAGTCTCATTTATCCCAGCGGCTCAAACCGGCTCCGCTTAAAGGGGCCACTAACTGGGACAGGTTAGAGATAGAGAGAGAAAAAAGGTAGAGAGATCGACAGTAGAGAGACACACACAGAGATAGAGATGGTAGGGAGAGATAGAGAAGGAAGAGAGACACAGATAGATAGAGAGAGGGAAAGAGAGATAGAGATTGAAATATAGATGGAGAGAGAGAAGGTAGAGAGATATAGATAAAGGGAGAGAGGGGGTAGAAGGAGATCGACAGAAGGTAAAGAAATAGATAGACAGAAGGTAGAGAGAGAGAGAGATAGAGAGACAGAAGGTGGAGAGAGATAGAGAGACAGAAGGTAGAGAGAGATAGAGAGACAGAAGGTAGAGAGAGATAGAGAGACAGAAGGTAGAGAGAGATAGATAGACAGAAGGTAGAGAGAGATAGAGAGACAGAAGGTAGAGAGACAGAAGGTAGAGAGAGATAGAGAAACAGAAGGTAGAGAGAGATAGAGAGACAGAAGGTAGAGAGAGATAGAGAGACAGAAGGTAGAGAAGAGAGACAGAAGGTAGAGAGAGATAGAGAGACAGAAGGTAGAGAGAGATAGAGAGACAGAAGGTAGAGATAGAGAGAGACAGGAGGTAGAGAGACAGAAGGTCGAGAGAGGTAGAGAGACAGAAGGTCGAGAGAGATAGAGAGACAGAAGGTCGAGAGAGATAGAGAGACAGAAGGTCGAGAGAGATAGAGAGACAGAAGGTCGAGAGAGATAGAGAGACAGAAGGTCGAGAGAGATAGAGAGACAGAAGGTCGAGAGAGATAGAGAGACAGAAGGTCGAGAGAGATAGAGAGACAGAAGGTCGAGAGAGATAGAGAGACAGAAGGTCGAGAGAGATAGAGAGACAGAAGGTCGAGAGAGATAGAGAGACAGAAGGTCGAGAGAGATAGAGAGACAGAAGGTCGAGAGAGATAGAGAGACAGAAGGTCGAGAGAGATAGAGAGACAGAAGGTCGAGAGAGATAGAGAGACAGAAGGTCGAGAGAGATAGAGAGACAGAAGGTCGAGAGAGATAGAGAGACAGAAGGTCGAGAGAGATAGAGAGACAGAAGGTCGAGAGAGATAGAGAGACAGAAGGTCGAGAGAGATAGAGAGACAGAAGGTCGAGAGAGATAGAGAGACAGAAGGTCGAGAGAGATAGAGAGACAGAAGGTCGAGAGAGATAGAGAGACAGAAGGTCGAGAGAGATAGAGAGACAGAAGGTCGAGAGAGATAGGGAGACAGAAGGTCGAGAGAGATAGGGAGACAGAAGGTCGAGAGAGATAGGGAGACAGAAGGTCGAGAGAGATAGGGAGACAGAAGGTCGAGAGAGATAGGGAGACAGAAGGTCGAGAGAGATAGGGAGACAGAAGGTCGAGAGAGATAGGGAGACAGAAGGTCGAGATGATAGGGAGACAGAAGGTCGAGAGAGATAGATAGGGTGATAGACAGAAGGTCGAGAGAGATAGGGAGACAGAAGGTCGAGAGAGATAGGGAGACAGAAGGTCGAGAGAGATAGGGAGACAGAAGGTCGAGAGAGATAGGGAGACAGAAGGTCGAGAGAGATAGGGAGACAGAGGTCGAAGAGATAGGGAGACAGAAGGTCGGAGAGATAGGGAGACAGAAGGTCGAGAGAGATAGGGAGACAGAAGGTCGAGAGAGATAGGGAGACAGAAGGTCGAGAGAGATAGGGAGACAGAAGGTCGAGAGAGATAGGGAGACAGAAGGTCGAGAGGATAGGGAGACAGAAGGTCGAGAGAGAGGGAGACAGAAGGTCGAGAGAGATAGGGAGACAGAAGGTCGAGAGAGATAGGGAGACAGAAGGTCGAGAGAGATAGGGAGACAGAAGGTCGAGAGAGATAGGGAGACAGAAGGTCGAGAGAGATAGGGAGACAGAAGGTCGAGAGTGAGAGATAGGGAGACAGAAGGTCGAGAGAGATAGGGAGGACAGAAGGTCGAGAGAGATAGGGAGACAGAAGGTCGAGAGGAGATAGGGAGACAGAAGGTCGAGAGAGATAGGGAGACAGAAGGTCGAGAGAGATAGGGAGACAGAAGGTCGAGAGGATAGGGAGACAGAAGGTCGAGAGAGATAGGGAGACAGAAGGTCGAGAGAGATAGGGAGACAGAAGGTCGAGAGAGATAGGGAGACGAAGGTCGAGAGAGATAGGGAGACAGAAGGTCGAGAGAGATATAGGAGACAGAAGGTCGAGAGAGATAGGGAGACAGAAGGTCGAGAGAGATAGGGAGACAGAAGGTCGAGAGAGATAAGGGAGACAGAAGGTCGAGAGAGATAGGGAGACAGAAGGTCGAGGAGAGATAGGGAGACAGAAGGTCGAGAGAGATAGGGAGACAGAAGGTCGAGAGAGATAGGGAGACAGAAGTCGAGAGAGATAGGGAGACAGAAGGTCGAGAGAGATAGGAGACAGATGTCGAGAGAGATAGGGAGACAGAAGGTCGAGAGAGATAGGGAGACAGAAGGTCGAGAGAGATAGGGAGACAGAAGGTCGAGAGAGATAGGGAGACAGAAGGTCGAGAGAGATAGGGAGACAGAAGGTCGAGAGAGATAGGGAGACAGAAGGTCGAGAGAGATAGGGAGACAGAAGGTCGAGAGAGATAGGGAGACAGAAGGTCGAGAGAGATAGGGAGACAGAAGGTCGAGAGAGATAGGGAGACAGAAGGTCGAGAGAGATAGGGAGACAGAAGGTCGAGAGAGATAGGGAGACAGAAGGTCGAGAGAGATAGGGAGACAGAAGGTCGAGAGAGATAGGGAGACAGAAGGTCGAGAGAGATAGGGAGACAGAAGGTCGAGAGAGATAGGGAGACAGAAGGTCGAGAGAGATAGGGAGACAGAAGGTCGAGAGAGATAGGGAGACAGAAGGTCGAGAGAGATAGGGAGACAGAAGGTCGAGAGAGATAGGGAGACAGAAGGTCGAGAGAGATAGGGAGACAGAAGGTCGAGAGAGATAGGGAGACAGAAGGTCGAGAGAGATAGGGAGACAGAAGGTCGAGAGAGATAGGGAGACAGAAGGTCGAGAGAGATAGGGAGACAGAAGGTCGAGAGAGATAGGGAGACAGAAGGTCGAGAGAGATAGGGAGACAGAAGGTCGAGAGAGATAGGGAGACAGAAGGTCGAGAGAGATAGGGAGACAGAAGGTCGAGAGAGATAGGGAGACAGAAGGTCGAGAGAGATAGGGAGACAGAAGGTCGAGAGAGATAGGGAGACAGAAGGTCGAGAGAGATAGGGAGACAGAAGGTCGAGAGAGATAGGGAGACAGAAGGTCGAGAGAGATAGGGAGACAGAAGGTCGAGAGAGATAGGGAGACAGAAGGTCGAGAGAGATAGGGAGACAGAAGGTCGAGAGAGATAGGGAGACAGAAGGTCGAGAGAGATAGGGAGACAGAAGGTCGAGAGAGATAGGGAGACAGAAGGTCGAGAGAGATAGGGAGACAGAAGGTCGAGAGAGATAGAGAGACAGAAGGTCGAGAGAGATAGAGAGACAGAAGGTCGAGAGAGATAGAGAGACAGAAGGTCGAGAGAGATAGAGAGACAGAAGGTCGAGAGTAGGAGACAGAAGGTCGAGAGAGAGACAGAAGGTCGAGAGAGATAGAGAGACAGAAGGTCGAGAGAGATAGAGAGACAGAAGGTCGAGAGAGATAGAGAGACAGAAGGTCGAGAGAGATAGAGAGACAGAAGGTCGAGAGAGATAGAGAGACAGAAGGTCGAGAGAGATAGAGAGACAGAAGGTCGAGAGAGTTAGAGAGACAGAAGGTCGAGACGAGATAGAGAGACAGAAGGTCGAGAGAGATAGAGAGACAGAAGGTCGAGAGAGATAGAGAGACAGAAGGTCGAGAGAGATAGAGAGACAGAAGGTCGAGAGAGATAGAGAGCAGAAGGTCGAGAGAGATAGAGAGACAGAAGGTCGAGAGAGATAGAGAGACAGAAGGTCGAGAGAGATAGAGAGACAGAAGGTCGAGAGAGATAGAGAGACAGAAGGTCGAGAGAGATAGAGAGACAGAAGGTCGAGAGAGATAGAGAGACAGAAGGTCGAGAGAGATAGAGAGACAGAAGGTCGAGAGAGATAGAGAGACAGAAGGTCGAGAGAGATAGAGAGACAGAAGGTCAGAGAGAGATAGAGAGACAGAAGGTCGAGAGAGATAGAGAGACAGAAGGTCGAGAGAGATAGAGAGACAGAAGGTCGAGAGAGATAGAGAGACAGAAGGTCGAGAGAGATAGAGAGACAGAAGGTCGAGAGAGATAGAGAGACAGAAGTCGAGAGAATAGAGAGACAGAAGGTCGAGAGAGATAGAGAGACAGAAGGTCGAGAGAGATAGAGAGACAGAAGGTCGAGAGAGATAGTGAGAGAACAGAAGGTCGAGAGAGATAGAGAGACAGAAGGTCGAGAGAGATAGAGAGACAGAAGGTCGAGAGAGATAGAGAGACAGAAGGTCGAGAGAGATAGAGAGACAGAAGGTCGAGAGAGATAGAGAGACAGAAGTCGAGAGAGATAGAGAGACAGAAGGTCGAGAGAGATAGAGAGACAGAAGGTCGAGAGAGATAGAGAGACAGAAGGTCGAGAGAGATAGAGAGACAGAAGGTCGAGAGAGATAGAGAGACAGAAGGTCGAGAGAGATAGAGAGACAGAAGGTCGAGAGAGATAGAGAGACAGAAGGTCGAGAGAGATAGAGAGACAGAAGGTCGAGAGAGATAGAGAGACAGAAGGTCGAGAGAGATAGAGAGACAGAAGGTCGAGAGAGATAGAGAGACAGAAGGTCGAGAGAGATAGAGAGACAGAAGGTCGAGAGAGATAGAGAGACAGAAGGTCGAGAGAGATAGAGAGACAGAAGGTCGAGAGAGATAGAGAGACAGAAGGTCGAGAGAGATAGAGAGACAGAAGGTCGAGAGAGATAGAGAGACAGAAGGTCGAGAGAGATAGAGAGACAGAAGGTCGAGAGAGATAGAGAGACAGAAGGTCGAGAGAGATAGAGAGACAGAAGGTCGAGAGAGATAGAGAGACAGAAGGTCGAGAGAGATAGAGAGACAGAAGGTCGAGAGAGATAGAGAGACAGAAGGTCGAGAGAGATAGAGAGACAGAAGGTCGAGAGAGATAGAGAGACAGAAGGTCGAGAGAGATAGAGAGACAGAAGGTCGAGAGAGATAGAGAGACAGAAGGTCGAGAGAGATAGAGAGACAGAAGGTCGAGAGAGATAGAGAGACAGAAGGTCGAGAGAGATAGAGAGACAGAAGGTCGAGAGAGATAGAGAGACAGAAGGTCGAGAGAGATAGAGAGACAGAAGGTCGAGAGAGATAGAGAGACAGAAGGTCGAGAGAGATAGAGAGACAGAAGGTCGAGAGAGATAGAGAGACAGAAGGTCGAGAGAGATAGAGAGACAGAAGGTCGAGAGAGATAGAGAGACAGAAGGTCGAGAGAGATAGAGAGACAGAAGGTCGAGAGAGATAGAGAGACAGAAGGTCGAGAGAGATAGAGAGACAGAAGGTCGAGAGAGATAGAGAGACAGAAGGTCGAGAGAGATAGAGAGACAGAAGGTCGAGAGAGATAGAGAGACAGAAGGTCGAGAGAGATAGAGAGACAGAAGGTCGAGAGAGATAGAGAGACAGAAGGTCGAGAGAGATAGAGAGACAGAAGGTCGAGAGAGATAGAGAGACAGAAGGTCGAGAGAGATAGAGAGACAGAAGGTCGAGAGAGATAGAGAGACAGAAGGTCGAGAGAGATAGAGAGACAGAAGGTCGAGAGAGATAGAGAGACAGAAGGTCGAGAGAGATAGAGAGACAGAAGGTCGAGAGAGATAGAGAGACAGAAGGTCGAGAGAGATAGAGAGACAGAAGGTCGAGAGAGATAGAGAGACAGAAGGTCGAGAGAGATAGAGAGACAGAAGGTCGAGAGAGATAGAGAGACAGAAGGTCGAGAGAGATAGAGAGACAGAAGGTCGAGAGAGATAGAGAGACAGAAGGTCGAGAGAGATAGAGAGACAGAAGGTCGAGAGAGATAGAGAGACAGAAGGTCGAGAGAGATAGAGAGACAGAAGGTCGAGAGAGATAGAGAGACAGAAGGTCGAGAGAGATAGAGAGACAGAAGGTCGAGAGAGATAGAGAGACAGAAGGTCGAGAGAGATAGAGAGACAGAAGGTCGAGAGAGATAGAGAGACAGAAGGTCGAGAGAGATAGAGAGACAGAAGGTCGAGAGAGATAGAGAGACAGAAGGTCGAGAGAGATGGAGACAGAAGGTCGAGAGAGATAGAGAGACAGAAGGTCGAGAGAGATAGAGAGACAGAAGGTCGAGAGAGATAGAGAGACAGAAGGTCGAGAGAGATAGAGAGACAGAAGGTCGAGAGAGATAGAGAGACAGAAGGTCGAGAGAGATAGAGAGACAGAAGGTCGAGAGAGATAGAGAGCAGAAGGTCGAGAGGAGAGTGGAGAAGGCGAGAGAGATAGAGAGACAGAGGTCGAGAGAGATAGAGAGACAGAAGGTCGAGAGAGATAGAGAGACAGAAGGTCGAGAGAGATAGAGAGACAGAAGGTCGAGGAGAGTAGAGAGACAGAAGGTCGAGAGAGATAGAGAGACAGAAGGTCGAGAGAGATAGAGAGACAGAAGGTCGAGAGAGATAGAGAGACAGAAGGTCGAGAGAGATAGAGAGACAGAAGGTCGAGAGAGATAGAGAGACAGAAGGTCGAGAGAGATAGAGAGACAGAAGGTCGAGAGAGATAGAGAGACAGAAGGTCGAGAGAGATAGAGAGACAGAAGGTCGAGAGAGATAGAGAGACAGAAGGTCGAGGAGAGATAGAGAGACAGAAGGTCGAGAGAGATAGAGAGACAGAAGGTCGAGAGAGATAGAGAGACAGAAGGTCGAGAGAGATAGAGAGACAGAAGGTCGAGAGAGATAGAGAGACAGAAGGTCGAGAGAGATAGAGAGACAGAAGGTCGAGAGAGTTAGAGAGACAGAAGGTCGAGAGAGATAGAGAGACAGAAGGTCGAGAGAGATAGAGAGACAGAAGGTCGAGAGAGATAGAGAGACAGAAGGTCGAGAGAGATAGAGAGACAGAAGGTCGAGAGAGATAGAGAGACAGAAGGTCGAGAGAGATAGAGAGACAGAAGGTCGAGAGAGATAGAGAGACAGAAGGTCGAGAGAGATAGAGAGACAGAAGGTCGAGGAGAGATAGAGAGACAGAAGGTCGAGAGAGATAGAGAGACAGAAGGTCGAGAGAGATAGAGAGACAGAAGGTCGAGAGAGATAGAGAGACAGAAGGTCGAGAGAGATAGAGAGACAGAAGGTCGAGAGAGATAGAGAGACAGAAGGTCGAGAGAGATAGAGAGACAGAAGGTCGAGAGAGATAGAGAGACAGAAGGTCGAGAGAGATAGAGAGACAGAAGGTCGAGAGAGATAGAGAGACAGAAGGTCGAGAGAGATAGAGAGACAGAAGGTCGAGAGAGATAGAGAGACAGAAGGTCGAGAGAGATAGAGAGACAGAAGGTCGAGAGAGATAGAGAGACAGAAGGTCGAGAGAGATAGAGAGACAGCAGGTCGAGAGAGATAGGAGAGACAGAAGGTCGAGAGAGATAGAGAGACAGAAGGTCGAGAGAGATAGAGAGACAGAAGGTCGAGAGAGATAGAGAGACAGAAGGTCGAGAGAGATAGAGAGACAGAAGGTCGAGAGAGATAGAGAGACAGAAGGTCGAGAGAGATAGAGAGACAGAAGGTCGAGAGAGATAGAGAGACAGAAGGTCGAGAGAGATAGAGAGACAGAAGGTCGAGAGAGATAGAGAGACAGAAGGTCGAGAGAGATAGAGAGACAGAAGGTCGAGAGAGATAGAGAGACAGAAGGTCGAGAGAGATAGAGAGACAGAAGGTCGAGAGAGATAGAGAGACAGAAGGTCGAGAGAGATAGAGAGACAGAAGGTCGAGAGAGATAGAGAGACAGAAGGTCGAGAGAGATAGAGAGACAGAAGGTCGAGAGAGATAGAGAGACAGAAGGTCGAGAGAGATAGAGAGACAGAAGGTCGAGAGAGATAGAGAGACAGAAGGTCGAGAGAGATAGAGAGACAGAAGGTCGAGAGAGATAGAGAGACAGAAGGTCGAGAGAGATAGAGAGACAGAAGGTCGAGAGAGATAGAGAGACAGAAGGTCGAGAGAGATAGAGAGACAGAAGGTCGAGAGAGATAGAGAGACAGAAGGTCGAGAGAGATAGAGAGACAGAAGGTCGAGAGAGATAGAGAGACAGAAGGTCGAGAGAGATAGAGAGACAGAAGGTCGAGAGAGATAGAGAGACAGAAGGTCGAGAGAGATAGAGAGACAGAAGGTCGAGAGAGATAGAGAGACAGAAGGTCGAGAGAGATAGAGAGACAGAAGGTCGAGAGAGATAGAGAGACAGAAGGTCGAGAGAGATAGAGAGACAGAAGGTCGAGAGAGATAGAGAGACAGAAGGTCGAGAGAGATAGAGAGACAGAAGGTCGAGAGAGATAGAGAGACAGAAGGTCGAGAGAGATAGAGAGACAGAAGGTCGAGAGAGATAGAGAGACAGAAGGTCGAGAGAGATAGAGAGACAGAAGGTCGAGAGAGATAGAGAGACAGAAGGTCGAGAGAGATAGAGAGACAGAAGGTCGAGAGAGATAGAGAGACAGAAGGTCGAGAGAGATAGAGAGACAGAAGGTCGAGAGAGATAGAGAGACAGAAGGTCGAGAGAGATAGAGAGACAGAAGGTCGAGAGAGATAGAGAGACAGAAGGTCGAGAGAGATAGAGAGACAGAAGGTCGAGAGAGATAGAGAGACAGAAGGTCGAGAGAGATAGAGAGACAGAAGGTCGAGAGAGATAGAGAGACAGAAGGTCGAGAGAGATAGAGAGACAGAAGGTCGAGAGAGATAGAGAGACAGAAGGTCGAGAGAGATAGAGAGACAGAAGGTCGAGAGAGATAGAGAGACAGAAGGTCGAGAGAGATAGAGAGACAGAAGGTCGAGAGAGATAGAGAGACAGAAGGTCGAGAGAGATAGAGAGACAGAAGGTCGAGAGAGATAGAGAGACAGAAGGTCGAGAGAGATAGAGAGACAGAAGGTCGAGAGAGATAGAGAGACAGAAGGTCATAGATACATAGATACATAGAAGATAGGAGCAGGAGTAGGCCATCCGGCCCTTCGAGCCTGCTCCGCCATTTAATGAGATCATGGCTGATCCTTCAATTCAGTATCCCGTCCCCGCCTTCTCTCCGTAACCCTTAACCCCTTTTGCCTGTAGAAATATATCTAATTCCCTCTTAAATATATTTAATGAGCTGGCGTACACTGCCCTCTGTGGCAATGAGTTCCACAGGTTCACCACTCTCTGAGTGAAGAAATTCCCCCTCATTTCTGTCCTAAATGGTTTAGCCCTTATCCTTAAATTATGTCCTCTAGTTCTGTTCTCACCCGCCAAGGGAAACATTCCTTCTGCATCTAATCTGTCTAGACCTGTCAGAATTTTATACACTTCTATGAGGTCCCCTCTCAATCTTCTAAACTCCAGTGTGTACATCCCTAAACTACATAGTCTCTCCTCATAGGTCAATCCCGCCATTCCTGGTATCAGCCTGGTGAATCGCCGCTGCACCCCCTCCATGGCAAGAACATCTTTCCTCAGATGAGGCGACCAAAACTGTACACAGTACTCGAGGTGTGGTCTCACCAGTGCCCTGTACAGCTGCAGCAAGGTATCCCTGTTCCTGTATTCCAACCCTTTTGCTATGAAGGCCAGCATACCGTTTGCCTTCTTGACCGCCTGTTGCACCTGCATGCTCGCCTTCAGTGACTGGTGTACAAGAACACCCAGGTCTCTCTGTACTTCCCCCTCTCCCAATTTATTGCCATTTAAATAATAATTTGCCCTCCCGTTCCTGCACCCAAGGTGGATAACTTCGCACTTGTCCACATTATAGTGCATCTGCCATTTATCCGCCCAATCACCCAGTCTGTCCAAATCGCTCTGGAGCTTCCTGGTCTCCTCCTCTGAGCCCACCCCCCCTCCTAGTTTAGTGTCGTCTGCAAATTTGGAAATGCTGCATTCGACTCCCTGATCCAGGTCATTAATATAAATTGTGAACAGCTGGGGACCCAGGACAGATCCCTGTGGTACCCCACTTGTTACTGCCTGCCATTCAGAAAATGAGCCGTTTATTCCAACTCTCTGTTTTCTATCTGACAGCCAGTTCTCTATCCACGTCAATACTTTCCCCTTTATCCCATGAGCTTCAATTTTCCATGCTAATCTTTTATGTGGGACCTTATCGAAGGCCTTTTGGAAGTCCAGGTACACCACATCTACTGGCTCTCCCCCATCTATTTTACCAGTTACTCCCTCAAAAAATTCCAATAGATTAGTCAAGCACGATTTACCCTTTGTAAATCCATGTTGACTCTGTCCTATCCTGTCCCCATTTGCTAAGTGCTCGGCTATTTCATCCTTAATGATGGACTCCAGCATTTTGCCCACAACTGATGTAAGGCTTACAGGTCTGTAATTACCTGCTTTTTCCCTACCCCCCTTTTTGAATAGTGGGGTAACGTTAGCTACCCTCCAATCCATGGGCACTGTTCCCGAGTCTAATGAATTCTGAAAAATCATGCTTAGTGCATCCGCTATCTCTAGGGCCACCTCCTTCAGTACCCTAGGATGCATGTTATCAGGCCCTGGGGATTTGTCCGCCTTCAATCCCTTTAGCTTCCTTAACACCATATCCTTAGAGATATTGATTTGCGTCAGTTCCTCCTTTGCCAATGTCCCTATTTTTCCCGATATCCCAGGGAGGTTTTTTGTGTCTTCCTTCGTAAAGACTGACCCAAAGTATGCATTTAGTTGGTCTGCCATTTCCTTATTTCCCATTATATATTCCCCCGTATCTGACTGCAATGGACCAACTTTGGTTTTCACCAGTCTTTTCCTCTTGATATACTTATAAAAGCTTTTGGAGTTAGTTTTTATATTTTCCGCCAGCTTGCTTTCGTAAGCTATTTTGCCCTTCTTGATTAAGCCCTTTGCCCTCCTTTGCTCTATCTTAAACTGTTCCCAATCTTCCGCTCTGGCGCGTTTTTTGGCTATTTTATACGCCCTATCTTTGGATTTTATGCTGTCTCTAATTTCCCCTGTTATCCACGGTTGAGTCACCTTTTTAGATTTCCTTTTATGCCAGATTGGTATAAACAATTTTTGCAATTTTGTCATTCTATCTTTAAATGCTTGCCATTGTTTATCTACCTCCAGTCCTCCCAGGAACGTTGTCCAATCAGACCTACTCAGTTCCCGTCTAATGGCATCATAATTCCCCTTGTTTAAATTCAGGACCTGAGTCTCTGAGTCAATTTCTTCGCTCTCCATTTCGAGTGAGAAATCGATCATGTTATGATCGCTCTGACCCAAGGGTCGAGAGAGATAGAGAGACAGAAGGTCGAGAGAGATAGAGAGACAGAAGGTCGAGAGAGATAGAGAGACAGAAGGTCGAGAGAGATAGAGAGACAGAAGGTCGAGAGAGATAGAGAGACAGAAGGTCGAGAGAGATAGAGAGACAGAAGGTCGAGAGAGATAGAGAGACAGAAGGTCGAGAGAGATAGAGAGACAGAAGGTCGAGAGAGATAGAGAGACAGAAGGTCGAGAGAGATAGAGAGACAGAAGGTCGAGAGAGATAGAGAGACAGAAGGTCGAGAGAGATAGAGAGACAGAAGGTCGAGAGAGATAGAGAGACAGAAGGTCGAGAGAGATAGAGAGACAGAAGGTCGAGAGAGATAGAGAGACAGAAGGTCGAGAGAGATAGAGAGACAGAAGGTCGAGAGAGATAGAGAGACAGAAGGTCGAGAGAGATAGAGAGACAGAAGGTCGAGAGAGATAGAGAGACAGAAGGTCGAGAGAGATAGAGAGACAGAAGGTCGAGAGAGATAGAGAGACAGAAGGTCGAGAGAGATAGAGAGACAGAAGGTCGAGAGAGATAGAGAGACAGAAGGTCGAGAGAGATAGAGAGACAGAAGGTCGAGAGAGATAGAGAGACAGAAGGTCGAGAGAGATAGAGAGACAGAAGGTCGAGAGAGATAGAGAGACAGAAGGTCGAGAGAGATAGAGAGACAGAAGGTAGAGAGAGATAGAGAGACAGAAGGTAGAGAGAGACAGAAGGTCGAGAGAGATAGAGAGACAGAAGGTCGAGAGAGATAGAGAGACAGAAGGTCGAGAGAGATAGAGAGACAGAAGGTCGAGAGAGACAGAAGATAGAGAGAGATAGAGAGACAGAAGGTCGAGAGAGATAGAGAGACAGAAGGTCGAGAGAGATAGAGAGACAGAAGGTCGAGAGAGATAGAGAGACAGAAGGTCGAGAGAGATAGAGAGACAGAAGGTCGAGAGAGATAGAGAGACAGAAGGTCGAGAGAGATAGAGAGACAGAAGGTAGAGAGAGATAGAGAGACAGAAGGTCGAGAGAGATAGAGAGACAGAAGGTAGAGAGAGATAGAGAGACAGAAGGTAGAGAGAGACAGAAGGTAGAGAGAGATAGAGAGACAGAAGGTAGAGAGAGATAGAGAGACAGAAGGTAGAGAGAGATAGAGAGACAGAAGGTAGAGAGAGATAGAGAGACAGAAGGTAGAGAGAGATAGAGAGACAGAAGGTAGAGAGAGATAGAGAGACAGAAGGTAGAGAGAGATAGAGAGACAGAAGGTAGAGAGAGATAGCGAGACAGAAGGTAGAGAGAGATAGAGAGACAGAAGGTAGAGAGAGATAGAGAGACAGAAGGTAGAGAGAGACAGAAGGTCGAGAGAGATAGAGAGACAGAAGGTCGAGAGAGATAGAGAGACAGAAGGTCGAGAGAGATAGAGAGACAGAAGGTCGAGAGAGACAGAAGATAGAGAGAGATAGAGAGACAGAAGGTCGAGAGAGATAGAGAGACAGAAGGTCGAGAGAGATAGAGAGACAGAAGGTCGAGAGAGATAGAGAGACAGAAGGTCGAGAGAGATAGAGAGACAGAAGGTCGAGAGAGATAGAGAGACAGAAGGTCGAGAGAGATAGAGAGACAGAAGGTCGAGAGAGATAGAGAGACAGAAGGTCGAGAGAGATAGAGAGACAGAAGGTAGAGAGAGATAGAGAGACAGAAGGTAGAGAGAGATAGAGAGACAGAAGGTAGAGAGAGACAGAAGGTAGAGAGAGATAGAGAGACAGAAGGTAGAGAGAGATAGAGAGACAGAAGGTAGAGAGAGATAGAGAGACAGAAGGTAGAGAGAGATAGAGAGACAGAAGGTAGAGAGAGATAGAGAGACAGAAGGTAGAGAGAGACAGAAGGTAGAGAGAGATAGAGAGACAGAAGGTCGAGAGAGATAGAGAGACAGAAGGTCGAGAGAGATAGAGAGACAGAAGGTCGAGAGAGACAGAAGATCGAGAGAGATAGAGAGACAGAAGGTCGAGAGAGATAGAGAGACAGAAGGTCGAGAGAGATAGAGAGACAGAAGGTCGAGAGAGATAGAGAGACAGAAGGTCGAGAGAGATAGAGAGACAGAAGGTCGAGAGAGATAGAGAGACAGAAGGTCGAGAGAGATAGAGAGACAGAAGGTCGAGAGAGATAGAGAGACAGAAGGTAGAGAGAGATAGAGAGACAGAAGGTAGAGAGAGATAGAGAGACAGAAGGTAGAGAGAGATAGAGAGACAGAAGGTAGAGAGAGACAGAAGGTAGAGAGAGATAGAGAGACAGAAGGTAGAGAGAGATAGAGAGACAGAAGGTAGAGATAGATAAAGAGACAGAAGGTAGAGAGATAGAGAGACTGAAGGTAGAGAGGGAGATAGACAGACTGAAGGTAGAGAGGAAGATAGACAGACTGAAGGTAGAGAGGAAGATAGACAGACTGAAGGTAGAGAGGTAGATAGACGGACAGAAGGTAGAGGGAGATAGACGGACAGAAGGTAGAGAGAGATAGACAGACAGAAGGTAGAGAGAGATAGACAGACAGAAGGTAGAGAGAGATAGAGAGACAGAAGGTAGAGAGAGATAAAGAGACAGAAGGTAGAGAGATAGAGAGACTGAAGGTAGAGAGGGAGATAGACAGACTGAAGGTAGAGAGGAAGATAGACAGACTGAAGGTAGAGAGGTAGATAGACAGACTGAAGGTAGAGAGGTAGATAGACGGACAGAAGGTAGAGGGAGATAGACGGACAGAAGGTCGAGAGAGATAGAGAGACAGAAGGTCGAGAGAGATAGAGAGACAGAAGGTCGAGAGAGATAGAGAGACAGAAGGTCGAGAGAGATAGAGAGACAGAAGGTCGAGAGAGATAGAGAGACAGAAAGTAGAGAGAGATAGAGAGACAGAAGGTAGAGAGAGATAGAGAGACAGAAGGTAGAGAGAGATAGAGAGACAGAAGGTAGAGAGAGATAGAGAGACAGAAGGTAGAGAGAGACAGAAGGTAGAGAGAGATAGAGAGACAGAAGGTAGAGAGAGATAGAGAGACAGAAGGTAGAGATAGATAAAGAGACAGAAGGTAGAGAGATAGAGAGACTGAAGGTAGAGAGGGAGATAGACAGACTGAAGGTAGAGAGGAAGATAGACAGACTGAAGGTAGAGAGGTAGATAGACAGACTGAAGGTAGAGAGGTAGATAGACGGACAGAAGGTAGAGGGAGATAGACGGACAGAAGGTAGAGGGAGATAGACGGACAGAAGGTAGAGAGAGATAGACAGACAGAAGGTAGAGAGAGATAGATAGATAGAAGTTAGAGATAGAAGGTAGAGAGAGAGAGATAGAGAGAGATAGTTAGAGAGACAGACAGAAGTTAGAGATAGACAGAATGTAGAGTGAGATAGATAGACAGAAGGTAGAGATAGAAAGATAGACAGAAAGTAGAGAGAGATAGATAGATAGAAGGGAGAGAGAGATAGAAGGGAGAGATAGATAGATCGAGTGATAGACAGAAGGTAGAGATAGACAGACAGATAGACAGAAGGTAGTGAGAGATAGATAGAAGGTAGAGAGAGATTGATAGAAGGTAGAAATAGATAGATAGACAGCAGGTAGAGATTGATAGAAGGTAGATAGCGAGTGATAGATAGACAGAATCAGACTCTTCTCCCTATCACATCAAACCTCTATATGACCTGATGACAGATTCAACACCAGAAGCCGTGAGTACCAGCGAATAGATTTAGCATTTAACATTTAGAGGCTAGTGTTGTGCCTTTGAAAAAGTGAAGATGCTCCGATTGCAAGATTAGAGAAAGTGGGCCGTGTTTGTGCCTCATGAGTCCGAAATATTCTACCGTGAAAATTGCTCCCTTCCAGCGAATCGTGGCGAACGAACGCCTGCCCGTCCGGCAGGATCTCAACAGCGTCCCTCGCCACTGCTTGAAGTCGCGCTCGGAAAGCCGAATGGAGTTGGCAAGAACTCACCAACAAACACCCGGTGCGAGACCCGACACAGAACATCCGTGTTATCAGTTATACAGGGCATTGGGGAGACCACATCTGGAGTACTGTGTACAGTATTGGTCTCCTTATTTCAGGAAGGATGTAAATGCATTGGAAGCAGTTCAGAGAAGGTTTACTAGACTAATACCTGGAATGGGCGGGTTGTCTTATGAGGAAAGGTTGGACAGGCTAGGCTTGTATCCGCTGGAGTTTCGAAGAGTAAGAGGTGACTTGATTGAAACATGTAAGATCCTGAGGGGTCTGGACAGGGTGGATGTGGAGAGGATGTTTCCTCTTGTGGGAGAATCTAGAACTCGGGGTCGCTGTTTAAAAATAAGGGCTCGCCCATTTAAGACAGAGATGGGGAGAATTTTTTTCTCAGAGGGTCGTGAGTCTTTGGAACTCTCTTCCTCAGAGGGCGGTGGAAGCAGAGTCTTTGAATATTTTGAAGGCAGAGGTAGATAGATTCTTGATAAGCAAGGGGGTGAAAGGTTATCGGGGGGAACGTGGAGTAATCGGATCAGCCATGATCTTATTGAATGGCGGAGCAGGCTCGAGGGGCCGAGTGGCCGACTCCTGCTCCTAATTCGTATGTTCGTTTCCCTGGCGTCGATCTTCCGCGAAGCTTACCCTGAACCCGCATCCGCACAAAGCGCGGCAGACGCGAAAACGTGACGCGCAAATGGAGGATTAAAAGCTCTCCGAGGTGGTTCACCCAGAACCGACCACGGAACAGATAACCAGCCATTGCCTGATTCACAAGTACGAAGGAGGCATCACAACGACACACTCCGCTACTCCCTGACGCAACTCATAGAATCATAGATATTTACAGCAAAAATTGTTTATACCAATCTGGCATAAAAGGAAATCTAAAAAGGTGACTCAACCGTGGATAACAGGGGAAATTAGAGACAGCATAAAATCCAAAGATAGGGCGTATAAAATAGCCAAAAAACGCGCCAGAGCGGAAGATTGGGAACAGTTTAAGATAGAGCAAAGGAGGGCAAAGGGCTTAATCAAGAAGGGCAAAATAGCTTACGAAAGCAAGCTGGCGGAAAATATAAAAACTAACTCCAAAAGCTTTTATAAGTATATCAAGAGGAAAAGACTGGTGAAAACCAAAGTTGGTCCATTGCAGTCAGATACGGGGGAATATATAATGGGAAATAAGGAAATGGCAGACCAACTAAATGCATACTTTGGGTCAGTCTTTACGAAGGAAGACACAAAAAACCTCCCTGGGATATCGGGAAAAATAGGGACATTGGCAAAAGAGGAACTGACGCAAATCAATATCTCTAAGGATATGGTGTTAAAGAAGCTAAAGGGATTGAAGGCGGACAAATCCCCAGGGCCTGATAACATGCATCCTAGGGTACTGAAGGAGGTGGCCCTAGAGATAGCGGATGCACTAAGCATGATTTTTCAGAATTCATTAGACTCGGGAACAGTGCCCATGGATTGGAGGGTAGCTAACGTTACCCCACTATTCAAAAAGGGGGGTAGGGAAAAAGCAGGTAATTACAGACCTGTAAGCCTTACATCAGTTGTGGGCAAAATGCTGGAGTCCATCATTAAGGATGAAATAGCCGAGCACTTAGCAAATGGGGACAGGATAGGACAGAGTCAACATGGATTTACAAAGGGTAAATCGTGCTTGACTAATCTATTGGAATTTTTTGAGGGAGTAACTGGTAAAATAGATGGGGGAGAGCCAGTAGATGTGGTGTACCTGGACTTCCAAAAGGCCTTCGATAAGGTCCCACATAAAAGATTAGCATGGAAAATTGAAGCTCATGGGATAAAGGGGAAAGTATTGACGTGGATAGAGAACTGGCTGTCAGATAGAAAACAGAGAGTTGGAATAAACGGCTCATTTTCTGAATGGCAGGCAGTAACAAGTGGGGTACCACAGGGATCTGTCCTGGGTCCCCAGCTGTTCACAATTTATATTAATGACCTGGATCAGGGAGTCGAATGCAGCATTTCCAAATTTGCAGACGACACTAAACTAGGAGGGGGGGTGGGCTCAGAGGAGGAGACCAGGAAGCTCCAGAGCGATTTGGACAGACTGGGTGATTGGGCGGATAAATGGCAGATGCACTATAATGTGGACAAGTGCGAAGTTATCCACCTTGGGTGCAGGAACGGGAGGGCAAATTATTATTTAAATGGCAATAAATTGGGAGAGGGGGAAGTACAGAGAGACCTGGGTGTTCTTGTACACCAGTCACTGAAGGCGAGCATGCAGGTGCAACAGGCGGTCAAGAAGGCAAACGGTATGCTGGCCTTCATAGCAAAAGGGTTGGAATACAGGAACAGGGATACCTTGCTGCAGCTGTACAGGGCACTGGTGAGACCACACCTCGAGTACTGTGTACAGTTTTGGTCGCCTCATCTGAGGAAAGATGTTCTTGCCATGGAGGGGGTGCAGCGGCGATTCACCAGGCTGATACCAGGAATGGCGGGATTGACCTATGAGGAGAGACTATGTAGTTTAGGGATGTACACACTGGAGTTTAGAAGATTGAGAGGGGACCTCATAGAAGTGTATAAAATTCTGACAGGTCTAGACAGATTAGATGCAGAAGGAATGTTTCCCTTGGCGGGTGAGAACAGAACTAGAGGACATAATTTAAGGATAAGGGCTAAACCATTTAGGACAGAAATGAGGGGGAATTTCTTCACTCAGAGAGTGGTGAACCTGTGGAACTCATTGCCACAGAGGGCAGTGTACGCCAGCTCATTAAATATATTTAAGAGGGAATTAGATATATTTCTACAGGCAAAAGGGGTTAAGGGTTACGGAGAGAAGGCGGGGACGGGATACTGAATTGAAGGATCAGCCATGATCTCATTAAATGGCGGAGCAGGCTCGAAGGGCCGGATGGCCTACTCCTGCTCCTATCTTCTATGTATCTATGTATCTATGTATCTATGGAAGGAGGCCATTCGGCCCATCTTTGTCCGTGCCGGCCGACAAAGAGCGATCCGGCCTAATCCCACTTTCCAGCTCTTGGTCCGTAGCCTTGTAGGTTACGGCACTTCAAGTGCATATCCAAGTACTTTTTAAATGCGATGAGGGTTTCTGCCTCTACCATCCTTTCAGGCAGTGAGTTCCAGACCCCCACCACCCTCTGCGTGAAAAAAGTTCTCCTCAACCCCCCTCTAATCCTTCTACCAATTACTTTATCATTGACCTCTCTGCTAAGGGAAATAGGTCCTTCCTGTCCACTCTATCTAAGCCTCTCATAATTTTATACACCTCAATCAAGTCTCCCCTCAGCCTCCTCTGTTCCGAAGAAAACAACCCCAGCCTATCCAAGCTTTCCTCATAGCTAAAATTCTCCAGTCCCGGCAACATCCTTGTAAATCTTCTCTGGACCCTCTCCAGTGCAATCACATCTTTCCTGCAATGTGGTGACCAGAACTGCACACAGTACTCTAGCTGCGGCCTAACTAGTGTTTCATACAGTTCAAGCATAACCTCCCTGCTCTTCTATTCTATGCCTCGGCTAATAATGGCAAGTATCCCGTATGCCTTCTTAACCACCTTATCGACCTGTCCTGCGACCTTCAGGGATCTGTGGACATGCGCCCCATGGTCCCTCTGTCCCTCTACACTTCTCAGTATCCTAAAAATTCAGTTAATTAAATAAATCTGGAATAAAATAGCTAGTATCAGCAATGGTGACCATGAAACTATCGGATTGTCGTAAAACTCCATCTGGTTCACCAATGTCCTTTAGGGAAGGAAATCTGCCGTCCTTACCTGGTCTGGCCTATATGTGACTCCAGACCCACAGCAATGCCCTCTGAAATGGCCTAGCAAGCCATTCAGTTGCAACAACCCACTGCAGCAGTTCAAGAAGGCGGCTCACCACCAACTTCTCAAGGGCAACTAGGGATGGGCAATAAATGCCGGCCTTGCCAGCGACGCCCACATCCCACGAACAAATAAAAAAAAAAATTATTGTGTATTCCCTTGCCTTGTTAACACTCCCCAAATAGACAGATGTTAGGGAGAGGGATGGAGTCGGTGGCTAGGGAACGGAGTTTGTGGCGGGGACCGAAAACAATGGCTTTGGTTTTCCCAATATTTAATTGGAGAAAAATTGGAGAAAGCAGTAGTACTCCCTTTCGATTACGAGGTTTTTAAAATTTGCATTAAAATTATCTGACCACCTAAATTTAAAATTATAGTTGTTTCTCTATATCTGCATTAGCCTGACGAAGAAGTACAACAACAACAACAACTTGTATTTATATAGCGCCTTTAACGTAGTAAAACGTCCCAAGGCGCTTCACAGGAGTATTTTAAGACAAAAAAATTTGACACCGATCCACATAAGGATAAATTAGGGCAGGTGACCAAAAGCTTGGCCAAAGAGGTAGGTTTTAAGGAGCATCTTAAAGGAGGAAAGAGAGGTGGAGAGGCGGAGAGGTTTAGGCAGGGATCTCCAGAGCTTAGGGCCGAGGCAACAGAAGGCACGGCCGCCAAAGGTTGAGCGATTATAATCAGGGATGCTCAAGAGGGCAGAATTAGAGGAGCGCAGATATCTCGGGGGGAGGAGCTGGAGGAGATTACAGAGATAGGGAGAGGGGACGAGGGCCATGGAGGGATTTGAAAACAAGGATGGGAATTCTGAAATCGAGGCGTTGCTTAACTGGGAGCCAATGTAGGTCAACGAGCACAGGGGTGATGGGTGAACGGGACTTGGTGCGAGTTTGGACACGGGGCAGCCGAGCTTTGGATGACCTCAAGTTTACGTAGGGTGGAATGTGGGAGTCCGGCCAGGAGTGCGATGGAATAGTCAAGTCTAGAGGTAACAAAGGCATGAATGGGGGTTTCAGCAGCGGATGAGCTGAGGCAGGGGCGGAGACGGGCGATGTTACGGAGGTGGAAGTAGGCGGTCTTAGTGATGACGCGGATATGTGGTCGGAAGCTCATCTCAGGGTCAAATATGACACCGAGGTTGCGAACGGTGTGGGTCAGCCTCAGACATATGTTACGGAGAGGGATGGAGTCGGTGGCTAGGGAACGGAGTTTGTGGCGGGGACCGAAGACAGTGGCTTTGGTTTTCCCAATATTTAATTGGAGAAAATTGGTGAAAGTAGCAGTACTCCCTTTCGATTATGAGGTTTTAAAAAAAAATTGAAAAATATTTTATGCAGTAACCTAAACAATGCCAGGCCGGGGCGGGTGGGGGTACGTGTAGGACTGGTACCGTGCCACAACTATATTGTTTTCAAAAAATGACTTGCATTTCTACAGCACCTTTCACGACCACCGGACGTCTCAAAGTGCTTTACAGCCAATGAAGTACTTTTTGAAGTGTGGTCACTGTTGTAATGTAGGAAACGCGGCAGCCAATCTGTGCACAGCAAGCTCCCACAAACAGCAATGTGTTAATGACCAGATAATCTGTTTTTTTTGTTATGTTGATTGAGGGCGAAATATTGGCCAGGACACCGGGGATAACTCCTCTACTCTTCTTCGAAATAGTGCCATGGGATCTTTTACGTCCATCAGAGAGAGCAGACGGGGCCTCGGTTTAACGTCTCATCCGAAAGACGGCACCTCCGACAGTGCGGCACGCCCTCAGCACTGCACTGGAGTGTCAGCCTAGCTTTATGTGCTCAACTCCCTGGAGTGGGACTTGAACCCACAACCTTCTGACTCAGATAGGATATACTTGCCTTGGAGGCGGTGCAACGCAGGTTCACTAGATTGATTCCTGGGATGAGAGGGCTGTCCTATGATGAGAGATTGTGTAGAATGGGCCTACACTCTGGAGTTTAGAAGAATGAAAGGTGATCTCATTGAAACATATAAGATTCTGAAGGGGATTGACAGGGTGGATGCTGAGAGGTTGTTTCCCCTGGCTGGAGTGTCTAGAACGAGGGGGCATCATAGTCTCTGGATAAGGGGTAGGCCATTTAAGACTGAGATGAGGAGGAATTTCTTCACTCAGAGGGTTGTGAATCTTTGGAATTCTCTGCCCCAGAGGGCTGTGGATGCTGAGTCTTTGAGTATATTCAAGGCTGAGATCGATAGATTTTTGGACTCTAGGGGAATCAAGGGATATGGAGATCGGGCGGGAAAGTGGAGTTGAGGTCGATGATCAGCCATGATCTTATTGAATGGTGGAGCAGGCTCGAGGGGCCGAATGGCCTACTCCTGCTCTTATTTCTTATGTTCTTTACAGCCAATGAAGTATATTTGGAGTGGAGTCACTGTTGTAATGTAAGAAACACGGCAGCCAATATTGCACACAGCAAGCTCCCACAAACAGCAATGTGATAATGACCAGTTAATCAGAGGGACCTGGGTGTCCTTATACATGAATCACTGAAAGTTAACATGCAGGCACAGCAAGCAATTAGGAAAGCAAATGGTATGTTGGCCTTTATTACAAGAGGATTTGAGTACAAGAGTAAAGACGTCTTACTGCAATTATATAGGGCCTTGGTGATACCACACCTGGAGTATTGTGTACAGTCTCCTTACCTAAGGAAGGATATACTTGCCATAGAGGGAGTGCAACGAAGGTTCACGAGATTGATTCCTGGGATGGCGGGACTGTCGTATGAGAAGAGATTGAGTAAACTAGTCCTGTATTGTCTTGAATTCAGAAGAATGAGAGGGGATCTCATTGAAGCATACAAAATTATTACAGGGCTTGATAGGGTGGATGCTGGGAGAATGCTTCCATTGGTGTAGAATTCGCAATTATCGCGATTTCATTTTAATAAGGAGAAAACACAAAGTTTCGTTCAAAACAGCTTTTATTTCAGCGGAATGCTGTCAGGTTTAAATTGGACACAAGCAGCCTGTAAAATGGCCGCCGCACCGCGTGACAGAACATTCTAGACTTTTCAGCAGGCAGACAAGATGGCGTTCCAATAAACATTCTTGCAAGATCGATAACGATTCAGCACAGTGAGGACAATACACAGGACATTATGGGTTTACAGTATAAACATCGATACTGGAATCGGTCTCCCAGGTACAAAGGAAAGCCATCAAGGGCCCATCCAAAGGACATTAATATGTAAACTCCCAACGGCTCTACGATGAGAGAGCCGTTAGCAGGTAGTTATACAGGACACTTGGAAGCCCCAAACCCCTCCAGGGGGGAACACCGACCGATTTAACAATGGGAGAAATATTAACAGGTACTCAAACATTCAGGAGTAGCCCCGAAACCCATTAAGGACAGAGATCACCTATACAGGACATTTTGGGCGCCAAACCTTAAACAAAAGAATGGACATTGTAGTTGGGCGGGAAACGGAAGAACTGTGCACTATAATTGCAGGCCCCAAACCGTCCATTCTCTCTCTGGCCTCTTGCTCTTGCTCTTGCCTCGTGTTCTTGACTCTTGCCGCTTGTTGCTGTTATCATCGTGGCTGCTCCTGTGTAAAAGACTGTTGCAAAGACCTATGTTGGTAGCTGGCAGCGGAACCGAAGGCCCGGGATGAGATGAGATGAGATGAGATGAGAGGAGAAGAGAAGAAGACCTTATCCATCGCCACGGTCAGTAGATCCCGACCGCGCCTGTAGGTCGATCAGCCAAGTCTTCTCGACAGGAAGTTTTCTTCTTTAACAAGACATATTGCATCGACGATAACTGGACTGTGCAAACACATCGTATCAGCGATATTGACAACGGTGCTCCACCATACCTTGTATCCAACCAACAGAGGTCTTCACTACAGCGGACGGTCCAGCCGACTGACCGAGCAGCAGAAGCAGTAAACAAGTGGGACCAGGAGATCTCCTGACCAACACGTGGGTGCTGCGGTGAAAAACATCCGATCAGCTATTCGGGATTTCTCCGAGTTATTACGAGTGGTGAGCATGAGTCTCGAGATCCTACGAAGCTAGTTTTAGGATAGATATTGATAGGGGAGGGTTTAAAGATTAAGGATATTTGTAATGTGTGCCCTATTTACGTTGTGCTGGTCGTTCCTCGTTTCCCTAAGAGTGATTATAACCGTTTGTAAGATTGTACTGTCATTAATCTGTGCATATGACATGTATTTCATAATTTTAAGTATCATGCAATAAAGATTTTCCATTTCGTACCGTTCAAACCAAGTCTACATGAGTTTTATCTCCATTACTGCTCTCGCATCTAAGTCCAGTGTCTAGAACCGTAAGGGAGAGTGATTCGAACCACTCACAGGGGTGTCTAGTGTTCCCAGACTGGCTGGAGACCAGGCCTAGACCCGCACTGACATACAGGCTGCACAGAGCCGCGTGAATCTCACAGGCTACGAGACACGCAGGGTCAGGAGAGAATCCCTTACAGAAAATGGCGACCGCGGCAGGACACTGGCAGCGAGAGGGTAGTGTGTTAGATTTTGGAATGACTGTACGAAATGTGATGCAGGAAAAGATAGCGGATTACGTATTTGGAAAGGTTAATCTAACGAAAAAGTGGATAAGCGAATTGTTAGCGGATAAGAGCCCACTAGAGGCAGCTGAAAGGTGGACTGATAGTAAGGAGCATAAAAAGGCAGTTGAGAAAGCAGTCTGGCTTATGTGCTACAAAAGGCAGGTTCAGATTTCAAACCAGACCAATACAGCGCTAACCGCTCGAATCAAGCAGTTAGAGGAGGAAATGGAGGAGAAGGTTTCTGGAGGGGAGGCGCTCATTAAGAGTTTAAATGAGTTACGCCAGGAAAGCCAGGAAGTCTCCAGTTACCTTAAAACAAGGGTAGAGTATCTCGAGTGCCAGATCACTGAAGCAAAATTAAACGAGAGTAGGATGAAGGAAAGATGTAACCGCCAAGCTGCCCAGATAAGAACTCAAGAAGAGAGCTTAATGGGGGTTAGGTCGGCGTATAAGTTGGCCCTTGAGGATAAGTTTCAGGGAGCCGACCATAGCGCCTGCGAAAAAGAGATAGAGAGCCTCAAAAAGGCCGTAAATAATGCGAACGGCATGGTGTGCCTTATTAATCCGTCGGCACGCCAGCCGCTAGTAAATGAGAGATTTAGAAATTCCCCACCAAGTAAAGCAGAAGAAGTAGTAGCCACTGCGCCCTCCGCGCCACCCAGCTATTCAGAAACCTGGGTTAGGGAGGAAGCAACGGAAGAAGCAAAAGAGCCCGTTGAAAAGGAGGTAGAAAAGGGATCGTTGTATCCAGTAACGGGTATTAAAAGGGGCCCAAACAGAAACGGTGGGGAAGAACCGGGGGATCTCCTCGGACAGCTGGTGTTGCCTCACAGTTCACATCAGCTGAGAGCCATGATAAACCACGTAAGGAAGCTGACCGAGATAGACGACCCTTCCGTACATTTCAGGGAAGTTGAGCAAGCCGCAGCCATCAACGGCTGCGATGATGGGGAGACAGCAAAAATGCTGCTGTTCTCATTAGATAGCTCGGTCCTTCAGTGTCTCTCAGGCGATAGCAAGAGGGGTAATAAAAGTTATGAGGAATTGAAAAATGAGGTCCTAGAAGTAGTGGGAGCGAACGACGGAGGTCCGTTTGCTAGAGTGGGACAGACAGTGCAGATGGAGGGAGAACCCCCGAAGGTTTTTGCCGACAGGCTGTGGCCAGTATATGAGCGCAGCTGTCTAGGTGCGCCCGAGCGCGAAGATGTGGAAGGCGCCGCTTTAATTCATTGGCTTAGGTGCATAATAGCCAACAGTTTACCAGCCGTTAGAGAGCAGGCAAAAGCCTGGTTCGATCCCAATGACCTCAACCTTACGGAAGAGTCGGTCTTGAATCGACTCACGTTAGGTTATCGTAATATAAGGGGTATGACGACACGTCCCTTTAAGGGAAGAGTACATGAGGTACGACCCGCAGCCCCGGCTCAAAAGGAGTGGCATCAGGAGGGTAATCGCGCCCCACAGGCAAGTCATGCCTGTTACGGGTGTGGGAAGACAGGGCACTGGCGCAAGCACTGCAGGAACCCTTGGAAGGATTCCAAGGATAAAAATCCCGCAGTCCGAGCCCAGGCGCCTGTCCCGCCTAAGGAAGCAAAGGCACCCACCTCTCCCGACGACCTCGAAGCAGTGTTAGGAGTCATGCGCAAGATGGTTTTGAATGCGCGTGGACAGGTGGCGGTCGCAACCGGCCCCGTAGGTGCCGCAGGACCGTCTAATAGTGCCCCATGACTAGAGTCCACGCAGCCTGCCTACCTGTGTCCTTTTAAAAGACACGCACAGGAGGGGGTCTGCGGTGAGGAGGCCAGGTTAAAAGAGCAGGCCTTGCGGGAGGAGAACGCCCGCTTAATAGGGAAAATAGATGGGCTGGAAGGGCAGCTTAGAGAGCAGACCCTGCGGGAGGAGAATGCCCGAGAAATGGGAAAGTTAGACGTGCTCAGGCTAGAAGGGCAGCTTAGAGAGATAAAAACAGCCTACAGGGTAGCCAGGAGCAGGGAGTATGAGGATTTAAAACAGGATAGAAATCTGCAGCCTCCAGCAGGTGAGATTTCACAGAAACAAGCAGGGGCGGTGGCCTGTCTTAAGGGAGGGGCCAGACCTGCGAGTGGGGAAGCACAGCCCCAGGTAGGACCACAAGGCACACAGGCAGGCGTAGCAGCTTGCATCAGGGGAAGGGACATCCCGGACGATCATGCAGCGTTTTTCTGGAGTTGGGGGTTAGATGACGAAGAACCCAGGGCACCCTGGTCAGATGAGGATAGCAATTCCCCGTAGGTCAAGCAGAGTACCCCAGCCCAGGAAGATGTGGTCAGGTCCACAGGCTGCCCCAGGGCGTAAGTTTCAGGTTAAGATAACCCGGGTAGAGACAGGCCACATCGAATCAGTAACAGGCTGCGGCAGATCAGAGGAAAGGGTCAGCGCAGCAACAGGCTGCGGCAGATCAGAGGGAAGGGTCAGTGCCCTCCCACCGTCGGGAAGAGCTCGCAGCAGCCTTCTCAGGATTTAAAGGGGCCGCCCTGAGAACGGGCGGCATTGTAAAGTTTTAGTTTAAAGTTTTAAGTAGTTTTAATAAGGTTAAGTTTGTAGTGTTTTTAACAGATAACGACAAAATGATGGGAGTTTTAAGGCTAGGTTTAGAGGAAGTCTATTTAGCAAACGTTGAAGTTTACGTGAGGCGAGGTCAGGGGACCCGCTCACCCTTCACAAAAGCCAGAGACTTTTTGCGAGGCTGGCTACCTCATTCTATCTGATCACAGGAACCAAGGAAGGATGGAACGACTTCTAGTTTTGCTCGTGGCAATCGGATGTGGATTGGCCTATCGGGGCCTCACCAAGGATGTCGTGGTGTTTGGATGTTCCGGGGACACGGCCCCCATCGCGGTGGATGGGACCGGAAGACGGAAGGCAGAAGGGACCAGCACCTATTTCCACAAGGGAAGGTGGCCAGGATGGCTGGGAACGAACTCAACGGAGTATTCCAGCACATCGGGGTTCGCCTATAAAGAGACTTCTTTAATGTGCCCCAAAGTACGGATCATCGCACCCAGGATCAGCGTCACCGTCGGCAAACGGATTTGTTTGACCTGCAGTGGGAATGTCCCATTGAGCCGATGGTGGTGGCTGCGAAAGCTGAGCAAAACTATGAGGAACTCTTCGGTTGAGTGGGAGCGACTGGGTAATAATACCCATCGGACAATTACGGGGACAGATGGACAAGTGAAAGTCTGTTGGGACAAATGGTGGGAACCGGATGAGGGGATTTATGTTTGTATGTGGGGGTCAAAGTACGTTTGCCCCAAAGGCATCTCCATATTCTTTATTAACCAGTGGCAGGATAACGGACAGGGGATGAGGTGGGATGCGAGCACCAGGGGGTGCGGAGCCCCATACTCTCCGATCCCAGTAAATGCCACTGAGCTCATTACGCGCCCACGCAAAGCCCCGCCCACGATTCCGGTAGTTCTAACTGAGGAAGAGGGGTGCCCTAAAAGTAGTAAGGGACCCGGGAACGGTTTGGTACTGGTCCCCACAGACCAGATACTATTTCAGGGGGTACATTACGCGGTGGCCTCGGTGATTTTAAATCTCACTGAGGTACGGTTACCAGAGTGGTGCCCCAAAAAGACGGAACAGTTGTACCAGGTCCTGTTGACCAAGATGTTCAGGCAATTTTACGAGTTTGATTTTGCAGAAATTGATAAGACAAGTTTATACACCGCACCGCAGGAAGTTTTGGACCAAGTAGGGAGGCAAAGAAGGGGTTTGGTGAACGATGCGTTCACTGCTTTTAACACAGGGACATCTGTGGTCAACGCTCTAGACAGTGTGGAGCTGCAGACCCAGATTAATGGTTTAAAAACACAGTTAAAGGATATTCTTACAGATGAGAATAAAGTGGTAGGGTCGGGTCTGCACGAGGACCAAGCCATGACACTCCACTTAAAGGAAATCATAGCAGAGCTGGAGAAACATGCGCGTACGGTAAATGCCCTGATTAGGGAAGATCGGAATGCATCCGATCAAGCTGCGCAGAACGAGGTGTGCGTGCTTTACGGGGCGTGGTTACTGGGCGAGGGCCGCAGTAATTTGGAGGATTTAAAACAAGGTTTGGTCCCGTCCTGGATAAGTAACAAACACCTGCGGGCGCTCCACCCTTTTCAGAACGCATTAAGTCCGTGCCAGCTCAGGCTAGCTTCAGAAGCTTACCCAGTCCCCGTGGACTGCGGACGTTCAAACCATACTATTATGGGAATAGTATTACGCATGCCGGTTTTGGGCAACACAGCAAAGCCCGCCCCGGTGTATCGGGTAGAGAACATTGGTGTCATTCAGGGGGGAGCCCACATTCGTTATGCAGCGGTTCCACCTTACGTCATCCGCTGGGAGCAAACGATGACAGGTACAGATCTCTCTGGTTGTCGTGGCAGGGGAGCACACATAATACTGTGCCCCCAGCACTTGAATGCCTTTTTAACACCACAGTGCGGGTTCAGAACGGCTGGCGCCAAGTCCATGAATTGCACCATGGAGGCAATGGCACAAGATCATGTGCCTCCGCAGGTAGCATACATCGGGGGTGGAACATATTGTGTTACCACTGCAGCGCAACACTACCAGCATGGAAACCGTAGCCGGTGTCCGGTGAGTGACAGCAGTTTCTGTTTTAAACCCAGGGCTGAAGTTCAAGTAGCACAACAGCGAATTATCCCAATCCCTGAACCATCCACTGTTCATCTCACAGTAAAAGAGAATTTTACCGACTTGCAGCGATTTGTCGCACATTTTGGGTACCTCATTCCCCCTCTCCCCGAGCATTTAACCAAACTTCTGAAAGCCGTCGCGGTGTCACAAAAGCATTTCTATACATTAGAACAGAAAACCGTCGAGATAGGTACAGACATTTTGGACATAGTGGTTCCACCGTGGTGGAATCTGTTCACGAATGTTGAAGTGCCCTCATGGGTCAGAATAGCCTCCCACATTTTAGTCGTCTGTCAAGTGTTTATTGTAGTATACCTTTTGTTCATACATTGTAAAAGAGACAAGCGCCTCACCAAGCATGAGAACACGGGAGAGTGGCGAGAACGTTACGTGCGCGTGCACGATGAGAGCGCAGTGTAATGGGAAAATGGCGTCACTCCCGCTCGCCACGTGCGCCGCGGAAGTTTGTACTCATTGTAAATACGTTGGAAACTCGACATGTTTAAGAGTCGGGATTTGTTTATTTCGGTGATGGTGTTGATTGTTTGGTTTTTGGGTTTTGTTTTTCCTTCCCTTGAATAAAAGACAAATATACAGGTGATGCGTGAGGTATCGGCCTAGTTACGCCGGGAAGGAAAACAAGTGGTGTAAGTTTAAGGGCAAATGATGCCTACGGTGATATAAAATGTGATTTTTCTTGGGAAATGAGGACGACACAGAGACCCTAGTGAAGTTAAAATTTATGGGATTAATTTACTGGATTCGGAGTGAAATCGAGATAAGATTGCTCACCACTGAGATTTTTGATACGATAAGCGGAGTTATTCGCATCAACAGGAGGGACTGTAGAATTCGCAATTATCGCGATTTCATTTTAATAAGGAGAAAACACAAAGTTTCGTTCAAAACAGCTTTTATTTCAGCGGAATGCTGTCAGGTTTAAATTGGACACAAGCAGCCTGTAAAATGGCCGCCGCACCGCGTGACAGAACATTCTAGACTTTTCAGCAGGCAGACAAGATGGCGTTCCAATAAACATTCTTGCAAGATCGATAACGATTCAGCACAGTGAGGACAATACACAGGACATTATGGGTTTACAGTATAAACATCGATACTGGAATCGGTCTCCCAGGTACAAAGGAAAGCCATCAAGGGCCCATCCAAAGGACATTAATATGTAAACTCCCAACGGCTCTACGATGAGAGAGCCGTTAGCAGGTAGTTATACAGGACACTTGGAAGCCCCAAACCCCTCCAGGGGGGAACACCGACCGATTTAACAATGGGAGAAATATTAACAGGTACTCAAACATTCAGGAGTAGCCCCGAAACCCATTAAGGACAGAGATCACCTATACAGGACATTTTGGGCGCCAAACCTTAAACAAAAGAATGGACATTGTAGTTGGGCGGGAAACGGAAGACCTGTGCACTATAATTGCAGGCCCCAAACCGTCCATTCTCTCTCTGGCCTCTTGCTCTTGCTCTTGCCTCGTGTTCTTGACTCTTGCCGCTTGTTGCTGTTATCATCGTGGCTGCTCCTGTGTAAAAGACTGTTGCAAAGACCTATGTTGGTAGCTGGCAGCGGAACCGAAGGCCCGGGATGAGATGAGATGAGATGAGATGAGAGGAGAAGAGAAGAAGACCTTATCCATCGCCACGGTCAGTAGATCCCGACCGCGCCTGTAGGTCGATCAGCCAAGTCTTCTCGACAGGAAGTTTTCTTCTTTAACAAGACATATTGCATCGACGATAACTGGACTGTGCAAACACATCGTATCAGCGATATTGACAACGGTGCTCCACCATACCTTGTATCCAACCAACAGAGGTCTTCACTACAGCGGACGGTCCAGCCGACTGACCGAGCAGCAGAAGCAGTAAACAAGTGGGACCAGGAGATCTCCTGACCAACACGTGGGTGCTGCGGTGAAAAACATCCGATCAGCTATTCGGGATTTCTCCGAGTTATTACGAGTGGTGAGCATGAGTCTCGAGATCCTACGAAGCTAGTTTTAGGATAGATATTGATAGGGGAGGGTTTAAAGATTAAGGATATTTGTAATGTGTGCCCTATTTACGTTGTGCTGGTCGTTCCTCGTTTCCCTAAGAGTGATTATAACCGTTTGTAAGATTGTACTGTCATTAATCTGTGCATATGACATGTATTTCATAATTTTAAGTATCATGCAATAAAGATTTTCCATTTCGTACCGTTCAAACCAAGTCTACATGAGTTTTATCTCCATTACTGCTCTCGCATCTAAGTCCAGTGTCTAGAACCGTAAGGGAGAGTGATTCGAACCACTCACAGGGGTGTCTAGTGTTCCCAGACTGGCTGGAGACCAGGCCTAGACCCGCACTGACATACAGGCTGCACAGAGCCGCGTGAATCTCACAGGCTACGAGACACGCAGGGTCAGGAGAGAATCCCTTACATTGGCTGGGGAGTCTAGATCCAGGGGTTACAGTCTCAGAATAAGGGGTTGGCCATTTAGGACTGAGATGAGGAGAAATCTCTTCACTCAGAGGGTGGTGAATCTTTGGAATTCTCTACCCCAGAGGGCTGTGGAGGCTCAGTCGTTGAGTATGTTCAAGACAGAGATCGATAGATTTTTGGATATTAAGGGAATCGAGAGCTATGGGGATAGTGCAGGAAAGTGGAGATGGGGTAGAAGATCAGCCATGGTCTTATTGAATGGCGGAGCAGGCTCGAAGGGCCGAATGGCCGACTCCTGCTCCTATTTCTTCCGTTCTTAATTTGTTTTTTTGTGATGTTGATTGAGGGATAAATATTGGCCCAGGTTACCATGGATAACTCCCCCTGCTCTTCTTTGAAATAGCGGCCATGGGATCTTTTAACATCCACCTGAGAGAGCAGAGAGGGCCTCAGTTTAACATCTGATCCAAAAGAGTACCACACTTAAGGAAGGATGTGAAGGCCTTAGAGAGGGCGCAGAAAAGATTAACGAGAATGATTCCAGGAATGAGGGACTTCAGTTACGTGGATAGACTGGAGAAGCTGGGGTTGTCCTCCTTGGAGCAGAGAAGGTTGAGAGGAGATTTGATAGAGGTGTTCAAAATCATGATGAGTCTGGACAGAGTGGATAGAGAGAAACTGTTCCCATTGGCGGAAGGGTCGAGAACCAGAGGACACCGATTTAAGGTGAGTGGCTGAAGATTCAAAAGCGACATGCGGAAAAACTATTTTTACGCAGCGAGTGGTTAGGATCTGGAATGCACTGCCTGACAGGGGTGGTGGAGGCAGACTCAATCGTGGCTTTCAAAAGGGAATTGAATAAGTACCTGAAGGAAAAAAATTTACAGGGAAAGGGACTAGCTGAAGTGCTCTTGTCAGAGAGCTGGCACGGGCTTGACGGGCCGAATGGCCTCCTTCTGTGCTGCAACCATTCTATGATTCGATAAGACGGCACCTCCGACAGTGCAGCACTCCACTGGGAGTGGCAGCCTGGATTATTTGTGCTCAAGCCTCCGGAGCGGGACCCAGAACCCACAATCTTCTCACTCGGAGGGGAGAGTGCTACCCACTGAGCCACGGCTGACAGTAGACGGACTCAACACGATTGTCCCCTCGGGCTTCTGAAAATCGAAAACTGAGGTTGGTGGGATGGGGTCACTGATCTGTGTTGCCATTACTGAGACAGGAACGATTGACGTTGTGTCCCCTTCCTGCAGTTTAATGTCAGCGGCCCCACTCTAACCTGGTTCTCTGTTAGCAGTGCACTGAAGACTCAACATAGGAACACAGGAACAGGAGGAGGCCATTCAGCCCCTCGAGCCTGTTCCGCCATTCAATGAGATCATGTCTGATCTGCGACCCAACTCCATCCACCCACCTTTGGCCCATATCCCTGAATACCTTTGGTTAACAGAAATCTATCAATCTCAGATTTAAAATTAACAATTGATCTAGCATCAATTGCTGTTTGCGGAAGAGAGTTTCAATCTTCCACCACCCTTTGTGTGTAGAAGTGTTTCCTAATTTCACTCCTGAAAGGTCTGGCTCTAATTTTTAGACTATGCCCCCTAGTCCGAGACTCCCCAACCAGCGGAAATAGTTCCTCTCTATCTACCCTATCTGTTCCCCCTAATATCTTGAAAACTTCAATCAGATCACCCCTTAACCGTCTAAATTCTAGGGAATACAACCCTAGTTTGTGTAATCTCTCCTCGTAACTTAACCCTTGGAGTCCGGGTATCATTCTGGTAAACCTACGCTGCACTCCCTCCAAGGCCAATACATCCTTCCTAAGGTGTGGTGCCCAGAACTGCTCACAGTGCTCCAGGTGTGGTCTAACCAGGGCTGTGTATAGCTGCAGCATAACTTCAAGTAGCAGAGGTGGACATCAGCTCTCTGTGGCTAGAAGTTGGACAAAACTGTTGTATTAAACATATTAAATGGGGGCCAAAATCTTTTGATGCTGAAACTCTAGCATTGGTTGGACAGAATTAAATGTCGTCAGTCTTCAGATGAAGGACCTCAGTTATGTGGAGAGACTGGAGAAGCTGGGATTGTTCTCCTTAGAGCAGAGAAGGTTAAGGGGAGATTGACCAGAATGGTACCAGGGATGAGGGGCTTCAGTTATGTGGAGAGACTGGAGAAGCTGGGATTGTTCTCCTTAGAGCAGAGAAGGTTAAGGGGAGATTTAATAGAGATGTTCAAAATCATGAAGGATTTTGAGAGAGTAAATAAGGAGAAACTGTTTCCAGTGGCAGAAGGGTCGGTAACCAGAGGACACAGATTTAACATAATTGGCAAAAGAACCAGAGGGTGAGATGAGGAGAATTGTTTCACGCAGCGAGTTGTTGTGATCTGGAACGCGCTGCCTGAAAGGGCGGTGGAAGCAGATTCAATAGTGACTTTCAAAAGGGGACTCGGATAAATTATTGAAAGGGAAAAATTTACAGGGTTATGGGGAAAGAGCAGGGGGGAGTGGGACTAATTGGAGAGCTTTCTCAAAGAGCCAGCACAGAGACGATGGGCTCAATAGCCTCCTCCTGTGCTGTATCATTCTATGATTCTATATAGGGGGAGAGATACAGGGAGAGTTAGAGAGAGAGAGAGTGATAGATAGGTGGATAGATAGATAAGGGGGTGGGAGACAGAGTTAGGAAAGACATAGAGACGGAAGGATGAGAGAGACAGTGAGGGAGAGAGAGAGAGAGAGATAGGCAGAGAGAGAGAGAGAGACGGGGACAGAAAGATCGAGAGGGATAGAGAGACTGAGAGAGGAGGAGAGATAGAGAGGGCGCTATAGTGAGCAAAAGAGAGATACAGTGAGGGAGAGAGAGAGTGAGAGTGTGAAAGAGAGAGAAACAGCAGGAGAGTGAGAGAGAGTGAGGCAGAGAAAGGGAAGGGGAGGGCGAGGAGAGATTGAGATTGAGAGAGAGATGATGGAGATAGATAGAGATAGAGAGGGTGGGAGATACAGAGATAGTGAGGGAGAGAGAGAGAGAGGAAGAAGCAGGGGAGAAATAGAGAGAAGGAGAGTTGCAGAGAGATAGCTAGTGAGACAGGGGCAGAGAGAGATGGGGAGAGACGTGGAGACAGGGAGAGATTGCGAGAAAGAGGGAGAGAGATAGTGATGGAGTGAGAGTGGCAGAGAGAGAGGGAGAGAGATGGAGATAGGAGAGATAGAGAAAGGGAGAAAGAGGGAGAGAGATAGATACGGAGGGAGAGAGAGAGGGGGAAATAAAGAAATCGTGATAGTGAGGTTGAGCGAGAGTTATGGACCCAGAGAGAGGGGGGAACAGAGTCAGAGAGATAGGGAGAAGGGCGGCGAGATAGAGAGACAGAGAGAGATATTTATGTAGGAGTGGAGTAGAATATATGGCCTAATTCGCTCTCCTCCTTTGACAAGCTGACTCCTGAGGGCCATCTCCTGCCTCACCCTTCACATGTTAGCCAAAGGCACAGATGGCTGGCGGGCTATTCCACTTGGGGGAGGGGCATCATGGATGTGCACCCCAATGTCCGCTCACAAAAGCCTCCCCTTGCACAGTGAGCCTCCCTCCTCCTCACCTCCGGGGGTGCTGAGGCCAATCATAGGAAACACCCCCATCCCCCTCTCCCCACCATTCCCAGCATTCTGCCCTGCCCGTCCCTGCTTCTGGCCAGTGACTCGCAGCAGGCAGTATAGGAAGGTGCCACCACCCATCCAACCCATCCCCCGTGGGCTCCTGCCATGCATTACTGCTGCTGTAAACCTCCCCACCTCACAATAAGGCAACCCGGAGAGGTGTCACAATGAAGCCGGGGTTACATTAGAGAGCAGTTCGGGGGGAGGGGCTAGATCCCCAACCCCCCTCATCACAGATACACATCCAGGCAAACAAAGACACACAAACACACCCGCCCCGCCTCACAAACCTCCGTACATCAGACCCCAACCAACCGAGTTTCATTGGGCAGCTGAAAGACACAAGAGCACATTCTGGAAGAGCAAGGTACAGTAAGGCAGCATAGCTCATCATCCAAGCTTCGCCAGTGAAGGTATCTGTCTCGAGCCCTCAAGTTAACTGCCTGGTGTGGGACTGGGCCCCACATCGCACCCACACAGGGCAGGAAGGGCCCAGGTTCCAAACCCGGCCTGAGTGAGCTGATCTCACCCAGGGTGTTTGATGGGACAGTGTAGAGTGAGCTTTACTCTGTATCTAACCCGTGCTGTACCTGCCCTGGGAGTGTTTGATGGGACAGTGTAGAGGGAGCTTTACTCTGTATCTAACCCGTGCTGTACCTGCCCTGGGAGTGTTTGATGGGACAGTGTAGAGGGAGCTTTACTCTGTATCTAACCCGTGCTGTACCTGCCCTGGGAGTGTTTGATGGGACAGTGTAGAGGGAGCTTTACTCTGTATCTAACCCGTGCTGTACCCGCCCTGGGAGTGTTTGATGGGACAGTGTAGAGGGAGCTTTACTCTGGATCTAAACCATGCTGTACCCGCCAATGGGTGTGTTTGACAGGACAGTGTAGTGGGAGTTTTACTCTTTATCTAACCTGTGCTGTACCTGCCCTGGGATTGTTTGATGCGACAGTGTAGAGGGAGCTTTACACTGAATTTAACCCGTGCTGTACCTGCCCTGGGAGTGTCTGATGGGACAATGTACAGGGAGCTTTACTGTTTATGTAACCCATGCTTTACCTGCCCTGAGAGTGTTTGATGGGTCAGTGTAGAGGGAGCTTTACTCTGTATCTAACTCGTGCTGTACATGCCCTGGGGGTGTTTGATGGGACAGTGTAGAGGGAGCTTTACTCTGTATCTAACCCGTGCTGTACATGCCCTGGGAGTGTTTGATGGGACAGTGTAGAGGGAGCTTTACTCTGTATCTAATCCGTGCTGTACCTGCCCTGGGAGTGTTTGATAGGACAGTGTAGAGGGAGCTTTACTCTGTATCTAATCCGTGCTGTACCTGCCCTGGGAGTGTTTGATGGGACAGTGTAGAGGGAGCTTTACTTTGTATCTAACCCATGCAGTACCTGCCCTGGGATTGTTTGAAGCGACAGTGTAGAGGGAGCTTTACTCTGTATCTAACCCGTGCTGTACCTTCCATTGGAGTGTTTGATGAGACAGTGTAGAGGGAGCTTTACTCTATATAACCTATGCAATACCTGCCTTGGGAGTGTTTGATGGGGCAGTATAGAGGGAGCTGTTCTCTGTATCTAACCCGTGCTGTACATGCCCTGGGGTGTTTGATGGGACAGTGTAGAGGGAGCTTTACTCTGTATCTAACCCGTGCTGTACATGCCCTGGGAGTGTTTGATGGGACAGTGCAGAGGGAGCTTTACTCTGTATCTAACCCGTGCTGTACCTGCCCTGGGAGTGTTTGATGGGACAGTGTAGAGGGAGCTTTACTCTGTATCTAATCCGTGCTGTACCTGCCCTGGGAGTGTTTGATGGGACAGTGTAGAGGGAGCTTTACTCTGTATCTAATCCGTGCTGTACCTGCCCTGGGAGTGTTTGATGGGGACAGTGTAGAGGGAGCTTTACTCTGTATCTAACCCATGCAGTACCTGCCCTGGGATTGTTTGAAGCGACAGTGTAGAGGGTGCTTTACTCTGTATCTAACCCGTGCTGTACCTTCCATTGGAGTGTTTGATGAGACAGTGTAGAGGGAGCTTTACTCTATATAACCTATGCAATACCTGCCTTGGGACTGTTTGATGGGACAGTGTAGAGGGAGCTTTACTGTTTATCTAACATATGCTTTACCTGCCATGGGAGTGTGTGATGGGACAATGTAGAGGGAGCTTTACTCTGTAACTAACCCATACTGTACCTGCCCTGGGAGTGTCTGATGGGACAGTGTAGAGGGAGCTTTACTCTGTATCGAACCCGTGCTGTACCTTCCATTGGAGTGTTTGATGAGACAGTGTAGAGGGAGCTTTACTCTGTATAACCTGTGCTATACCTGCCTTGGGAGTGTTTGATGGGAGAGTCTGGAGGGAGCTTTACTCTGTATCTAACCCGTGCTGTACGTGCCCTGGGAGTAGTTCATGGGACAGTGTGGAGGGAGTTTTACTCTGTATCTAACCTGGGCTGGACCTGTCCTGGGAGTGTTTGATGGGACAGTGTAGAGGGAGCTTTACTCTGTATCTAACCCGTGCTGTACCTGCCCTCGAAATGTCTGATGGGACAGTGCAGATGGAGCTTCACGCTGTATCTAACCCGTGTTGTACCTACCCCGGGCGTGTTTGAGGGGAGAGTGCAGAGAGATTTTTACTCTGTATCTAACGGTGCTGTAACTGCCCTGGGAGTGTTTGATGGGAGAGTGTAGAGGGAGCTTTACTCTGTATCTAACCCGTGCTGTATCTGCCCTGGAAGTGTTTGATGGGACAGTGCAGAGGGAGCTTCACGCTGTATCTAACCCGTGTTGTACCTACCCCGGGCGTGTTTGAGGGGAGAGTGCAGAGAGATTTTTACTCTGTATCTAACGGTGCTGTAACTGCCCTGGGAGTGTTTGATGGGAGAGTGTAGAGGGAGCTTTACTCTGTATCTAACCCGTGCTGTACCTGCCCTCGGTGTGTTTGACGGAACAGTGTAGAGGGAGCTTTACTCTGTATCTAACCCGTGCTGTACCTGCCCTGGGACTGTTTGATGGGACAGTGTAGAGGGAGCTTTACTCTGTATCTAACCCGTGCTGTATCTGCCCTGGGAGTGTTTGATGGGACAGTGTTGAGGGAGCTTTACTCTGTATCTAACCCGTGCTGTATCTGCCCTGGGAGTGTTTGATGGGACAGTGTTGAGGGAGCTTTACTCTGTATCTAAGCCGTGCTGTACCTTCCATTGGAGTGTTTGATGAGACAGTGTAGAGGGAGCTTTACTCTATATAACCTATGCAATACCTGCCTTGGGAGTGTTTGATGGGGCAGTATAGAGGGAGCTGTTCTCTGTATCTAACCCGTGCTGTACATGCCCTGGGGGTGTTTGATGGGACAGTGTAGAGGGAGCTTTACTCTGTATCTAACGCGTGCTGTATCTGCCCTGGAAGTGTTTGATGGGACAGTGTAGAGGGAGCTTTACTCTGTATCTAACCCGTGCTGTACATGCCCTGGGGGTGTTTGATGGGACAGTGGAGAGGGAGCTTTACTCTGTATCTAACCCGTGCTGTATCTGCCCTGGGAGTGTTTGATGGGACAGTGCAGAGGGAGCTTTACTCTGTATCTAACCCGTGCTGTACCTGCCCTGGGAGTGTTTGATGGGACAGTGGAGAGGGAGCTTTACTCTGTATCTAACCCGTGCTGTACCTGCCCTGGGAATGTTTGATGGGACGGTGTAGAGGGAGCTTTACTATGTATCTAAACCATGCTGTACCCGCCAATGGGTGTGTTTGACAGGACAGTGTAGTGGGATTTTACTCTTTATCTAACCTGTGCTGTACCTGCCCTGGGATTGTTTGATGCGACAGTGTAGAGGGAGCTTTACACTGAATTTAACCCGTGCTGTACCTGCCCTGGGAGTGTCTGATGGGACAGTGTAGAGGGAGCTTTACTCTGTATCTAAGCCGTGCTGTACCTTCCATTGGAGTGTTTGATGAGACAGTGTAGAGGGAGCTTTACTCTGTATCTAACCCGTGCTGTACCTGCCCTGGGAGTGTTTGATGGGACAATGTACAGGGAGCTTTACTGTTTATGTAACCCATGCTTTACCTGCCCTGAGAGTGTTTGATGGGTCAGTGTAGAGGGAGCTTTACTCTGTATCTAACCCGTGCTGTACATGCCCTGGGGGTGTTTGATGGGACACTGTAGAGGGAGCTTTACTCTGTATCTAAGCCGTGCTGTACCTTCCATTGGAGTGTTTGATGAGACAGTGTAGAGGGAGCTTTACTCTGTATCTAACCCGTGCTGTACCTGCCCTGGGAGTGTTTGATGGGACAGTGTAGAGGGAGCTTTACTCTGTATCTAATCCGTGCTGTACCTGCCCTGGGAGTGTTTGATGGGACAGTGTAGAGGGAGCTTTACTCTGTATCTAATCCGTGCTGTACCTGACCTGGGAGTGTTTGATGGGACAGTGTAGAGGGAGCTTTACTTTGTATCTAACCCATGCAGTACCTGCCCTGAGATTGTTTGAAGCGACAGTGTAGAGGGAGCTTTACTCTGTATCTAACCCGTGCTGTACCTTCCATTGGAGTGTTTGATGAGATAGTGTAGAGGGAGCTTTACTCTATATAACCTATGCAATACCTGCCTTGGGAGTGTTTGATGGGACAGTGTAGAGGGAGCTTTACTCTGTATCTAACCCGTGCTGTACATGCCCTGGGAGTGTTTGATGGGACAGTGCAGAGGGAGCTTTACTCTGTATCTAAACCGTGCTGCACCTGCCTTGGGAGTGTTTGATGGGACAGTGTAGAGGGAGCTTTACTCTGTATCTAATCCGTGCTGTACCTGCCCTGGGAGTGTTTGATGGGACAGTGTAGAGGGAGCTTTACTCTGTATCTAACCCGTGCTGTACCTTCCATTGGAGTGTTTGATGAGACAGTGTAGAGGGAGCTTTGCTCTATATAACCTATGCAATACCTGCCTTGGGAGTGTTTGATGGGACAGTGTAGAGGGAGCTTTACTCTGTAACTAACCCGTGCTGTACCTGCCCTGGGAGTGTCTGATGGGACAGTGTAGAGGGAGCTTTACTCTGTATCGAACCCGTGCTGTACCTTCCATTGGAGTGTTTGATGGGAGAGTGAAGAGGGAGCTTTACTCTGTATCTAACCTGTGCTGTACCTGCCCTGGGAATGTTTGATGGGACAGTATAGAGTGAAATTACTCTAATCTAACCTGTGCTTTATCTGCCCTGGGGGTGTTTGATGGGACAGTGGAGAGGGAGCATTACTCTGTATCTAACCTGGGCTGGACCTGCCTTGGGAATGTTTGATGGGACACTTTAGAGGGAGCTTTACTCTGTATGTAACCCGTGCTGTACCTGCCCTGGGAGTGTTTGATTGGTGAGTGTAGAGGAAGCTTTACTCTGTATCTAACCCGTGCTGTACCTGCCCTTGGAGTGTTTGATGGGATCGTGTAGAGGGAGCTTTACTCTATAACAAACCCGTGCTGTACCTGCCCCGGGACTGTTTGATGGGATAGTGTAGAGGGAACTTTACTCTGTATCTAACCCGTGCTGTACCTGCCCTGGGAGTGTTTGATGGGACAGTGCAGAGGGAGCTTTACTCTGTGTCTAACCCATGCTGTACCTGCCCCAGGAGTGTTTGATGGGACAGTGCAGAGGGAGCTTTACTCTGTATCTAACGGTGCTGTACCTGCCCTCGGTGTGTTTGACGGAACAGTGCAGAGGGAGCTTTACTCTGTATCTAACTCGTGCTGTACCTGCCCTCGGTGTGTTTGACGGAACAGTGCAGAGGGAGCTTTACTCTGTATCTAACGGTGCTGTACCTGCCCTGGGAGTGTTTGATGGGAGAGTGAAGAGGGAGCTTTACTCTGTATCTAACCTGTGCTGTACCTGCCCTGGGAGTGTTTGATGGGACAGTGTAGAGGGAGCTTTACTCTGTATCTTCCCTGGGCTGGACCTGCCTTGGGAATGTTTGATGGGACACTTTAGAGGGAGCTTTACTCTGTATGTAACCCTTGCTATACCAGCCTTGGGTGTGTTTGATGGGAGAGTCTGGAGGGTGCTTTACTCTTTGTCTAACCCGTGCTTTACCTGCCCTGGGAGTGTTTGCTCTGAAACCATAGCGGAAGCTTTACTTGGTTTCTAAACCGTACTGTACCTGCCCTGGGAGTGTTTGATGGTCATGATGCGGAGATGCCGGTGTTGGACTGGGGTGGACAAAATTGAGAGGTCGCACAACACCAGGTTATAGTCCAACAGTTTTATTTGAAATCACAAGCTTTCGGAGCTATCGATTGCTCCTTCCTCAGGTGAAGTAAATTAGATACAGAATCGCCAAAGCATATATAGATGGAGAACAAAGCATGTGTACCCTACAATTGCAGACCACTAAATTAAATCATCCTGACTATCTGCCGAGGTGTGATAAAGTTAATCAAGTCAGCCAGGAAGGTACCACATCAAAGACATAGCAAGATACAACTGAGACAATGAGGTGCAGTCGCAGGGGTTCTAACGTGTCAAAAGCTGCCGTCTGTATGTAAAACGAAAAGCTTTAAAATTTTTACTTTTTTACTGGGAAAATTTTTACTTTTTTACTGGGAATCACATCTGTGAACAAGCCAACGACGACTCGAGTCCGGATCACGTCATGTATCGTGACATAAACCCAAGATCCCGGTTGAGACCGTCTTCATGAGTGCGGAACTTGGCTATCAGTTTCTGCTCGATGATTTTGCGTTGTCGTGTGTTTCTAAGGTTGCCTTGGAGAACGCTTACCCGCAGATCCGAGGCTGAATGTCCTTGACTGCTGAAGTGTTCCCCGACTGGGAGGTAACAATCCTGCCTGGCGATTGTTGCGCGGTGCTCGTTCATACGTTGTCTCAGTGTCTGCATGGTCTCGCCGATGTACCATGCCGCGGTGCATTCTTTCCTGCAACGTATGAGGTAGACAACGTTGGCCGAGTCACAGGAGTATGTACCATGTACCTGGTGGGTAGTGTCCTCACGTGTGATGGTGGTATCTGTGTTGATGATCTGGCATGTCTTGCAGAGTTTGCCATGGCAGGGTTGTGTGGTGTCGTGGTCGCTGTTATCCTGAAAGCTGGGTAATTTGCTGCGAACGATGGTACTTCTGAGGTTAGGCGGCTGTTTGAAGTGGAGGCGTGGGGATGGCCTTAGCGAGGTGTTTGTCGTCATCGATGACATGTTGAAGGCTGCGAAGAACATGGCGTAGTTTCTCCGCTCCGGGGAAGTACTGGACGACGTAGGGTACCCTGTTGGTTGTGTCCCGTGTTTGCCTTCTGAGGAGGTCTATGCGATTTTTCGCTGTGGCCCGTCGATGAGTCGAGCGTCATATCCCGTTCTTACGAGGGCGTTTTTCAGCATCCGTAGGTGTCCATCGCGTTCCTCCTCGTCTGAGCAGATCCTGTGTATTCGCAGGGCTTGTCCATAGGGATGGCTTCTTTAACATGGTTAGGGTGGAAGCTGGAGAAGTGGAGCATCGTGAGGTTGTCCGTGGGCTTGCGGTAGAGTGTTTGATGGGAGAGTCTGGAGGGTGCTTTACTCTTTGTCTAACCCGTGCTTTACCTGCCCTGGGAGTGTTTGCTCTGAAACCATAGCGGGAGCTTTTCTCTGTATCTAACCCGTGCTGTACCTGTCCTGGGAGTGTTTGATGGGAGAGTGTAGAGGGAGATTTACTCTGTATCTAACCCGTGCTGTACCTGCCCTGGGAGTATTTAACGGGCCAGTGTAGAGGGAGCTTTTATCTGTATCTAACCCGTGCTGTTCCTGCCCTCGTAGTGTCTGATGGGACACTGTAGAGGGAGCTTTACTCTGTATCTAACCTGTGCTGTACCTGCCCTGGGTGTGTTTGATGAGACAGTATAGAGGGAGCTTTACTCTGTATCTAACCTGTGCTGTACCTGCCCTGGGAGTGTTTGATGGGACAGTGTAGAGGGAGCTTTACTCTGTATCTAACCTGTGCTGTACCTGCCCTGGGAGTGTTTGATGGGACAGTGTAGAGGGAGCTTTACTCTGTATCTAACCCCTGCTGTAGCTACCCCGGGCGTGTTTGATGCGACAGTGTAGAGGGAGCTTTACTCTGTATCTAATCCATGCTGTACCTGCCCTGGGAGTGTTTGATGGGACAGTGTCGAGGGAGTTTTACTCTGTATCTAACAGGTGCTGTACCTGCCCTGGGCGTGTTTGATGGGACAGTGTAGAGTGAGTTTTGCTCTTTATCCAACCCGTGCTTTACCTGCCCTGGAAATGTTTGATGGGACAGTGTAGAGTGTGTTTTACTCTGTATCTAACCTGGGCTGTACCTGCCCTGAGAGTGTTTGGACTTGACAGCGTAGAGGGAGCTTTACTCTGTATCTAATCCATGCTGTACCTGCCCTGGGAGTTCTTGATGGGCCAGTGTAGAGGGAGCTTTACTCTGTATCTATTCCGTGCTGTAACTGCCCTGGGAGTGTTGATGGGACAGTGTAGAGGGAGCTTTACTCTGTATCTAACCCGTGCTCTACCTGCCCTGGGAGTGTTTGATGGGACAGTGTAGAGGGAGTTTTACTCTTTATCTAACCTGGGCTGTACCTGCCCTGGGAGTGTTTGATGGGACAGTGTAGAGTGTGTTTTACTCTGTATCTAACCCATGCTGTACCTGCCCTCGGAGTGTCTGATGGGACAGTGCAGAAGGAGCTTCACGCTTTTTCTATCCCGTGTTGTACCTACCCCGGGCGTGTTTGAGAGGAGAGTGTAGAGAGAGTTTTACTCTGTATCTAACAGGTGCTGTACCTGACCTGGGAGTGTTTGATGGGACAGTGTAGAGGGAGCTTTACTCTGTCTCTAACCTGTGCTGTACCTGCCATGGGAGTGTTTGATGGGACAGTGTGGAGGGAGCTTTACTCTGTATCTAACCTGTGCTGTACCTGCCATGGGAGTGTCTGATGGGACAGTGTGGAGGGAGTTTTACTCTGTATCTAACCTGGGCTGTCCCTGCCCTGGGAGTGTTTGATGGGACAATGTAGAGGGAGCTTTACTCTGTATCTAACCCGTGCTGTCTCTGCCCTGGGAATGTTTGATGGGACAGTGTAGAGGGAGCTTTACTCTGTATCTAACCCATGCTGTACCTGCCCTGAGATTGTTTGAAGCGACAGTGTAGAGGGAGCTTTACTCTGTATCTAACCCGTGCTGTACCTTCCATTGGAGTGTTTGATGAGATAGTGTAGAGGGAGCTTTACTCTATATAACCTATGCAATACCTGCCTTGGGAGTGTTTGATGGGGCAGTAAAGAGGGAGCTGTTCTCTGTATCTAACCCATGCTGTACATGCCCTGGGGGTGTTTGATGGGACAGTGTAGAGGGAGCTTTACTCTGTATCTAACCCGTGCTGTACATGCCCTGGGAGTGTTTGATGGGACAGTGCAGAGGGAGCTTTACTCTGTATCTAAACCGTGCTGCACCTGCCCTGGGAGTGTTTGATGGGACAGTGTAGAGGGAGCTTTACTCTGTATCTAATCCGTGCTGTACCTGCCCTGGGAGTGTTTGATGGGACAGTGTAGAGGGAGCTTTACTCTGTATCTAACCCGTGCTGTACCTTCCATTGGAGTGTTTGATGAGACAGTGTAGAGGGAGCTTTGCTCTATATAACCTATGCAATACCTGCCTTGGGAGTGTTTGATGGGACAGTGTAGAGGGAGCTTTACTGTTTATCTAACATATGCTTTACCTGCCATGGGAGTGTGTGATGGGACAATGTAGAGGGAGCTTTACTCTGTAACTAACCCGTGCTGTACCTGCCCTGGGAGTGTCTGATGGGACAGTGTAGAGGGAGCTTTACTCTGTATCGAACCCGTGCTGTACCTTCCATTGGAGTGTTTGATGAGACAGTGTAGAGGGAGCTTTACTCTGTATAACCTGTGCTATACCTGCCTTGGGAGTGTTTGATGGGAGAGTGTAGAGGGAGCTTTACTCTGTGTCTAACCCGTGCTGTACCTGCCCTCGGTGTGTTTGACGGAACAGTGTAGAGGGAGCTTTACTCTGTATCTAACGGTGCTGTACCTGCCCTGGGAGTGTTTGATGGGAGAGTGAAGAGGGAGCTTTACTCTGTATCTAACCTGTGCTGTACCTGCCCTGGGAATGTTTGATGGGACAGTATAGAGTGAAATTACTCTAATCTAACCTGTGCTTTATCTGCCCTGGGGGTGTTTGATGGGACAGTGGAGAGGGAGCATTACTCTGTATCTAACCTGGGCTGGACCTGCCTTGGGAATGTTTGATGGGACACTTTAGAGGGAGCTTTACTCTGTATGTAACCCGTGCTGTACCTGCCCTGGGAGTGTTTGATTGGTGAGTGTAGAGGAAGCTTTACTCTGTATCTAACCCGTGCTGTACCTGCCCTTGGAGTGTTTGATGGGATCGTGTAGAGGGAGCTTTACTCTATAACAAACCCGTGCTGTACCTGCCCCGGGACTGTTTGATGGGATAGTGTAGAGGGAACTTTACTCTGTATCTAACCCGTGCTGTACCTGCCCTGGGAGTGTTTGATGGGACAGTGTAGAGGGAGCTTTACTCTGTATCTAACCCGTGCTGTACCTGTCCTGGGAGTGTTTGATGGGACAGTGCAGAGGGAGCTTTACTCTGTGTCTAACCCATGCTGTACCTGCCCCAGGAGTGTTTGATGGGACAGTGCAGAGGGAGCTTTACTCTGTATCTAACGGTGCTGTACCTGCCCTCGGTGTGTTTGACGGAACAGTGCAGAGGGAGCTTTACTCTGTATCTAACTCGTGCTGTACCTGCCCTCGGTGTGTTTGACGGAACAGTGCAGAGGGAGCTTTACTCTGTATCTAACGGTGCTGTACCTGCCCTGGGAGTGTTTGATGGGAGAGTGAAGAGGGAGCTTTACTCTGTATCTAACCTGTGCTGTACCTGCCCTGGGAGTGTTTGATGGGACAGTGTAGAGGGAGCTTTACTCTGTATCTTCCCTGGGCTGGACCTGCCTTGGGAATGTTTGATGGGACACTTTAGAGGGAGCTTTACTCTGTATGTAACCCTTGCTATACCAGCCTTGGGTGTGTTTGATGGGAGAGTCTGGAGGGTGCTTTACTCTTTGTCTAACCCGTGCTTTACCTGCCCTGGGAGTGTTTGCTCTGAAACCATAGCGGAAGCTTTACTTGGTTTCTAAACCGTACTGTACCTGCCCTGGGAGTGTTTGATGGTCATGATGCAGAGATGCCGGTGTTGGACTGGGGTGGACAAAATTGAGAGGTCGCACAACACCAGGTTATAGTCCAACAGTTTTATTTGAAATCACAAGCTTTCGGAGCTATCGATTGCTCCTTCCTCAGGTGAAGTAAATTAGATACAGAATCGCCAAAGCATATATAGATGGAGAACAAAGCATGTGTACCCTACAATTGCAGACCACTAAATTAAATCATCCTGACTATCTGCCGAGGTGTGATAAAGTTAATCAGGTCAGCCAGGAAGGTACCACATCAAAGACATAGTAAGATACAACTGAGACAATGAGGTGGAGTTGCAGGGGGTCTAACGTGTCAAAAGCTGCCGTCTGTATGTAAAACGAAAAGCTTTAAAATTTTTACTTTTTTACTGGGAAAATTTTTACTTTTTTACTGGGAATCACATCTGTGAACAAGCCAACGACGACTCGAGTCCGGATCACGTCATGTATCGGGACATAAACCCAAGATCCCGGTTGAGACCGTCTTCATGAGTGCGGAACTTGGCTATCAGTTTCTGCTCGATGATTTTGCGTTGTCGTGTGTTTCTAAGGTTGCCTTGGAGAACGCTTACCCGCAGATCCGAGGCTGAATGTCCTTGACTGCTGAAGTGTTCCCCGACTGGGAGGTAACAATCCTGCCTGGCGATTGTTGCGCGGTGCTCGTTCATACGTTGTCTCAGTGTCTGCATGGTCTCGCCGATGTACCATGCCGCGGTGCATTCTTTCCTGCAACGTATGAGGTAGACAACGTTGGCCGAGTCACAGGAGTATGTACCATGTACCTGGTGGGTAGTGTCCTCACGTGTGATGGTGGTATCTGTGTTGATGATCTGGCATGTCTTGCAGAGTTTGCCATGGCAGGGTTGTGTGGTGTCGTGGTCGCTGTTATCCTGAAAGCTGGGTAATTTGCTGCGAACGATGGTACTTCTGAGGTTAGGCGGCTGTTTGAAGGCAAGTGGAGGCGTGGGGATGGCCTTAGCGAGGTGTTTGTCGTCATCGATGACATGTTGAAGGCTGCGAAGAACATGGCGTAGTTTCTCCGCTCCGGGGAAGTACTGGACGACGTAGGGTACCCTGTTGGTTGTGTCCCGTGTTTGCCTTCTGAGGAGGTCTATGCGATTTTTCGCTGTGGCCCGTCGATGAGTCGAGCGTCATATCCCGTTCTTACGAGGGCGTTTTTCAGCGTCCGTAGGTGTCCATCGCGTTCCTCCTCGTCTGAGCAGATCCTGTGTATTCGCAGGGCTTGTCCATAGGGATGGCTTCTTTAACATGGTTAGGGTGGAAGCTGGAGAAGTGGAGCATCGTGAGGTTGTCCGTGGGCTTGCGGTAGAGTGTTTGATGGGAGAGTCTGGAGGGTGCTTTACTCTTTGTCTAACCCGTGCTTTACCTGCCCTGGGAGTGTTTGCTCTGAAACCATAGCGGGAGCTTTTCTCTGTATCTAACCCGTGCTGTACCTGTCCTGGGAGTGTTTGATGGGAGAGTGTAGAGGGAGATTTACTCTGTATCTAACCCGTGCTGTACCTGCCCTGGGAGTATTTAACGGGCCAGTGTAGAGGGAGCTTTTATCTGTATCTAACCCGTGCTGTTCCTGCCCTCGTAGTGTCTGATGGGACACTGTAGAGGGAGCTTTACTCTGTATCTAACCTGTGCTGTACCTGCCCTGGGTGTGTTTGATGAGACAGTATAGAGGGAGCTTTACTCTGTATCTAACCTGTGCTGTACCTGCCCTGGGAGTGTTTGATGGGACAGTGTAGAGGGAGCTTTACTCTGTATCTAACCTGTGCTGTACCTGCCCTGGGAGTGTTTGATGGGACAGTGTAGAGGGAGCTTTACTCTGTATCTAACCCCTGCTGTAGCTACCCCGGGCGTGTTTGATGCGACAGTGTAGAGGGAGCTTTACTCTGTATCTAATCCATGCTGTACCTGCCCTGGGAGTTTTTGATGGGCCAGTGTAGAGGGAGTTTTACTCTGTATCTAACAGGTGCTGTACCTGCCCTGGGCGTGTTTGATGGGACAGTGTAGAGTGAGTTTTGCTCTTTATCCAACCCGTGCTTTACCTGCCCTGGAAATGTTTGATGGGACAGTGTAGAGTGTGTTTTACTCTGTATCTAACCTGGGCTGTACCTGCCCTGAGAGTGTTTGGACTTGACAGCGTAGAGGGAGCTTTACTCTGTATCTAATCCATGCTGTACCTGCCCTGGGAGTTTTTGATGGGCCAGTGTAGAGGGAGCTTTACTCTGTATCTATTCCGTGCTGTAACTGCCCTGGGAGTGTTGATGGGACAGTGTAGAGGGAGCTTTACTCTGTCTCTAACCCGTGCTCTACCTGCCCTGGGAGTGTTTGATGGGACAGTGTAGAGGGAGTTTTACTCTGTATCTAACAGGTGCTGTACCTGCCCTGGGATTGTTTGATGGGACAGTGTAGAGTGAGTTTTACTCTTTATCTAACCTGGGCTGTACCTGCCCTGGGAGTGTTTGATGGGACAGTGTAGAGTGTGTTTTACTCTGTATCTAACCCATGCTGTACCTGCCCTCGGAGTGTCTGATGGGACAGTGCAGAAGGAGCTTCACGCTTTTTCTATCCCGTGTTGTACCTACCCCGGGCGTGTTTGAGAGGAGAGTGTAGAGAGAGTTTTACTCTGTATCTAACAGGTGCTGTACCTGACCTGGGAGTGTTTGATGGGACAGTGTAGAGGGAGCTTTACTCTGTCTCTAACCTGTGCTGTACCTGCCATGGGAGTGTTTGATGGGACAGTGTGGAGGGAGCTTTACTCTGTATCTAACCTGTGCTGTACCTGCCATGGGAGTGTCTGATGGGACAGTGTGGAGGGAGTTTTACTCTGTATCTAACCTGGGCTGTCCCTGCCCTGGGAGTGTTTGATGGGACAATGTAGAGGGAGCTTTACTCTGTATCTAACCCGTGCTGTCTCTGCCCTGGGAATGTTTGATGGGACAGTGTAGAGTGTGTTTTACTCTGTATCTAAGCTGGGCTGTACTTGCCCCGGGAGTGTCTGATGGGAGAGTGTAGAGAGAGTTTTACTCTGTATGTAACCCGTGCTGTACTTGCCCTGGGAGTGTTTGATGGCGCAGTGTAGAGGAAGCTTTACTCTGTATCTAACCCGTGCTGTACCTGCCCTGGGAGTGTTTGATGGGACAATGTAGAGGGAGCTTTACTCTGTATCTAACCCGTGCTGTATCTGCCCTGGGAATGTTTGATGGGACAGTGTAGAGTGTGTTTTACTCTGTATCTAAGCTGGGCTGTACTTGCCCCGGGAGTGTCTGATGGGAGAGTGTAGAGAGAGTTTTACTCTGTATGTAACCCGTGCTGTACTTGCCCTGGGAGTGTTTGATGGGACAGTGTAGAGGGAGCTTTACTCTGTATCTAACCCGTGCTGTACCTGCCCAGGGAGTGTTTGATGGGACAGTGTAGAGGGAGCTTTACTCTGTATCTAACCCGTGCTGTACCTGCCCTTGGAGTGTTTGACGGGACAGTGTAGAGGGAGCTTTACTCTGTATCTAACCCGTGCTGTACCTGCCCTGGGAGTGTTTGATGAGGCAGTGTAGAGGGAGCTTTACTCTGTATCTAACCCGTGCTGTACCTGCCCTGGGAGTGTTTGATGGGACAGTGTAGAGGGAGCTTTACTCTGTATCTAACCCCTGCTGTACCTGCCCTTGGAGTGTTTGACGGGACAGTGTAGAGGGAGCTTTACTCTGTATCTAACCCGTGCTGTACCTGCCCTGGGAGTGTTTGATGAGGCAGTGTAGAGGGAGCTTTACTCTGTATCTAACCCGTGCTGTACCTGCCCTGGGAGTGTTTGATGGGGCAGTGTAGAGGGAGCTTTTCTCTGTATCTAACCCGAGCTGTACCTGTCCTCGGAGTGTTTGACGGGACAGTGTAGAGGGAGATTTACTCTGTATCTAAGCTGGGCTGTACTTGCCCCGGGAGTGTCTGATGGGAGAGTGTAGAGAGAGTTTTACTCTGTATGTAACCCGTGCTGTACTTGCCCTGGGAGTGTTTGATGGGACAGTGTAGAGGGAGCTTTACTCTGTATCTAACCCGTGCTGTACCTGCCCTGGGAGTGTTTGATGGGACAGTGTAGAGGGAGATTTACTCTGTATCTAACCCGTCCTGTACCTGCCCTGGGAGTGTTTGATGGGACAGTGTGGAGGGAGCTTTACTCTTTGTCTAACCCGTGCTTTACCTGCCCTGGGAGTGTTTGCTCTGAAACCATAGCAGAAGCTTTACTTGGTATCTAAACCGTGCTGTACCTGCCGTGGGAGTGTTTGATGGGACAGTGCAGAGGGAGCTTTACTCTGTATCTAACCCGTGCTGTACCTGCCCTGGGAGTGTTTGATGGGACAGTGTGGAGAGAGTTTTACCCTGTATCTAACAGGTGCTGTACCTGCCATGGGAGTGTTTGATGGGACAGTGAAGAGGGAGTTTTACTCTGTATGTAACCCGTGCTGTACTTGCCCTGGGAGTGTTTGATGGGACAGTGTAGAGGGAGCTTTACTCTGTATCTAACCCGTGCTGTACCTGCCCTGGGAGTGTTTGATGGGACAGTGTAGAGGGAGCTTTACTCTGTATCTAACCCGTGCTGTACCTGCCCTGGGAGTGTTTGATGGGAGAGTGTAGAGGGAGCTTTACTCTGTATCTAACCCGTGCTGTACCTGCCCTGGGAGTGTTTGATGGGGCAGTGTAGAGGGAGCTTTTCTCTGTATCTAACCCGTGCTGTACCTGCCCTGGGAGTGTTTGATGGGACAATGTAGAGGGAGCTTTACTCTGTATCTAACCCGTGCTGTACCTGCCCTGGGAGTGTTTGATGGGACAATGTAGAGGGAGCTTTACTCTGTATCTAACCCGTGCTGTATCTGCCCCGGGAGTGTTTGATGGGACAGTGTAGAGGGAACTTTTCTCTGTATCTAACTCGTGCTGTACCTGCCTCGGAGTGTTTGACGGGACAGTGTAGAGGGAGATTTACTCTGTATCTAACCCGTCCTGTACCTGCCCTGGGAGTGTTTGATGGGACAGTGTGGAGGGAGCTTTACTCTTTGTCTAACCCGTGCTTTACCTGCCCTGGGAGTGTTTGCTCTGAAACCATAGCAGAAGCTTTACTTGGTATCTAAACCGTGCTGTACCTGCCGTGGGAGTGTTTGATGGGACAGTGTAGAGGGAGCTTTACTCTGTATCTAACCCGTGCTGTACCTGCCCTGGGAGTGTTTGATGGGACAGTGTGGAGGGAACTTTACTCTGTATCTAACCCGTGCTGTACCTGCCCTGGGAGTGTTTGATGGGAGAGTTTAGAGAGAGTTTTACTCTGTATCTAACAGGTGCTGTACCTGCCCTGGGAGTCTTTGATGGGACATTGTAGAGGGAGCATTTCTCTGTATCTAACCCGTGCTGTACCTGCCCTGGGAGTGTCTGATGGGAGAGTGTAGAGAAAGTTTTACTCTGTATCAAACCCGTGCTGTACGTGCCCTGGGAGTATTTGATGGGACAGTGTAGAGGGAACTTTACTCTGTATCTAACCCGTGCTGTACCTGCCCTGGGAGTGTTTGATGGCACAGTGTAGTGGGAGCTTTACTCTGTATCTAACCCGTGCTGTACCTGCCCTGGGAGTGTTTGATGAGGCAGTGTAGAGGGAGCTTTACTCTGTATCTAACCCGTGCTGTACCTGCCCTGGGAGTCTTTGATGGGACAGTGTAGAGGGAGCTTTTCTCTGTATCTAACCCGTGCTGTACCTGCCCTGGGAGTGTTTGATGGGACAATGTAGAGGGAGCTTTTCTCTGTATGTAACTCGTGCTGTACCTGCCCTCGGAGTGTTTGACGGGACAGTGTAGAGGGAGCTTTACTCTGTATCTAACCCGTGCTGTACCTGCCCTGGGAGTGTTTGATGGGACAGTGTAGAGGGAGCTTTACTCCGTATCTAACCTGTCCTGTACCTGCCCTGGGAGTGTCTGATGAGACAGTGTAGAGGGAGCTTTACTCTGTATTTCACCCATGTTGTTCCTTCCATTGGAGTGTTTGATGAGACAGTGTAGAGGGAGCTTTACTCTGTATAACCTGTGCTCTATCTGCCTTGGGAGTGTTTGATGGGAGAGTCTGGGGGGTGCTTTACTCTTTGTCTAACCCGTGCTTTACCTGCCCTGGGAGTGTTTGCTCTGAAACCATAGCGGAAGCTTTACTAGGTATCTAAACCGTACTGTACCTGCCCTGGGAGTGGTTCATGGGACAGTGTAGAGGGAGTTTTACTCTGTATCTAACCTGTGCTTTATCTGCCTTGAGAGTGTTTGATGGGACAGTGCAGAGTGAGTTTTACTCTGTATCTAACAGGTGCTGTACCTGCCCTGGGAGTGTTTGATGGGAGAGTGTAGAGTGTGTTTTACTCTGTATCTAACCTGGGCTGTACCTGCCCTGAGAGTGTTTTGACTTGACAGCGTAGAGGGAGCTTTGCTCTGTATCTAACCCGTGCTGTACCTGCCCTTGGAGTATTTAACGGGCCAGTGTAGAGGGAGCTTTTTTCTGTATCTAACCCGTGCTGTTCCTGCCCTCGGAGTGTCTGATGGGACAGTGTAGAGGGAGCTTCACGCTGTATCTTACCCGTGCTGTACCTACCCTGGGCGTGTTTGATGGGACAGTGTAGAGGGAGCTTTACTCTGTATCTAACCTGTGCTGTACCTGCCCTGGGAGTGTTTGATGATGATGCGGAGATGCCGGTGTTGGACTGGGGTGGACAAAATTGAGAGGTCGCACAACACCAGGTTATAGTCCAACAGTTTTATTTGAAATCACAAGCTTTCGGAACTATCGCTCCTTCCTCAGGTGAAGTAAATTGGATACAGAATCGTCAGAGCATAGTGTAGAGGGAGCTTTACTCTGTATCTAACCCGTGCTGTACCTGCCCTGGGAGTGTTTGATGGGACAGTGTAGAGGGAGCTTTACTCCATGTCTAACCCGTGCTTTACCTGACCTGTGAGTGTTTGATGGGACAGTGTAGAGGGAGCTTTACTCTGTATCTAATCCGTGCTGTACCTGCCCATTGAGTGTTTGATGGGGCAGTGTAGACGAAGCTTTGCTCTGTATCTAACTTGTGCTTTATCTGCCCTGAGAGTGGCTGATGGGACAGTGTAGAGTGAGTTTTACTCTGTATCTAACTGGTGCTGTACCTGCCCTGGGAGTGTTTGATGGGACAGTGCAGAGGGAGCTTTACTCTGTATCTAACCTATGTTGTACCGGCCTTGGGTGTGTTTGATGGGATAGTGTTGAGGGAGCTTTACTCTGTATCTAACCCATGCTTTTCCTGTCCTGGGAGTGTTTGATGGGACAGTGTAGAGGGAGCTTTACTTTGTATCTAACCCATGTTGTACCGGCCTTGGGTGTGTTTGATGGGATAGTGTTGAGGGAGCTTTACTCTGTATCTAACCCATGCTTTTCCTGTCCTGGGAGTGTTTGATGAGACAGTGTAGAGGGAGCTTTACTCTGTATCTAACCCGTGCTGTACCTGCCCTGGGAGTTTTTGACGGGACACAACTTCAACAGTTTGCCATCAGAAATTTTTTATCACAGCAAGCAACTGATGGCATTTCAAAAATAGACACAACAGAACACCCAAGTGACTACCCTTGTGACTACTTGTGCATTATCTTCCTCTTACGTGTGCTCCTACGTGGTGCTTCCCCTGTGGCTTCTGCAGATGTGGAGTCCCCTTGCTCACTTTCTTGCTGCTCCTGTCTCGACACCTTTGGCGGCCGTCCTCTGGGGTTGCGAACCTGCGAGGGCTCGGCAAGAGTCTGCTGCTTCTGTGGCTGTGCAGGGGCTGGGACACCCATCTCAGTTGGGTGATGACTCTGGTGGGGCTCTGACCGAGGGCTTTGCAGTGGCATGGTCGTTTGAGCGCTTGGAGAGGAGCCCCCACTTCCTTGTTGTCTGCCACCAACATCCCTCTCATGGGTCAGCCCCACTTCAGAGCTAGCAAGTGGCTTGACAGCACCTTGCTGCACTTCAGGGGGGCCATGAGGACCCGTTCCTGCACTGGAAGTCCTACTCCAGAGGACTTCCATGAAGGTCTGGTTTCTATGCTCAGTAGCTGACCATCGCTCCTCAAGAGATGCCAGTCTATTCTGAACAATGACCATGTTTTCAACACTCTGGCGACTTAGCTCCTCCATGGCCGTAGCCAACCTCTCCTCTACCGTAGCCAACCTCTCCTCTACTGTAGCCAGCCTTACCACGGAGGTAGCCATCCTTTCCGTGGTGATGCGTTCATGTGCCAATGCCTCCACAAAGGCTCTGCTCATGTTCGCGATGGACTCCTCCATTCGCTCCACACTCGCAGCGCCCCTGGAGACAAAAGCTGCCAGAGACTCCTGCACCTGTTCCTGGAGTTCCAGCACCGCTCTCCTTCTGGATGGACCCGGAGGCACAGGGTCGGCATGCAGCTGAGCCGAGCTGGCAGAGTCCTGCGCCCTCTGACGAGGACTCTCCACTGCTGTCCCTGTCTCCACCATCTGCTGATGCTCACTTGTGAGCTGTGATACACCAGGTGACAACACTACTCTATCTCGCGAAGGTCCCACAGAGGTGTGAGTGTCTGCGCTGGTGCTGGGTGCGCTGAATTCTGCTGACGCTGCGCCCTCGGAGTTTGCAGCTTCCTCTGAGGAGTCTTGAGGCTCAGGACAGTGGGGCGAGGGCTTTCGATGGTCCTGTGGGGGAGTAAAGGAAAGAGTTAGAGATGTGAGGTGAAGGTTGCATGCACATTGAATTGTGCAAATGATCATAAGTCAATCTGTTAGAGCATCAGAATCATTATCAGTCTTTCATGTAATGTCAATGAGAGAGATGCCAAACTATTCTGTCACCAGCTTGCTGTGCTGCGCCCGCCTGTCCGTTCCCCACTTGGGAATCCTCCTCGATCCCGGCGATTTTCAGGGCCGCCTCCTCTGAGGTGGTGAGCTGGGCTACTGAGGGTGGCCCTCCTCCTGTCCTCGCTCTTTCCCTCTTATTGTGGGCTCTCTTTTCCTGCAATGAGGGACACAAGTGGAGTTTGAGTGAGAATGAAGGAGTGAGTGTAGAGAATCCATAGCATAGATGCTGAGAAGGAGACAAAGGGCCCTCCCTGTGTGTTGTAAGTTGTTGTCATTGCATCACAGTGATAGGGAGTGTGAGGGCTGCATGGTTGAATAGTTATGTGAATGTGACCATAGAGAGTGAGGGAATGGGTAAGGGTGCAGGGATGTAAGTGTCAAGTGGGATGTGGAGGAAGAGGTTGGCAAAGCAGAGTGCTGGTGAGGAGAGGCGATGGGGATCAGATTGAGGTTGATGGGAAAGTCATACTCACTTTTCCTGTGCGGAGAAGGTCATGAAACCTCTTCCTGCATTGCAGCCAGGTTCTGCGGCACATAGAGATGGAGGTGACCTCCTGGGCCACTTACAGCCACACAGCTTTAGTCTGCTGGGGAGGCTTTTTCCTCCCTGAGGAAGGGAAGAGTACCTCCTCATTACATCTGGCTCCCTCCACCAGAGCTTGGAGGGAGGCCTCATCGAACGTTGGAGCATACTTTGGCCTACTGCTGGACATAATTGGTGAAGGAAGCGATCACAACAATGGGCATAAAGTTTAAAGTCTCCAGAAGAAGCAAGGCTGCTTGCAGGCCTTAAATCCGGCAGCATTGATGACGTCATCGGAGGCGACTTTCTGTATGAAAAGACTCATTGGGCCAGGGGTTTCCACACGCTTGAAATCAAGTTCCCAATTAGGGCAAAATCCCACTTTTTTCCCACTTTACATTGGAGTCGGGGTCCTGACATGAAAACCACCTGACACGCCCCAGCCTGCCCCAAATGGCAAAATCGAGCCCTCTGTATCTAACCTGTACTGTACCTGCCCTGGGAGCGTTTGATGGGGACAGTGTAGAGGGAGCTTTACTCTGTATCTAACCCATGCTGTACCTGCCCTGGGAGTGTTTGATGGGACAGTGTAGAGGGAGCTTTACTCTGCATCTAACCCGTGCTGTATCTGCCCTGGGAGTGTTTGATGAGACAGTGCAGAGGGAGCTTTACTCTATATCTAACCCGTGCTGTACCTGCTCTGGGAGTGTGTGATGGGACAGTGTAGAGGGAGCTTTACGCTGTATATAACCCCTGCTGTACCTGCCCTGGGAGTGTTTGATGGGACAGTGTAGAGGGACCTTTACTCTGTATCTAACCCGTGCTGCATCTGCCCTGGGAGTTTTTGATGAGACAGTGTAGATGGAGTTTTAATCTGTATCTAACCCGTGCTGTACCTGCTCTGGGATTGTTTGTTGGGACAGTGTAGAGGAGCTTTACTCTGTATCTAACCTGTGCTGTACCTGCCCTGGGAGTGTTTGATGGGACAGTGTAGAGGGAGCTTTACTCTGTATCTAACCCGTGCTGTACCTGCCCTGGGAGTGTTTGATGGGACAGTGTAGAGGGAGCTTTACTCTGTATCGAACCCGTGCTGTACCTGCCCTGGGAGTGTTTGATGGTACAGTGTAGAGGGAGCTTTACTCTGTATCTAACCCGTGCTGTACCAGCCCTGGGTGTGTTTGATGGGACAGTGTAGAGGGAGCTTTACTCTGTATCTAACCCCTGCTGTACCTGCCCTGGGAGTGTATGATGGGACAGTGTAGACAGAGCTTTACTCTGTATCTAACCCGTGCTTTACCTGCCCTGGGAATGTTTGATGGGACGGTGTAGAGGGAGCTTTACTCTGTATCTAACCCGTGCTGTACCTGCCCTGGGAGTGTTTGATGGGACAGTGTAGAGGGAGCTTTACTCTGTATCGAACCCGTGCTGTACCTGCCCTGGGAGTGTTTGATGGTACAGTGTAGAGGGAGCTTTACTCTGTATCTAACCCGTGCTGTACCAGCCCTGGGTGTGTTTGATGGGACAGTGTAGAGGGAGCTTTACTCTGTATCTAACCCCTGCTGTACCTGCCCTGGGAGTGTATGATGGGACAGTGTAGACAGAGCTTTACTCTGTATCTAACCCGTGCTTTACCTGCCCTGGGAATGTTTGATGGGACGGTGTAGAGGGAGCTTTACTCTGTATCTAACCCGTGCTGTACCTGCCCTGGGAGTGTTTGATGGGGCAGTGTAGAGGGAGCTTTACTCTGTATCTAACCCGTGCTGTACCTGCCCTGGGATAGTTTGATGGGACGGTGTAGAGGGAGCTTTACTCTGTATCTAACCCGTGCTCTACCTGCCCTGGGAGTGTTTGATGGGACAGTGTAGATGGAGTTTTAATCTGTATCTAATCCGTGCTGTACCTGTCCTGGGAGTGTTTGATTGGACATTGTAGAGGGACCTTTACTCTGTATCTAACCCGTGCAGTATCTGCACTGGGAATGTTTGATGAGACAATGGAGATGGAGTTTTAATCTGTATCTAACCTGTGCTGTACCTGCCCTGGGAGTGTGTGATGGGACAGTGTAGAGGAGCTTTACTCTGTATCTAAAATGTGCTGTACCTTCCCTGGGAGTGTCTGATGAGAAAGTTTAGAGGGCGCTTTACTCTGTATCTAACCTGTGATGTACCTGCCCTGGGAGTATTTATTGGGACAGTGTAGAGGGAGCTTTACTCTGTATCGAACCCGTGCTGTACCTGCCCTGGGAGTGTTTGATGGTACAGTGTAGAGGGTGCTTTACTCTGTATCTAACCCATGCTGTACCTGCCCTGGGAGTGTTTGATGGGACAGTGTAGAGGGAGCTTTACTCTGTATCTAACCCCTGCTGTACCTGCCCTGGGAGTGTTTGATGAGACAGTGTAGAGGGAGCTTTACTCTGTATCTAACCCCTGCTGTACCTGCCCTGGGAGTGTTTGATGGGACAGTGTAGAGGGAGCTTTACTCTGTATCTAACCCATGCTGTCCCTGCCCTGGGAGTGTTTGATGGGACAGTGTAGACAGAGCTTTACTCTGTATCTAACCCGTGCTTTACCTGCCCTGGGAGAGTTTGATGGGACAGTGTAGAGGGAGCTTTACTCTGTATCTAACCCGTGCTGTACCTGCCCTGGGAGTGTTTGATGGGACAGTGTAGAGGGAGCTTTACCCTTTATCTAACCTGTGCTGTACCTGCCCTGGGAGTGTTTGATGGGGACAGTGTAGAGGGAGCTTTACTCTGTTTCTAACCCGTGCTGTATCTGCCCTGGGAGTTTTTGATGGGGCAGTGTAGAGGGAGCTTTACTCTGTATCTCACCTGTGCTGTACCTGCCCTGGGAGTGTTTGATGGGACAGTGTAGAGGGAGCTTTACTCTGTATCTAACCCGTGCTGTCCCTGCCCTGGGAGTGTTTGATGGGACAGTGTAGAGGGAGCTTTACTCTGTATCTAACCTGTGCTGTACCTGCCCTGGGAGTGTTTGATGGGGACAGTGTAGAGGGAGCTTTACTCTGTATCTAACTCGTGCTGTACCTGCCCTGGGAGTGTTTGATGGGGACAGTGCAGAGGGAGCTTTACTCTGTATCTAACCTGTCGGGGGTGGTGTTTTTGTGTCAGCTTTACCTTTGACTTCTGAGCGGTTCGAATCGCTCCCCATCCCTTGGTTCTAGACCTTGGACTTATTTGGGGGTTGTGATACAAAAGTGCAGCAGACAACTGAGTTTGATGAAAGAACTTCAATCTTTATTAAAAGGTAAGACACAAACAAGAACACTCTTACCACTCTAAAGGTGGGGAGCACTTTGGTACAAGCGAGGGAAATGACAGTAGAACAATACTTCACCCCTCCCAACCCCACTTTACTAGCTAAGTTAGGTTTTGAAGGACCAGGGATAATGCTCACCAATCCTTTGACAGTTGGGCTAAATCGCGGTTTTGGGGTTCGCTGTTTATGGCGGTTAGTGTCTGCCGTACCCCGTACGCGGTAGAGGACTTCACCTGAGTCTCTGGTCAGTCTTCGCGAGTCCGCTGATGCGGCAGGATGTCGTTATGGATTTATCTGGTGGTTACCCAATTTCTTTAGTTGAGCAGTAGGGCTTAGAGTCTTTGGGGAAAATCTTACCCAGGGGTAAGTCAGGAGTAGTTTGTAGTGTGGAAACTTTGCGATTCTTCGGGTTTTCTTCCCTGGAGTTGGTCTTTGTTGGTCGCGGTGGCCTGCGATTACCCGATCAGTTGGGGGTAATGCGCGGTTGTTGGTTTCGTGAGGCCTTTGGTTTCCGCGATGGCTTTAGGCCTTGTCTAGTGTGTCGGTCGACCTCGTGGAGCCGTCGGTGACTTGTTGCTGCTTGTTGCTCCGGGTGACTGTGTTGGGGCTGTTGTTGGGGGTCCGTCGAGGTGGTGTCTTCGCGAGCTGGACTCAGGTGTGTCTGAGTGGTGAGCGATGCCGACTCGCTTGCAGCTCGGGCCTTCTTCTTCTTGGTCTCTCCTCCTTCTGATGACCACCGGTTGCGACTGACTGCTCGACCCAACGAACGCTGAACTGTAGTGTTTCTGTAGGGATACCTTGCTGCAGCTGTACAGGGCACTGGTGAGACCACACCTCGAGTACTGTGTACAGTTTTGGTCGCCTCATCTGAGGAAAGATGTTCTTGCCATGGAGGGGGTGCAGCGGCGATTCACCAGGCTGATACCAGGAATGGCGGGATTGACCTATGAGGAGAGACTATGTAGTTTAGGGATGTACACACTGGAGTTTAGAAGATTGAGAGGGGACCTCATAGAAGTGTATAAAATTCTGACAGGTCTAGACAGACTAGATAGAACATAGAACATAGAACAGTACAGCACAGTACAGGCCCTTCGGCCCTCGATGTTGTGCCGAGCATTGTCCGAGACCAAGATCAAGCTATCACACTCCCTATCACTCTGGTGTGCTCCATGTGCTTATCCAATAACCGCTTGAAAGTTCCTAAAGTGTCCGACTCCACTATCACAGCAGGCAGTCCATTCCACACCCCAACCACTCTCTGAGTAAAGAATCTACCTCGGACATCCCTTCTATATCTCCCCCCATGCACCTTATAGTTATGCCCCCTTGTAACAGCTGCCTCTACCCGAGGAAATAGTCTCTGAACATGCAGAAGGAATGTTTCCCTTGGCGGGTGAGAACAGAACTAGAGGACATAATTTAAGGATAAGGGCTAAACCATTTAGGACAGAAATGAGGGGGAATTTCTTCACTCAGAGGGTGGTGAACCTGTGGAACTCATTGCCACAGAGGGCAGTGTACGCCAGCTCATTAAATATATTTAAGAGGGAATTAGATATATTTCTACAGGCAAAAGGGGTTAAGGGTTACGGAGAGAAGGCGGGGACGGGATACTGAATTGAAGGATCAGCCATGATCTCATTAAATGGCGGAGTAGGCTCGAAGGGCCGGATGGCCTACTCCTGCTCCTATCTTCTATGTATCTATGTATCTATGTATCTCTCTTCTAGCTCTCTGGTGTGTGCTTGGTGGGCCTTCAATTATACAGAATTGAAGTGGCCCCATCTACCCGCCAAATCTGTTCAATTCATTGTCTAGTTTTGGCGGGCTCGTAAATCGGTAACGATTTACTAGCACGTTAACTGGGTTTTAACAGGCCTTCCATCTGGCCCATTGAATATGGCCTTATCTACCCGCCAAATCTGTTCAGTTCATTGTCTGAATTTGGCGGGCCTGCTACCAGTAACTGCTCTGTAAGTGTCAAATGGGTTTTGGGATGGTTTGCATCCTGTCGATCTTCTTGGCTGATTGCTGGTGATTGGTTTTGTGTTTTGGGTTCCTAGGCTGATCTATAGCCTAGTCCTGGGTGCTCTGTATTATGCATGTTTCTTGATGGGCCTTGTAATCGGTTTGATGGGACCTGTTGTTTTGGGTGGGACTGTCTTCTCCTAGGGTCTATTGTCAAAATGTTAACGCTTGCTGGGGCTTTGAGTGAGATCATCCCGGTTCCCCAGACAATGCAATTAACTGCAATACCCAAACTGCTTTTACAGAGGTTGAACCCACCTCTTGTTCCTTTACAGGCCCAGACATGTTTTAAAATGCCAAAACTTGGTTTTTGGTCTTACAGTCTCTTAGGTTAGGCTCAAATACAATATTATCACTCTGAGGTAGTTCCAAAGTACTTTTTCCTTAGGTTTTGGGGATCTGCAAGTTTTGGAAACCTTACAAACCCCTGCTGTACCTGCCCTGGGAGTGTTTGATGGGACAGTGTAGAGGGAGCTTTAATCTGTATCTAACCCCTGCTGTACCTGCCCTGGGAGTGTTTGATGGGACAGTGTAGAGGGAGCTTTACTCTGTATCTAACCCGTGCTGTACCTGCCCTGGGAGTGTTTGATCGGGCAGTGTAGAGGGAGCTTGACTCTGTATCTATCCCCTTGCTGTATCTGCCCTGGGAGTGTTTAATGGGACAGTGTAGAGGGAGCTTTACCCTGTATCTAACCCATGCTGTACCTGCCCTGGGAGTGTTTGATGGGGACTGTGTAGAGCGTGATTTACTCTGTATCTAACCCATGCTGTACCTTTTTTTTTATTATTTGTTTTTATGGGATGTGGGCGTCACTGGCAAGGCCAGCATTTATTGCCCATCCCTAGTTGCCCTTGAGAAGGTGGTGGTGAGCCGCCTTCTTGAATCGCTGCAGCCCGTGTGGTGAAGGTGCTCCCACAGTGCTGTTAGGGAGGGAGTTCCAGGATTTTGACCCAGCGACGATGAAGGATCGGCGATATATTTCTAAGTCAGGATGGTGTGTGACTTGGAGTGGAACTAGATGTTGGTGGTGTTCCCATGCGCCTGCTGCCCTTGTCCTTCTAGGTGGAAGAGGTCGGGGGTTTGGGAGGTGCTGCCGATGAAGCCTTGGCGAGTTGCTGCAGTGCATCTTGTAGATGGTACACACTGCAGCCACGGTATGCCGGTGGTGGAGGGAGTGAATTTTTAAGGTGGTGGATGGGGTGCCAATCAAATGGGCTGCTTTGTCCTGGATGGTGTCGAGCTTCTTGAGTGTTGTTGCAGCTGCACTCATCCAGGCAAGTGGAGAGTATTCCATCACACTCCTTACTTGAGCCTTGGGGAGTCAGGAGGTGAGACACTCACCGCAGAATACCCAGTCTCTGACCTGCTCTTGTTGCCACAGTATTTATGTGGCTGGTCCAGTTAAGTTTCTGGTCAATGGTGACCCCCAGGATGTTGATGGTGGGGTATTCGGCGATGGTAATTCCATTGAATGTCAAGGGGCGGTGGTTAGACGCTCGCTTATTGGAGATAGTCATTGCCTGGCACTTCTGTGGCGCAAATGTTACCTGCCACTTAGCATCCCAAGCCTAAACGTCGTCAAGGCCTTGTTGCATGCGGGCATGGACTGCTTCATTATCTGAGGAGTTGTGAATGGCGCTGAACACTGTGCAGTCATCAGCGAACATCCCCATTTCTGACCTTATGTTGGAGGGAAGGTCATTGATGAAGCAGCTGAAGATGGTTGGGCCTAGGACACTGCCCTGAGGAACTCCTGCAGCGATGTCCTGGGGCTGTGATGATTGACCTTCAATCAGCACAACCATCTTCCTTTGTGCTAGGTATGACTCCAGCCAGTGGAGCGTTTTCCCCCTGATTCCCATTGACGTCAGTTTTATTAGGGCTCCTTGATGCCAGACTCGGTCAAATGCTGCCTTGATGTCAAGGGCAGTCACTCTCACCTCACCTCTGGAAATCAGCTCCTTTGTCCATGTTTGGACCAAGGCTGTAATGAGGTCGGGAGCCGAGTGGTCCTGGCAGAACCCAAACTGGGCATCAGTGAGCAGGTTATTGGTGAGTAATTGCCGCTTGATAGCACTGTCGATGACACCTTCCATCACTTTGCTGATGATTGAGAGTAGACTGATGGGGCAGTAATTGGCCGGGTTGGATTTGTCCTGCTTTGTGGGCAGGACATACCTGGGCAGTTTTCCCCATTGTCGGATAGATGCCAGTGTTGTAGCTGTACTGGAACAGCTTGGCTAGAGGCGCGGCTAGTTCTGGAGCACAAGTCTTCAGCGCGATAGCCAGGATGTTGTCGGGGCCCATAGCCTTTGCTGTATCCAGTGCGCTGAGCCGTTTCTTGATATCACGTGGAGTGAATCGAATTGGCTGAAGACTGGTTTCTGTGATGGTGAGGACCTCGGAGGAGGCTGATATGGATCATCCACTCGGCACTTCTGGCTGAAGATGTTTGCAAACGCTTCAGCCTTGTCTTTTGCACTCACGTGCTGGGCTCCACCATCATTGAGGATGGGGATATTCATGGAGCCTCCTCCTCCCGTTAGTTGTTTAATGGTCCACCACCATTCATGACGGGATGTGGCAGGACTGCAGAGCTTTGATCTGATCCGTTGATTGTGGGATCGCTTAGCCCTGTCTATAGAATGCTGCTTCCACTTTTTAGCATGCATGTAGTCCTGTGTTGCAGCTTCCCCAGGTTGGCACCTCATTTTTAGGTACGCCTGATGCTGCTCCTGGCATGCTCTTCTACACTCCTTATTGAACCAGGGTTGGTCCCCTGGCTTGGTGGTAATAGTAGAGTGAGGGATATGCCGGGCCATGAGGTTACAGATTGTGGTGGAATACAATTGTGCTGCTGCTGATGGCCCACAGCGCCTCATGGATGCCCAGTTTTTAGCTGCTAGATCTGTTCTGAATCTATCCCATTTAGCACGTTGGTAGTGCCACACAACATGATGGAGTGTGTCCTCAGTGTGAAGACTGGACTTCGTTTCCACAATGACTGTGCGGTGGTCACTGCTGCCATTGCTGTCATGGACAGATGCATCCGCGACAGGTAGATTGGTGAGGACGAGGTCAAGCAGGTTTTTCCCTCGTGTTGGTTCTCTCACCACCTGTCGCAGGCCCAGACTGGCAGTTATGTCCTTCAGGACTCGGCCAGCTCGGTCAGTAGTGGTGCTACCGAGCCACTCTTGGTGATGGATATTGAAGTCCCCTACCCAGAGTACATTCTGTGCCCTTGCTACTCTCAGTGCTTCTTCCAAGTGGTGTTCAACATGGAGGAGTACTGATTCATCAGCTGAGGGAGGGCGGTAGGTGGTAATCAGCAGGAGGTTTCCTTGCCCATGCTTGACCTGAAGCCATGAGACTTCATGGGGTCCAGAGTCAATGTTGAGGACTCCCAGGGCCACTCTTTCCGGACTGTATACCACTGTGCCGTCACCCGGGAAGTGTTTGATGGGACAGTGTGAGGGAGCTTTACTCTGTATCTAACCCCGTGCTGTACCTGCCCTGGGAGTGTTTGATGGTACAGTGTGAGGGAGCTTTACTCTGTATCTAACCCGTGCTGTACCTGCCCTGGGAGTGTTTGATGGGACAGTGTAGAGGGAGCTTTACTCTGTATATAACCCCGTGCTGTACCTGCCCTGGGAATGTTTGATGGGACAGTGTAGAGGGAGCTTTACTCTGTATCTAACCCGTGCTGTACCTGCCCTGGGAGTGTTTGATGGGACAGTGTAGAGGGAGCTTTACTCTGTATCTAACCCGTGCTGTACCTGCCCTGGGAATGTTTGATGGGACAGTGTAGAGGGAGCTTTACTCTGTATCTAACCCGTGCTGTACCTGCCCTGGGAGTGTTTGATGGGACAGTGTAGAGGGAGCTTAACTCGGTATCTAACCCATGCTGTACCTGTCCTGGGAGTGTTTGATGGTGATCACATGCCCTCACTCTATCATAGACGGGTCCTAGCCTTCTCTGAGAAAGATGTTGGTTCTCTGTGAGAAGGTATTGGTCTAATGTGATGGTCTCATCGTTGACAAGTTCTGTTTTAGTGGGTTCTCAGGAGTTGAGGTGAAGCGGACGTCTCCCTGTTTGTACAACCTTCTAACCAGTCGCTTTCTCTTGTGCTCTATAGGTATGATGGGACTGAGAGATCCGGAGCTGAATCTGCCCCTTGGTACTCAGGTACCATGTCCGTAAGAAAACTGCTTTGCTGTTCAGGATCCTCCAGAGTAAGTACCAGCACGAGCACAGTTGTGGAATAGGGCCTGTTCAGGCACTCGAGAACTCACCTCATCGCATCATAGAATAGTACAGCACAGAAGGAGGCCATTCGGCCCATCGAGTCTGGGCCGACTCTTTCAAAGAGCAATCCAGTTAGTCCCACTCCCCGGCTTTTTCCCCCAAATCCCGGCAATTTTTCCTCCTTCACGTATTTACCTTTTGAAAGCTATGATTGAATCTATACCCCCACCCAATCAATTGCAAGGGGGATTGGAGTATAACAGTAGGGAAGTCCTGCTACAACTGTACAGGGCGCTGGTGAGACCACACCTGGAGAACTGCGTACAGTTTTGGTCTCCTTATTTAAGGAGGGATATACTTGCATTGGAGGCAGCTCAGAGAAGGTTCACGAGGTTAATCCCTGAGATGAAGGGGTTGTCTTATGAAGAAAGGTTGAGCAGGTTGGGCCTATACTCATTGGAGTTTAGAAGAATGAGAGGTGATCTTATTGAAACATATAAGATTCTGAGGGGGCATAGAAACATATAGAAACATAGAAGATAGGTGCAGGAGTAGGCCATTCGGCCCCTCGAGCCTGCTCCGCCATTCGATGAGATCATGGCTGATCATCCAAACTCAGTACCCTGTACCTGCCTTCTCCCCATATCCCTTGATCCCTTTAGCCTTAAGAAATATATCTAACTCATTCTTGAATATATTTAATGACTTGGCCTCAACTAACTTCTGTGGTAGAGAATTCCACAGGTTCACCACTCTCTGGGTGAAGAAATTCCTCCTCATTTCTGCCCTTATCCTTAGATTATGACCCCTGGTTCTGGACTCTCCGACCATCGGGAACATTCTTCCTGCATCTAGTTTGTCCAGACCTGTCAGAATTTTATATGTTTCGATGAGATCCCCTCTCATTCTTCTAAACTCCAGCGAGTATAAGCCCAATCGACCCAATCTCTCCTCATATGTCATTCCTGCCATCCCAGCTCGACAGGGTGGATGCAGGGAGGATGTTTCCCCTCGTGGGGGAATCTAGAACGAGGGGGCATAGTTTCAGAATAAGGGATCTCCCATTTAAGACGGAAATGAGGAGGAATTTCTTCCCTCAGAGGGTCGTGAATCTTTGGAATTCTCTGCCCCAGAGAGCTGTGGAGGCGGAGTCATTGAATATATTTAAGGCGGAGATAGACAGATATTTGAGCTACAGGGGAGTCAAGGGTTATGGGAAACAGGCAGGGAAGTGGAGTTGAGGCTAAGATCAGATCAGCCATGATCTCATTGAATGGCGGAGCAGGCTCGAGGGGCTGAATGGCCGACTCCTGCTCCTATTTCTTTTTGTTCCTATGTTCTTATGTTCCCATCAGGCAGTGCATTTCAAATCCTAACCATTGTTGCCTAAAAAGGTTTTTCCTGATACTGCCTCTGGCTCTTTTGTCAGTCACCTTCAATAAGTTTGGACGGGCTTCACTTGAACCATGCTGGGGCTAGAGTCCTGGCAAATCAAATAACCAGGGCTGTAGAGAGGGCTTTAAACTAAATAATGGGGGGGAGGATCCAGGTGAGCGGGAAAATAAAAAGCCAATGAGAAATGAGAAAGCAATAGAGCAGGCTAGAGATGGGGGAAATAATAACCAGAGTGTGACAGGAAGGGCCAGAATGTTTAAAAATAAGAGTGTAACAGAAAAAAAGGCCAAAACAAGGAAAAATGGTAAAAAGACAAAGTTAATAGCTCTATATCTGAATGCACGCTGCATTCGTAACAAGATAAATGAGTTGACGGCACAAATAGATACAAATGGGTATGATCTGATCGCCATTACAGAGACGTGGTTGCAAGGCGACCAGGGCTGGGAACTGAATATTCCAGGGTATATGATAATTCGGAAGGATAGAAAGAAAGGAAAGGGAGGTGGGGTGGCTTTGTTGGTAAAGGATGGGATCAGTGCAGTGTTGAGAAGTGATATTGGCTCAGAAGATCAAGATGTAGAATCGGTTTGGGTGGAGATAAAAAATAATAAGGGGAAAAAGTCTCTGGTGGGCGTAGTCTACAGGCCCCCGAACAGTAGCAATGCTGTTGGACAGAGTATAAATCAACAAATAATGGAGGCCTGTAAAAAAAGTACGGTAATAATCATGGGTGATTTTAATCTCCATATTGATTGGACAAATCAAATTGGCCATGGTAGCCTGGAGGAGGAGTTCATGGAGTGCATCCGGGATGTTTTCCCAGAACAGTATGTAATGGAACCAACCAGGGAGCAGGCTATCTTGGATCTGGTACTATGTAATGATGCGGAGATGCCGGTGTTGGACTGGGGTGGACAAAATTGAGAGGTCGCACAACACCAGGTTATAGTCCAACAGTTCTTTTTGAAATCACAAGCTTTCGGAGCTATCGATTGCCCCTTCCTCAGGTGAAGTAAATAGATACAGAATCGCCAAAGCATATATAGATAGAGAACAAAGCATGTGTACCTTACAATTGCAGACAACTAAATTAAATCATCCTGACTATCTGCCGAGGTGTGATAAAGTTAATCAGGTCAGCCAGGAAGGTACCACATCAAAGACATAGTAAGATACAACTGAGACAATGAGGTGGAGTTGCAGGGGGTCTAACGTGTCAAAAGCTGCCGTCTGTATGTAAAACGAAAAGCTTTAAAATTTTTACTTTTTTACTGGGAAAATTTTTACTTTTTTACTGGGAATCACATCTGTGAACAAGCCAACGACGACTCGAGTCCGGATCACATCATGTATCGTGACATAAACCCAAGATCCCGGTTGAGACCGTCTTCATGAGTGCGGAACTTGGCTATCAGTTTCTGCTCGATGATTTTGCGTTGTCGTGTGTTTCTAAGGTTGCCTTGGAGAACGCTTACCCGCAGATCCGAGGCTGAATGTCCTTGACTGCTGAAGTGTTCCCCGACTGGGAGGTAACAATCCTGCCTGGCGATTGTTGCACGGTGCTCGTTCATACGTTGTCTCAGTGTCTGCATGGTCTCGCCAATGTACCATGCCGCGGTGCATTCTTTCCTGCAACGTATGAGGTAGACAACGTTGGCCGAGTCACATGAGTATGTACCATGTACCTGGTGGGTAGTGTCCTCACGTGTGATGGTGGTATCTGTGTTGATGATCTGGCATGTCTTGCAGAGTTTGCCGTGGCAGGGTTGTGTGGTGTCGTGGTCACTGTTATCCTGAAAGCTGGGTAATTTGCTGCGAACGATGGTACTTCTGAGGTTAGGCGGCTGTTTGAAGGCAAGTAGTGGAGGCGTGGGGATGGCCTTAGCAAGGTGTTTGTCGTCATCGATGACATGTTGAAGGCTGCGAAGAACATGGCGTAGTTTCTCCGCTCCGGGGAAGTACTGGACAACATAGGGTACCCTGTTGGTTGTGTCCCGTGTTTGCCTTCTGAGGAGGTCTATGCGATTTTTCGCTGTGGCCCGTCGGAACTGTCGATCGATGAGTCGAGCGTCATATCCCGTTCTTACGAGGGCGTTTTTCAGCGTCCGTAGGTGTCCATCGCGTTCCTCCTCGTCTGAGCAGATCCTGTGTATTCGCAGGGCTTGTCCATAGGGGATGGCTTCTTTAACGTGGTTAGGGTGGAAGCTGGTACCTTCCTGGCTGACCTGATTAACTTTATCACACCTCGGCAGATAGTCAGGATGATTTAATTTAGTTGTCTGCAATTGTAAGGTACACATGCTTTGTTCTCTATCTATATATGCTTTGGCGATTCTGTATCTATTTACTTCACCTGAGGAAGGGGCAATCGATAGCTCCGAAAGCTTGTGATTTCAAATAAAACTGTTGGACTATAACCTGGTGTTGTGCGACCTCTCAACTATGTAATGAGACAGAATTAATAAATGATCTCATAGTAAAGGATCCTCTAGGAAAGAGTGATCATAGCATGGTTGAATTTCAAATTCAGTTGGAGGGTGAGAAAGTTGTATCCCAAACCAGTGTCCTGATCTTAAACAAAGGCAATTATAATGGCATGAGGGCAGAACTGGCTAAAGTGGACTGGAAAAACAAATTAAAGGGTAAGAAAGTTGAAATGCAGCAGCGGACATTTAAGGAGATATTTCATAACTCTCAACAAAAATATATTCCAGTGAGAACGAAAGATTTTAAGAGAAGGGAGCACCATCCGTGGCTAACTAAGGAAGTAAAGGATGATATCAAATTGAAAACGAAGGCAGACAATGTTACCAAGATTGGTGGGAGACCAGAGGATTGGGAAATTTTTAAAAACCAGCAAAGGATGACTAAAAAAATAATAAAGAGAGAAGATGAATTATGAGAGTAAGCTGGCAAGAAACATTAAAACAGATAGCAAGAGCTTCTACAGGTATATAAAAAGGAAAAGTGTAGCTAAAGTAAACATTGGTCCTTTAGAAGATGAGACTGGGGAATTAATAATGGGGAACGGGGAAATGACAGAGACTCTGAACAAATACTTTGCATCTGTCTTCACTGTAGAAGACACTAACAACATCCTAATAATGGATAATCAAGGGGCCACAGGGAGTGGGGAACTAAAGACAATCACTATCACTAAGGAAATAGTACTAGGTAAAATAATGGGACTAAAAGACGACAAGTCCCCTGGACCAGATGGCCTGCATCCCAGGGTCTTAAAAGAAGTGGCTGCAGAGATAGTGGATGCATTGGTTGCAATATACCAAAATTCCCTGGACTCTGGAGAGGTCCCAGTGGATTGGAAAACTGCTAATCTAACACCCCTATTTAAGAAAGGAGGGAGACAGAAAGCAGGAAACTATAGGCCAGTTAGCCTAACATCTGTCGTTGGGAAAATGCTGGAGTCCTTCATTAAGGAAGCAGTAGCAGGGCATTTAGAAAAACATACTGCAGTCAAACATGGTTTTAGGAAAGGGAAATCATGTTTCACAAAGTTGCTGGAGTTCTTTGAGGATGTAACAAGCAGGGTGGACAAGGGTGAGCCAGTGGATGTAGTATATTTGGATTTCCAGAAGGCATTCAATAAGGTGCCACATAAAAGGTTACTGCATAAGATAAGAGCTCACGGAGTTGGGGGTACTATATTAGCATGGATAGAGAATTGGCTAACTAACAGAAAGCAGAGAGTCGGGATAAATGGGTCATTTTCTGGTTGGCAAACGGTAACTAGTGGGGTGCCACAAGGATCGGTGCTGGGGCCTCAACTATTTACAATCTACATTAATGACTTGGATGAAGGGATGGAGTGTAATGTAGGCAAGTTTGCAGATGATACAAAGATGGGTGGGAAAGCAAGTTGTGCAGAGGACTCAAAAAATCTGCAAAGGGATATAGACAGGCTAGGTGAATGGGCAAACATTTGGCAGATGGAGTATAATGTGGGAAAGTGCGAGGTTATACACTTTGGCAGGAAAAATAAAAAAGTTAACTATTATTTAAATGGAGAGAGATTACAAAATGCTACAGTTCAGAGGGACCTGGGGGTCCTTGTGCATGAAACACAAAAAGTTAGCATGCAGGTACAGCAAGTAATCAAAAAGGCAAATGGAATGTTGGCCTTTAATTCAAGGGGGTTGGAGTATAAAAGCAGGGAAGTCCTGCTACAACTGTACAGGGTATTGGTGAGACCACACCTTGAGTACTGCGTACAGTTTTGGTCTCCTTATTTAAGGAAGGATATACTTGCATTGGAGGCAGTTCAGAGACGGTTCATTAGGTTAATTCCAGAGATGAGGGGGTTGACTTATGAGGAAAGGTTGAGCAGGTTGGGCCTATACTCATTGGAATTTAGAAGAATGAGAGGTGATCTTATCGAAACATATAAGATACTGAGGGGGCTCGACAGGGTAGATGCAGAGAGGATGTTTCCCCTCGTGGGGAAATCTAGAACTCGGGGGCACAGTTTTAGAATAAAGGGTCGCCTTTTTAGCACTGAGATGAGGAGGAACTTCTTCTCCCAGAGGGTCGTAAATTTGTGGAATTCTTTGCCCCAGAGAGCTGTGGAGGCTGGGTCATTAAATACATTGAAAGTGGAGATAGACAAAGTTTTGCAAGATAAGGGAGTGAAGGGTTATGGGGAGTGGGCAGGGAAGTGGCTTTGAGCCCAAGATCAGCCATGATCTTATTGAATGGCGGAGCAGGCTCGAGGGGCCAAGTAGCCTATTCCTGCTCCTATTTTTTATGTTTTTATGTTCTTATGCAGGAGAATGTGTTAAGGGAGGGTTATATATATATATATATATATGTAAAAAAAGTAACTTCACAGCAGGAGATGCAAGGCTATGAGGGAGAAAGTAAGGAAGGTTGCTTCTGCCTGATTTGGCCAAGTGAATGTCAAATGGTTTCGGAGATGTATTTAATAGTGTCCACAATGTGTGAGACTTTGGTCCCGCGGCTCAGTTGCACGGAATTCGAGCTCCCACTCACTGACGGGTATCAGAATGAGAATTCCAGTCGGAAAAGCACTGCCAGATCATTAGATGTTGAGTCCGTTACCTCCCAAACCAGCGACCATTGTGATGCTGGCGGGCCGAATGTTCGAGCAAGTGCTTTTTGCTTCGGTTCATCTCTGAGATCCAAGGACGCTCAAACTAGCAACTGCCCAGCCATTGAGAAGAGAGTGAGTCCATTCAACAGACCATCTCCCCAGTCAATGAGCTGGGCTCCAGTACAGTCCTCAAACCTGCCCCATCAAACACTCCCAGGGCAGGTACAGCACGGGTTAGATACAGAGTAAAGCTCCCTCTACGCTGTCCCATCAAACACTCCCAGGGCAGGTACAGCACGGGTTAGATACAGAGTAAAGCTCCCTCTACACTGTCCCCATCAAACACTCCCAGGGCAGGTACAGCACGGGTTAGATACAGAGTAAAGCTCCATCTACACTGTCCCCATCAAACACTCCCAGGGCAGGTACAGCACGGGTTAGATACAGAGTAAAGCTCCCTCTACACTGTCTCATCAAACACTCCCAGGGCAGGTACAGCACGGGTTAGATACAGAGTGAAGCTCCCTCTACACTGTCCCATCAAACACTCACAGGGCAGGTACAGCCCGGGGTAGATACAGAGTAAAGCTCCCTCTACACTGTCCCATCAAACACTCACAGGGCAGGTACAGCATGGGTTAGATGCAGAGTAAAGCTCCCTCTACACTGTCCCATCAAACACTCCCAGGGCAGGAACAGCACGGGGTGAGATACAGAGTAAAGCTCCCTCTACACTGTCCCATCAAACACTCCCAGGGCAGGTACAGCACGGGTTAGATAGAGAGTAAAGCTCCCTCTACACTGTCCCATCAATGTGGGGCACAGGTTGCTATTCCCTACTCTCCCTTACCCCTGACCTTTGAACTGTAACTCATTCTGTGCTTGTGAATAGAAGGACCATTCTAGTTGTCTCCTCCACTCAGCCCAATGCTCCTGCCCTCAGCAGCCTGAATCGCTTCTCAGTTGTCATTGAATGAGAACTGTACCATTGATTAACCCAATAACACAGATGTGGGAAGGGACCCATTTTGGGTGAGGCAATATAAACTAAATGGGACAAATTTAATGGGGGTGCAGGAAGAGAGAGACCTGGGAGTTGGAGGTACACAAATCTTTGAAGGTGGCAAGACAAGTTGAGCAGACCGTTAAAAAAGCATATGGGATCCTTGGCTTTATAAATAAAGGAACAAAGTGGGGAAGTTGTGCTAAACCTTTATAAATTACTGGTTAGGATCCAGCTGGAGTATCGAGTTCAATTCTGGGCACCAGATGTCAAGGCCTTGGAACGGGTTCAGAGGAGATTGACCAGAATTGTACCAGGGATGAGGGACTTCAGTTAAGTGGAGAGACTGGAGAAGCTGGGATTGTTCTCCTTAGAGCAGAGAAGGTTAAGGGGAGATTGACAAGAATGGTACCGGGGATGAGGGACTTCAGTTATGTGGAGAGACTGGAGGAGCTGGGATTGTTCTCCTTAGAGCAGAGAAGGTTAAGAGGAGATTTGATAGAGGTGTTCAAAATCCTGAAGGGTTTTGATAGAGTAAATAAGGAGAAACTGTTTCCAGTGGCAGGAGGGTGAATAACCAGAGGACACAGATTTAAGGTGATTGGCAAAAGAACCAGAGGGGAGATGAGGAGAATTGGAAAAAGACTTGACGGGCTATGGGGAATTGGACTAATTGGGCGGCTCTTTCAAAGAGCCGGCGCTGGCTCGATGGGCCGAATGGCCTTGATTCTGTGCCGGAAAACTCTCTGACTAACTCTGTCCTCTCTGTTTCTCAGGACTCGGCTCACCACCCTAAACGTGACGATGGCACCTCACCATCCGCTCAGCCCTCCCACCTCCCCTTGAGGGCCAGCTCGCTGATCGAAAGCTACTATTACATACGGACCCAGATGGCGATCGGCGAGGAGTCCAAGGATGGCGCCTCGGAAGAAGAGGGCGCGACCGAGGCCGAGGCCGAGCAGACCGGGGCTCTGGATGCTCTGGACGGGGCTTCGCCTGGGCTTGCCGCCTCCCCTGACCCTCTGAGCGGGGAAGCTCCGGTCAAACGCTTCGAGCCCAGCGGGGGGCCGCCAGACATCCCTTCCGCCTGGGGCGTGCCTGCCAAGCGGCCAGCCATCGGGCCGCCTCCGCCCATTCCCTCCTCGCCCTGGGACCCCGCCGGCTCCAGAGCCCCGCACCTCCAGGACATCCTGGTGCTCGACACGGACAACCCGGTGGCGGCTGCCGCGCCGTCACCGCGAGCCGCCGGCATACCGGCCGGCCAGACGTCTGCCCTCATCCTGAAGCCCGTCCGGTACAGCCCGGAGGGCAAAGGCAGAGCCTGGCCGACCCCGGCCCTGGACAATGAGGACAGCGATGCCCTGCCGAGACGGATCCCGGACCCGGGCGGCCCCGATCTCGGCGCGGCGGCGGCGGCGGCGGTGTCCAAGCACGCGCCCGGGGTCAGCAGCTCCGACGAGAAGTATTCCTTCCGGCCCATCCTGGTTCCCGAGCGAGCGACGGAGAAAGCCCGCTCCGAGGAGAAGCCGGCCCTGCAGGCCCTGCGCCGCCTCTTCCCAGACGCGCCGGACGCGGACCCGGAGAAGAAGTCCAGCTCCTGGCAGGCCCCGGCCAGCAAGTCTGCGGCGGCCCCGACCCAGCCCGGGAAAACCCGGGACACCAACCCGGACTTCCTGGGCTCCCTGAACGACAGCTCGAACTTCCGGGACGCTCTGATGCTCTACACCGCGGATGAGAAACAGGCCTCCAGGGCTGCCCCAGATCCAGACCACTCTTGGAGGAGATACCCAACCATCGGCCCGTCGAGTGAGAAATCTTCCGAGAAGCCCGCTCCGCTTCCAGCCTCTTTAAACGTGGGCATTGCGTCGAAGCCCGGTCCAGTTGCAGACAGCTCGGACAGGAGGATCACCTTTGAACAGGCCCAAGTTCTGGGTACCTTCGGGTCGGAATCTCTGTCTCCAGACGCCCCGGATGCCAGCCAAGCCAGCGGTGGACCAGCCGCAGAGCTCGGCGCTTTGGACAAGCAGCCGGACGCCCGCTTGGGCCCGTCGTCGTCGGCCGCGGAAACCCCAGGCCGGGACCTGGCGCCCACGCAGGCCTCGGCCCCGGGCAGCCTGGGGGCCCGAGACACCAGCCCGCCTTCGGAAGCTCCGGCGGCCGACGTTCCGCCGGCCTCAGCCGGGCAGGACAAGGAGCTCGACGCCCAGGCCGGGAAGGGTCTGCACCGGGAGCTGGCCTCTCCCGCCCCGGAGGACCGCAAGTCGGCCTGGGAGCAGATCCTGACCATCTACAGCCAGGACGACGGGTCGGCCTTCGCCCAGGCCCCGCTCCAGCCCCCGGCGGACGAGCAAACCAGCTGGGGCCAGGTGCAGGCGCTGGTGGCGCGCACCGAGGCCGCCTCCTTCGAGCAGATCCCCAGCTCCGCCGACAAGCGCTTCTTTTGGAAGGACAGCCAGCCTGCTCGCAGCTGGGAGGAGGAGTTCTTCTACGGGGAAATCACGGCTCCGGCCTCCTCGGATGAGAAGTCCGCCTGGGGCGAGATCCTGACCATATACACCCGGGACGAGAAGTCGGCTGGCCAGATCCCGGTGGAGTCCTCGGCGGACGACCGGTCCGTCTGGGGCAGGGTCTTGACCGTGGATAGCTGGGACGAGGCCTCGCCCTTCGGGCAGCCTCCCACCTCCTCCTCCGTCGACGAGAAATCGGCCTGGAAGGAGGTCCTGACGGTGGACAGCTGGGACGAGGCGTTCCTCTTCGGGCAAATCCTCACGGTCCCTTCCCAGGCGGAACGGCACGGACAGATCAAGGTCATCGAGAGCTGGGAGGAGATGTCTCCGACCGGCCAGCTCGCGGAGGCCCCGGAGGAGAATACTCCCAGTGGGACAGTCCCAACACCAGGATCTGCGGATGAAGAGTCCACCCTGGACCTCCTCCCCGCAGGAGAAGCCCCCTTGCCTGGCAGCCAGATCCCGGCCCAGGCCTCCACAAAGGAGGGAAACTGGGACATGCAGTTTCTCTACGGGCCGCCTTCCGCTCCGGCCTACCCGGACGAGATGCCCGCGTGGGGGAAGGCCGACGCGCGGGATGAGAGGCCCCCGCCCTGGGGGATCCAGCTCACCGGCTGGCCGAGCGACGCCCCTCCCACCGGGCAAGCCCCGGCGCTGGTGCTGGCGAGGGAGGAGGAGGAGGAGGAGGCGCGGCCTGAGGAGCGTCCAGCCCGGACCAGCCCGGAGGAGGAGGAGGAGGAAGAGACCCCAATCCGGCTGGCACCCACCGCCGCGCATGACCCTGTCGAGATGTCCGAAAGCGCCCCCGCGCTGGGGCTGGCACGCGAGGCCGCTCCCGCGGGACACGGGCCGGACGGGGCAGTCCCGCGCCGAGCCGTCCCAGCAGCAGGGGAGGTGTATCTGTCTGAACAGGTCCCACTGGTGGAAAGTCCGCCGAACGAAAAGGCGTTGGAAGACAGTTCGGTCAGAAAGACCATGTCTGGGCAGAGTCTGGTTTCAAGCCACGCGGAGGAGTTACCTCCGTTTGAACAGACCTTGACTATAGACGAGCTGTCAGGATCCGATCAGACCCTGAGTATAGATCTGCTGTCACCATCTGATCAGGCCCTGACTATCGATCTGCTGTCACCATCTGACCAGACCCTGACTAAAGGTGAGATATCCGCAGCTGAAATGGCCCTGACTATTGATGAGGTGTCGCCATCCATTCAGACAGTGACTACACGTGAGGATTCTCCGTGTGAACAGGCCCTGACGATAGATGAGGTGTCGTCATCCAATCAGACAGTGACTACGCGTGAGGATTCTCCGTGTGAACAGGCCCTGACTATAGATGAAGTATTTCCACCTGAACAAGCCCTGTCTACAGGTGAGGTATCTCCATTAGAACAAGCCCTGTCTACAGGTGAGGTATCTCCATTAGAACTGGCCCTGTCTACAGGTGAGGTATCTCCATTAGAACTGGCCCTGTCTACAGGTGAGGTATCTCCATTAGAACAGGCCCTGTCTACAGGTGAGGTATCTCCATTAGAACAGGCCCTGTCTACAGGTGAGATATCTCGATTCGAAGAAGCCCTGTCTACAGGTGAGGTATCTCGATTAGAAGAAGCCTTGTCTACAGGTGTGGTTTCTCCACCTGAGCATGCCTTGTCTACAGGTGAGGAATCTCCATTAGAACAGGCCCTGTCTACAGGTGAGATATCTCCACCTGAACAAGCCCTGTCTACAGGTGAGATATCTCCATTAGAACAAGCCCTATCTACAGGTGAGGTATCTCCATTAGAACAAGCCCTGTCTACAGGTGAGGTATCTCCATTAGAACAAGCCCTGTCTACAGGTGAGGTATCTCCATTAGAACAAGCCCTGTCTACAGGTGAGGTATCTCCATTAGAACAGGCCCTGTCTACAGGTGAGATATCTCCACCTGAACAAGCCCTGTCTACAGGTGAGGTATCTCCATTAGAACAAGCCCTGTCTACAGGTGAGGTATCTCCATTAGAACAAGCCCTGTCTACAGGTGAGGAATCTCCATTAGAACAGGTCCTGTCTACAGGTGAGATATCTCCATTAGAACAAGCCCTGTCTACAGGTGAGGAATCTCCATTAGAACAGGTCCTGTCTACAGGTGAGGTATCTCGATTAGAAGAAGCCTTGTCTACAGGTGTGGTTTCTCCACCTGAGCAGGTCTTGACTACAGGTGTGGTATCTCCATTAGAACAGACCCTGACTTCAGGTGAGATATCTCCACCTGAACAGACACTGTCTACAGGTGAGGTATCTCCATTAGGACAGGCCCTATCTACAGGTGAGACATCTCCACCTGAACTGACCCTGGCTACAGGTGAGGTAGCTCCGTCACAAAGCACCCTGACTACATGTGAGGAATCTCCACCTGAACAGGCCCTGTCTACAGGTGAGATATCTCCATCTGAACAAGCCCTGTCTACAGGTGAGATATCTCCATCTGAACAAGCCCTGTCTACAGGTGAGATATCTCCATCTGAACAAGCCCTGTCTACAGGTGAGATATCTCCATTAGAACAGGCCCTGTCTACAGGTGAGGTATCTCCATTAGAAAAGGCCCTGTCGACAGGTGAGATATCTCCATTAGAACAGGCCCTATCTGCAAGTGAGATATCTACACCTGAAAAGGACCTGACTACATGTGAGATATCTCCATTAGAACAGGCCCTGTCTGCAGGTGAGGAATCCCTGTTAGAACAGGCCCTGTCTACAGGTGAGCTATCTCTACCTAAACAGGCCCTGACTACAGGTGAGATTTCCCCACCTCAACAGATGGTGACTGCAGGTGAGGTATCTCCATTAGAACAGACCCTGACTACAGGTGAGGTATCTCCACCTGAACAGACCCTGGCTATAGGTGAGGTATCTCCACCTGAACTGACCCTGACTACAGGTGAGATATCTCCACCTGAACTGACCCTGGCTACAGGTGAGGTATCTCCACCTGAACTGACCCTGGCTACAGGTGAATTATCTCCACCTGAACTGACCCTGGCTACAGGTGAGGTATCTCCACCTGAACTGACCCTGACTACAGGTGAGGTATCTCCACCTGAACTGACCCTGACTACAGGTGAGGTATCTCCACCTGAACTGACCCTGGCTACAGGTGAGGTATCTCCACCTGAACTGACCCTGGCTACAGGTGAGGTATCTCCACCTGAACTGACCCTGGCTACAGGTGAGGTATCTCCACCTGAACAGACCCTGGCTACAGGTGAGGTATCTCCACCTGAACTGACCCTGGCTACAGGTGAGGTATCTCCACCTGAACTGACCCTGGCTACAGGTGAGGTAGCTCCATCACTAAGCGCCCTGACTACATGTGAGGAATCTCCACCTGAACTGACCCTGGCTACAGGTGAGGTATCTCCACCTGAACTGACCCTGGCTACAGGTGAGGTATCTCCACCTGAACTGACCCTGGCTACAGGTGAGATATCTCCACCTGAACTGACCCTGGCTACAGGTGAGGTAGCTCCATCACTAAGCGCCCTGACTACATGTGAGGAATCTCCACCTGAACTGACCCTGGCTACAGGTGAGGTATCTCCACCTGAACTGACCCTGGCTACAGGTGAATTATCTCCACCTGAACTGACCCTGACTACAGGTATGGGATCTCCTTCAGATCAGGCCCTTTCGACAGGTGAGGAATCCCCGTTAGGACAGACCCTGGCTACAGGTGAGATGTCTCTATTGGAACAGGACCTCTCTACAGATGAGATATCTCTATTGGAACAGGCCCTGTCTACAGGTGAGATATCTCTATTGGAACAGGCCCTGTCTACAGGTGAGATATCTCTATTGGAACAGACCCTGTCTGCAGGTGTGGTATCTCCATTAGACCAGACCCTGACTACAGGTGAGATATCTCCACCTGCACAGACCCTGACTACAGGTGAGGTATCTCCACCTGCACAGTCCCTGACTACAGGTGAGGTATCTCCACCTGCACAGACCCTGACTACAGGTGAGATATCTCCACCTGCACAGACCCTGGCTACAGGTGAGATATCTCCACCTGAACTGACCCTGACTACAGGTGAGATATCTCCACCTGCACAGACCCTGACTACAGGTGAGGTATCTCCACCTGCACAGACACTGACTACAGGTGAGATATCTCCACCTGCACAGACCCTGACTACAGGTGAGATATCTCCACCTGAACTGACCCTGACTACAGGTATGGGATCTCCTTCAGACCAGACCCTGACTACAGCTGAAATGTCTCGATTAGAACAGGCCCTGACTAGAGATGAGGTATCTGTATCCCAGCAGACCGTGACTACATGTGAGGATTCTCCATGTGAACCGATCTTGACTACAGGTGAGGTATCTCAATCTGAACAGACCCTGACTACAGGTGAGGTATCTCCACCTGAACTGACCCTGACTACAGGTGAATTATCTCCACCTGAACAGACCCTGGCTACAGGTGAGGTATCTCCACCTGAACTGACCCTGACTACAGGTGAGGTATCTCCATGTGAACCGATCTTGACTACAGGTGAGGTATCTCAATCTGAACCGACCCTGGCTACAGGTGAGGTATCTCCACCTGAACCGACCCTGGCTACAGGTGAGGTATCTCCACCTGAACTGACCCTGGCTACAGGTGAGGTATCTCCACCTGAACTGACCCTGACTACAGGTGAGGTATCTCCATCTGAACTGACCCTGGCTACAGGTGAATTATCTCCACCTGAACTGACCCTGGCTACAGGTGAGGTATCTCCACCTGAACTGACCCTGGCTACAGGTGAGGTATCTCCACCTGAACTGACCCTGGCTACAGGTGAGGTATCTCCACCTGAACCGACCCTGGCTACAAGTGAGGTATCTCCACCTGAACTGACCCTGGCTACAGGTGAGGTATCTCCACCTGAACCGACCCTGGCTACAAGTGAGGTATCTCCACCTGAACTGACCCTGGCTAAAGGTGAGGAATCTCCACCTGAACAGGCCCTGGCTACGGGTGCAGGGTCTTTATCGGAACAGACCCTGAGTACAGAGAGTGTAGACTCGGAGACACAATCTGCAGAGACCTTAGCTTCAGACAGCCTCGATGAGATATCTAGGCAAACTATGAGCACAGAGACGACAGATTACGAAAGTCCATCTGAGCACTCTACCGATGAGGAGATTCGATCCAGACAAGACACAGCAACGTCTTCCCAGGATGAGGAGACGACAGCTCAGCAGACATCAGGAACCGATACCCAAGATGGCAAAAGAACTCACTCCTCGGGGATCCTGACAAAGGATAGTCCAGATGAAAGTCTATCGGGACAGATCCAGAGTGCACCTGCCGATCTGTCTGATCATCGACCAGCTGCCGGCTCTCTGGAGGCCCCAAGTGAGGAGATAGTGGATGAGGAACCTCTCGCAGATCATATCCTAACTGATGACAATCTGGAGGCCACAAGTGAGGAAATATTGGATGAGGAGCTTCTATCAGATGATATAACAAATGCAAAGACAACTGAGGACATATTGGATGAGGAACCTCGATCAGATAATTTACCAACTGAAGACTCACAAGAGGCCACCACTGAGGAGATATTGGATGAGGAACCTCTATCAGATAATATCCCAACTGAAGACTCACAAGAGGCCACCAATGAGGAGATATTGGATGAGGAACCTCTGTCAGATCATATCCCAATGGCAGAGACAACTGAGAAGATATTGGATGTGAAAGCTCAAACACTGAGTGAGCAGCCCCCGATCCCGACTAATGTGGCTGCACTCCAGGAATCCCCCCTGGGAGGGGCCGGAGCTGCCAGTAGCCCACGCGGGAAGCGATCCTGGTCCAGACAGGCCGTGGTCCCGGACAACCCCGAGGAGGGTCCTTCCTCGGGGATGACCCCCGCCGTCTTCAACCCCTTCGAGCTGGCCTCGTCGGGCCAGAGCACGGACTCCGAGAGCCCGAGCCAGAGGAACTCCTTCGGGGAGGCGACGGACGCGGAGGTCTCCTCCGGGGCCTCGGTCGCTCCCGAGGGGGCGGCCCCGCCCGCCGTGTGCGACCCCCTGGTCATCGTCACCCTCTTCTCCCACCTCACGCCGAGCTACGAGACCAAGCCCGCCCCTTCGAGCGACGCCTCCTCCAAGACGGACGCGGAGGCCGCCCGGGCGTCCGACCTCAAGGCGCCGGCGGCCGAGCCGGAGCCGGAGCCGCAGACCTGCCCCTGCCCGTCGCTGGTACGGGTGCCAAGCCCAGCGCCCTCGGAGCACCGGGGCAAGCAGTCGCTCTCGCTCTTCGACCCGGACGGCCACGACCGGACCCTGTTCGGCATCCTCTACCCCCACCTGCTGACCCCCCTGGAGGTCACCAACAACGACATGATGGAGGTCCGGAGGAGGACAAGGAGTTCTGGGCCACCTTGTACTTTGGCGGAGTGGAAAAGGCCCGTGGGCTCCTGAAATTCCGCAAGTACAAGCAGCAACGGAGGGGCAAATGAAAGGACAAAGAAGCGACCGACCGACGACCACTTGACAGGAGATTGACCACACACACGCCTACCCCGCCCCCCAGAGTCACTGCTGGCGCGAGATTTGTATATCGAGAAGGGTTCCGGGTTTGTTCAAGATTAAATCATGTGTCACCAACTGACTATGTTTTTGGGGTTTTACTTCGAGCCTCCTTTATTTCCTAGAATCAGAATGATACAGCACAGAACGAGGCCATGCGGCCTACCATGCCTGTGCCAACTCTTGGTGGAGCTCTCCAATTCCCCTTTTGAAAGTTGCTGCTGAATCTGCTTCCGCCACCCTTTCAGGCAGCGCATTCCAGATCACAACAACTCGCTGCGTTAAAAAAAAATGTTTCCCCGTGTTGTCTCTGGTTCTTTTGCCGATTACCTTAAATCCGTGTCCTCTGGTTACCGACCCTTCTGCCACTGGAAACAGTTTCTCCTGAGTTAATCGATCAAAACCAAAACCATTCATGATTTTGAAGACCTCTGTCAAATCTCCTCTTAACCTTCTCTGCTCTAAGGAGAACAATCCCAGCTTCTCCAGTCTCTCCACATAACTGAAGTCCCTCATCCCTGGTACCATTCTGGTCAATCTCCCCTTAACCTTCTCTGCTCTGAGGAGAACAACCCCAGCTTCTCCAGTCTCTCCACATAACTGAAGTCCCTCATCCCTGGTTTTCAGACTAGTGTGGCCGTAGTGTGATGGAATACTCTCCACTTGCCTGGATGAGTGCAGCTCCAACAACACTCAAGAAGCTCGACACCATCCAGGACAAAGCAGCCCGTTTGATTGGCACCCCATCCACCACCTTAAACATTCACTCCCTCCACCACCGGCGCACCGTGGCTGCAGTGTGTACCATCTACAAGATGCACTGCAGCAACTTGCCAAGGCTTCTTCGGCAGCACCTCCCAAACCCGCGACCTCTTCCACCTAGAAGGACAAGGGCAGCAGGTGCGTGGGAACACCGCCACCTCCAAGTTCCCTTCCAAGTCACACACCATCCTGACTTAGAAGTATATCGGCCGTTCCTTCATCGTCGCTGGGTCAAAATCCTGGAACTCCCTAACAGCACTGTGGGAGCACCTTCACCACACGGACTGCAGCGGTTCAAGAAGGCAGCTCACCGCCACCTTCTGAAGGGCAACTAGGGATGGGCAATGAATGCTGGCCTTGCCAGCGACACCCACATCCCATAAGCGAATAAAAAAATGTTTTAAATCCCCGGTATCATTCTGGTCAATCTCCCCTTAGCCTTCTCTAATCTAAGGAGAACAACCCCAGCTTCTCCAGTCTCTCCACATAACTAAGGTTCCTCATCCATGGCATCATTCTGGTCAATCTCATGCATCCTTCCCTCTTGACATCCTTCCTAAAGTGTGGTGCCCAGAATTGAACACAATACTCTAGCTGAGGCCTAACCAGTGTTTTATAAAGGTTTAGCGTAACTTACTTGCTTTTGTACTCTATTCCTCTATTGCAGAGAGTAGAGGTAAAGGGCAGCTATTCACAATGGCAGAAGGACCACTGCTGTTCACAATTTACATTAACGATTTAGACTTTGGAATCAAAAAGACAATTTCTAAATTTGCGGATGACACCAAATTGGGGGGAATAGTCAATCCTGAGGAGGACTGCAACAAATTACAGGAAGACATTAATAAACTTGCAGAATGGACAAATAATTGACAAATGAAGTTCAACACAGACAAATGTGAGGTATTGCATTTTGGTAGGAAGAATAGGGAGGTCACATCACTTGAAGGGTGCGAGTCTAGGTGGGGTAGAGGAGCAAAGAGATCTCGGAGTACAAATACACAAATCACTAAAAGTAGTGACACAGGTTAGCAAGGCCATAAAAAAAAGCAAACCAGGCACTAGGGTTTATTTCTAGAGGGATAGAATTGGGAAGTTATGCTAAACCTGTATCGAACCTTGGTTAGACCACACTTAGGGGTAAAAATTCACTTGGTTGCGCCTCCCGTTAGCGCCTTAAGAGGGCGCTAATGGGGTGCAAAGCCGCTAACGCCCGGGCGCAGCGATGTTTGCGCCGCTCGAGAACTTAACTTGAGATTGTGCGGCGGCGCTAAAACTTACCGCTGCGACCACCTGCGCGCGCAGATTGTGACGTCATTCCATGGTGCAACGCCCTTGTGGCGCCCCGTAGCGGAAATTGTGTGGCGCCCCCTGCCTTACCGCCTGGCGCTTCCAACGACCAGAAGACTGGAACGCTATCAATCGCTGTGGGGCTGGGGGGGGCGCTATTTAAAGGGGGCCTCTTCCTGTCTTTTATTGTTGGTGGCATTTTTGAACTACGCATTCTGAGAGAGAGAGGGAGAGACTTCTGGAGAGATTCAACGTTGTGTGAAGGAGTTTTGGGTACTGAGCAGCACTTTGCAGGTTCATTTTGATTTGCCATTCCTTGTATCGATTTAGCAGAGACTGTGGGAGCTGCACTCTGAGCTCTTTGCCTGGTACTCTCCATTGTTCTTTCCAGCACATTTGATGTGCAAGTCTCTCCAGGCCGAGATTCAAGGCTGCAATCAACAGGATGTGGATGGAAAGCAAGATTAACCATCCCCTTTAAGAACTGGCCCGTGCCATTGTGTGTGTGTTCCATTGCTGACTGACATTACATGAGCTTCGCCAGCGCTCCGAGTTAGCGCCTCACTGCTCGGCCTTTGCGCCTTAAGAGAGGTGTGCAGCGCCTGCTTTAGCGCTCCACTCACCTCCCGGGGCGGTAAAAGTGAAGTTTCCTGTCAGTGCCGATAATTAGCGCCAGGCGCTAATATTTGCGTCCAAATGGGGCGCGACCTAATTTCTACCCCTTAGAGTACGGTGTACAGTTCTGGTCGCCGTATTATAAAAAAGGATATAGAGGCACTGGAGAGGGTGCAGAGAAGATTTACAAGGATGATACCAGAAATGCGAGGGTATACATATCAGGAAAGGATGAACAGGCTGGGTCTCTTTTCTCTTGAAAAGAGAAGGCTGAGGGGTGACCTAATTGAGGTCTTTAAAATTATGAAAGGTTTTGATAGAGTGGATACAGAGAGAATGGGGAAGAGCATAACTCGAGGCCATCAATATAAGATAGTCACCAAGAAATCCAATAGGGAATTCAGAAGAAATTTCTTTACCCAAAGAGTGGTGAGAATGTGGAACTCGCTACCACAGGAAGTGGTTGAAGCGAATAGTATAGATGCATTTAAGGGGAGGCTGGACAAACATATGAGGGAGAAGGGAATAGAGGGTGACGCTGATAGATTTAGATGAGGAAAGACGGGAGGAGGCTCGAGTGGAGCATAAACACCGGCATAGACTGGTTGGGCCGAATGGCCTGTTTCTGGGCCGTACATCCTGTGTAATCTTATGTATTAATAAAGCCAAGGATCCCGCATGCTTTTTTAACAGCTTTCTCAACTTGTTTTGCCACCTTCAAAGACTTGTGCACAGACACGCCCAGGTCTCTCTGTCCTGCACCCACTTTAAATTTGTACCCTTTAGTTTATATTGCCTCCCCTCATTCTTCCGACCAAAATCTATCATAGAAACATAGAAACATAGAAAATAGGTACAGGAGTAGACCATTCGGTCCTTCGAGCCTGCACCGCCATTCAATGCGTTCATGGCTGAACATGCTACCTCAGTACCCCATTCCTGCTTTCTCGCCATACCCCTTGATCCCCTTAGTTGTGAGTGTTATATCTAACTCCCTTTTGAATATATTTAGCGAACTGGCCTCAACAACCTTCTGTGGAAGAGAATTCCATAGATTCACCACTCTCTGGGTGAAGAAGTTCCTCCTCAGCTCAGTCCTAAATGGCTTCCCCTTAATCCTTAGACTGTGACCCCTGGTTCTAGTTTTCCCTACCATTGGGAACATTCTGCCCGCATCTAATTTGTCTGAACCAGTCAGGATTTTAAATGTCTCTATAAGATCCCCCCTCATTCTTCTGAACTCCAGAGGATACAAGTTCAGTTGACCCAATCTTTCTTGATATGTCAGTCCGGCCATCCCAGGAATCAATCTAGTGAACCTTCGCTGCACTCCCTCAATAGCAAGAATGTCCTTCCTTAAGTTAGGAGACCAAAACTGCGCACAATACTCCAGGTGTGGCCTCACCAAGGCCCTGTACAACTGTAGCATCACCTCCCTACTCCTGTACTCAAATCCCCTTGCTATGAAGGCCATCATTCCGTTTGCTTTCTTGACTGCCTGCTGCACTTGCATTCCCACCTTCAGTGACTGATGTACCATGACGCCCAGGTCTCGTTGCACGTCCCCTTTCCCTAATCTGCCACCATTCAGGTAATAGTCCGCCTCTCTATTTTTACCACCAAAGTGGATAACCTCACATTTATCCACATTGTACTTCATCTGCCATACATTTGCCCATTCACCCAACTTGTCCAAGTCACTCTGTAGCCTCCTAGCATCCTCCTCATTGTTCACACTGCCTCCCAATTTAGTGTCATCCGCAAATTTGGAGATATTACATTTAATCCCTTCGTCCAAATCATTAATATATAATGTAAACACCTGGGGTCCCAGCACCGAACCCTGCGGTACCCCGCTGGTCACTGCCTGCCATTCTGAAAAGTACCCATTTACTCCTACTCTTTGTTTCCTGTGTGCCAACCAGTTCTCAATCCACGTCAACACATTACCCCCAATCCCATGTGCTTTAACTTTGCTCACCAATCTCTTGTGTGGGACCTTGTCGAAGGCCTTCTGAAAGTCCAAATACACCACATCTACTGGTTCCCCCCTGTCCACCCTATTGGAAACATCCTCAAAAAATTCCAGAAGATTTGTCAAGCATGATTTCCCTTTCACAAATCCATGCTGACTTGGACCTATCATGTCGCCACTTTCCAAATGGTCTGTTATGACATCTTTAATAATTGCTTCCATCATTTTACCCACGACTGATGTCAGGCTGACCGGTCTATAATTCCCTGCTTTCTCCCTCCCTCCTTTTTTAAAAAGAGGGGTTACATTGGCCACCCTCCACTCCATCGGAACTGATCCAGAGTCTAAGGAATGTTGGAAAATGATCGTCAATGCATCCACTATTTCCAAGGCCACCTCCTTAAGTACTCTGGGATACAGACCATCAGGCCCCGGGGATTTTTCAGCCTTCAGTCCCATCAATTTCCCCAATACCTTTTCCCGACTAATAAGGATTTCCCTCAGCTCCTCCCTCTTACCAGATCCTCTGACCCCTTTTATTTCCGGAAGGTTGTTTGTGTCCTCCACAGTAAACACCGAACCAAAGTACTTGTTCAATTGATCTGCCATTTCCTTGTTCCCCATTACGACTTCCCCTGTTTCCGACTGCAGGGGACCTACGTTTGTTTTGTTTTTACTAACCTCTTTCTTTTTACATATTTATAGAAGCTATCACTTCACACTTCTCTGTGCTAAATTTCATCTGCCATGTGTCTGCCCATTTCACCAGTCTGTCTGTGTCCTCCTGAAGTCTGTTACTGTCATTTTCGTTTCATCTGCAGATGCTGAAATTGTGCCCTGTATAGCCAAGTCCAGCTCATTAATATATATCAAGAAAAGCAGTGGTCCTCAGACCGACCCCTGGGGACACACCACTGTATACCTTCCTCCAGTCTGAAAAACAACCGTTCACCAGTACACTCTGCTTTCTGTCCCTTAGCCAATTCTGTAACAACACTGCCACTCCCTCTCCCTTTAATCCCATGGGCTTTACTTTTGCTGACAAGTCTATTATGTGGTACTTTGTCAAACGCCTTTTGAAAGTCACTGTTGGTGAAAAATGAATTCACTCGAGCCTGTCTCAAAGCAGAAGATCACAGTTTATTTAACAGAGCGCACTGGGAGAAGAGCCATAGACCCCGCGGTCTAGTGATCAACTTCTCGTCGTTACAGTGGTATCGGGACTTCTTTTATACATTATAGGGTCGGAGACGCAATTCATTACATACAAATGTCTCACCCAATCACATTCCCCCAGCAACAAGCTCCTTAATTATAATCCGCACTTTAAGCTAAATTTTCTTGTTACTTCCCTTCCGAAACTATAAACATACAGAGTGTTGCGTCACATCTGTCCGGCCGGACTGGCTGGTCATGCAGTGATTGGTTCTCAAGTGTAACCGTTGTGCTATTATTGTCCTCCTTAGTGGGCCTCAAGTTGCCTCGCATGTACGCATGTTGACCACAGTATTACTCATCGCACTGTGTCAGCGATTTACGAGTTCACCTTTTACAGCACATTCTTTAACTCTTTACGTTGCTGCTTTAAGCCCTGTAATTTTCACCCTAACAGTCCACATACACAACATCGACCGCACTACCCTCATCAACCCTCTCCGTTACTTCATCCAAGACCTCGATCAAGTCAGTCAAACACGGCTTGCCTGTAACAAACAAATCCATGCTGAATTTAATTTATTAGCCCGTACTTTTCCAGACGCCGATGAATTTTGTCCCGGGTTGTTGTCTCCGAGCCTTTCCCCACCACCGACGTTAGGCTGATTGGCCTGCAGTTGCCGGGTTTATCCCTCTCCCCTTTTTTAAAACAGGGGTGTGACGTTTGCAATCCTCCAGTCCCCTGGCACCACCTCCATATCCAAGGAAGATTGTGGCCAGAGCCTCCACAATTTCCACCCTTACTTCCCTCAGGGTGCATCCCATCTGGGCCGGGTGACTTTTCTACTTTTGTGCTGCCAACATTTTTAAGTACTTCCTCTTTTATCCGATCCAATTTCTCTACTGCCTCCTCCTCTAATGTTACATTGGCAGCATCCTCTTCTCTGAAGACAGATGCAAAGTGCTCCTTTAGTACCTCAACCGTGAACTTTTTGGTCCCTCATTGGCCCCACACTTCCTTTGACTACACTTTTACTATTTAGTTGACCTTTGTTTCTCCTCGACTTCATTCTTGACCTCCCAATCTGGGCCTCAACTACTCTCCCGAGAAAGGATGTGCATTACTATAGCGCCTGTCCCGTCCTCAGTGCGTCCCAAAGCGCTTCACAGCCAATGAAGTTACTTTTGCAAGGTAGGAAACGCGGTTTGGCTCAGTCAGTCGGTCTCACACTCTCGCTCTCCGAGTCAGAAGGTCGTGGGTTCGAGCCCCACACACTCCAGAGACGCGCATCCCAAAATCCCAGGCCGACACTCACCGGTTGCCAGGACTGAGGGAGCGCCGCACTGTCGGAGGGTGAGCACTGATGGAGCGCCGCACTGTCGGAAGGGCAGTACTGAGGGAGCGCCGCACTGTCGGAAGGGCAGTACTGAGGGAGCGCCGCACTGTCGGAGGGTCAGTACTGAGGGAGCGCTACACTGTCAGAGGGTCAGTACTGAGGGAGCGCTGCACTGTCGGACGGGCAGTACTGAGGGAGCGCTGCACTGTCGGAGGGTCAGTACTGAGGGAGCACCGCACTGTCGGAGGGTCAGTACTGAGGGAGCGCAGCACTGTCGGAGGATCAGTACTGAGGGAGCGCTGCACTATCGAAGGGTCAGTACTGAGGGAGCGCTGCACTGTCGGAGGGGAAGTTCTGAGGAAATGCTGCACTGTCGGAGGGGCAGTACTGAGGGGGCGCTGCACTGTCGGAGGGGCAGTACTGAGGGAGCGCTGCACTGTCGGAGGGTCAGTACTGAGGGAGCGCTGCACTGTCGGAGGGTCAGTACTGAGGGAGCGCTGCACTGTGGGAGGGGCAGTACTGAGAGAGTGCTGCACTGTCGGAGGGGCAGTACTGAGGCAGCGCTGCACTGTCGGAGAGGCAGTACTGAGAGAGTGCCGCACTATCGGAGGGGCAGTACTGAGGGAGCGCTGCACTGTCGGAGAGGCAGTACTGAGGGAGCGCTGCACTGTTGGAGGGGCAATACTGTGGGAGCGCTGCACTGTCGGAGGGGCAGTACTGAGAGAGTGCTGCACTGTCGGAGGGGCAGTACTGAGGGAGCGCTGCACTGTCGGCGGTTCAGGCCTGAGGGAGTGCTGCACTGTCGGAGGGGCAGTACTGAGGGAGTGCTGCACTGTCGGAGGGGCAGTACTGAGGGGGCGCCGCACTGTTGGAGGGGCAGTACTGAGGGAGCGCTGCACTGTCGGAGGGGCAGTACTGAGGGACACTTTACTGGGGAAGCATGGCAGGGTACAGATCAGAGGACAACCACAGCAAACCGTACCGGGCATACATAAATGTAGAAAGTGAATTGGAATGACAGAGAAATCAAGGGCTAGGTAGTAGTCAACAAGGGGGTTTGCCTGTACTAAATGGTATATACTTCAATGCGAGGAGTGTAGCGAACAAGGCAGATGAGCTGAGGGCACAGGTAGATATTATAGCTGACGTTAGAAAACTACTAGGCACTTGGTCTAAGTGTTAAACAAAGTTTCAATCAACTGGTTTTCAACATGGAGATCTAGTTGTGCCCTTCATGAGTTCCTGTTAAAAAATGTCCTGAGCAAGCTGGGCCCATGCCCGAGTATTTATACTCTCCCTGGACAGCGCCACCAGCAGGCCGCCCAGTATTACTTCATAAGTCATTTCCACATAGGTGACAAGATTCATGTCAATAGCTATTACAGAGACGTGGCTGAAAGATGGGCAGGTATGGCAGCTCAACATTCCTGATGACAGGATTTTCAGATGGGATAGAGAGGGAGGTAAAAAGGGAAGGTGGTATTGATGAAAGAAACTATTACAGCTGTGAGGAGGGATGATATGTTGGAGGGATCATCAAACGAGGCCATATGGGTCGAACTGAAAAACAAAAAAGGGGCGATCACACTGCTGGGAGTGTACTACAGACCCCCAAACAGTGAGAGGGAGATAGAGGAGCAAATATGTAGACAAATTTCTGAGAAGTGCAAAAACTACAGGGCAGTAATAGCAGGGGATTTCAACTACCCCAATATTAACTGGGATAAAATTAGTGTGAAGGGTATAGAGGGTGCGGAATTCCTAAAATGCATCCAGGAGAACTTTTTTAGCCAGTATGTAGCAAGCCCAACAAGGGAGGGGACGGTTCTGGACTTAGTTTTAGGGAATGAAGCTGGGCAGGTAGAAGGCATATCAGTGGGGGAGCATTTTGGTGCTAGAGACTGTAATTCTGTTAGATTTAAGGTAGTTATGGAAAAGGACAAGGATAGACCAGGAATAAAAATTCTAAATTGTGGAAAAGCAAATTTTGCTAAGCTCAGAGGGGATTTATCCATAGTGGACAGGAAACAGCTACTTGAAGGTAAATCAGTGTCAGAGCAGTGGGAGGCATTCAAGGAGGAGATCCGGAGGGTTCAGACCAAATATGTGCCCTTAAAGAAAAAAGGTGGGACTAACAAATCCAGAGCCCCCTGGATGTCTAGGGACATACAGGGTAGGATAATGAAAAAAAGGGAGGCGTATGACAGATACCGAAGGCTAAATACTGCAGAATCTTTAGAGGAGTACAGAAAGTGCAGGGGTGCAATTAAAAAGGATAATAGGAAAGCAAAGAGAGAGCATGAAAAATTCTAGGCAAGTAAAATCAAGGAAAACCCAAAGATGTTTTATAAATATATTAAGAGTAAGAGGATAACTAAAGAAAGGGTAGGGCCGATTAGAGATCATGAGGGTAATCTGTGTGTGGAGGTGGGAGACGTCGGTAGGGTTCTTAATGAATACTTTGTGTCTGTTTTCACAAAGGAGAGGGGCGAAGCAGACATTGCTATCAGGGATGAGGAGTGTGAAATATTAGATGAAATAAACATAGTGAGAGAGGAAGTATTAAGGGGTTTAGCAGCTTTAAAAGTGGAAAAAACCCCAGGCCCGGATGAAATGTATCCCAGGCTGTTAAGCGAAGCAAAAGAGGAAATAGCAGAAGCCCTGACCATCATTTTTCAATCCTCTCTGGTTTCAGGTGTGGTGCCGGAGGACTGGAGGACTGCTAATGTGGTACCCTTGTTTAAAAATGGAGAAAAGGATAGACCGAGTAATTACAGGCCAGTCAGCCTAACCTCGGTGGTGGGAAAATTATTGGAAAGAATTCTGAAGGACAGGATAAATCTTCATTTAGAAAGACATGGATTAATCAAGGATAGTCAGCACGGATTTGTTAAGGGAAGGTCGTGTCTGACAAACTTGATTGAATTTTTTGAGGAGGTAACAAGGAGGGTAGATGAGGGTAGTGTGTTTGATGTAGTGTATATGGACTTAAGCAAGGCTTTAGATAAGGTTCCACATGGCAGACTGGTCACGAAGTTAAAAGCCCATGGGATCCAGGGCAAAGTGTCAAGTTGGATTCAAAACTGTCTCGGAGGCAGGAAGCTGAGGGTAATGGTTGATGGGTGTTTTTGTGACTGGAAGGCTGTTTCCAGTGGGGTTCCGCAGGGCTCAGTACTAGGTCCCTTGCCTTTTTGTGGTATATATCAATGATCTAGACTTGAATATAGGGGGTATGATTAAGAAGTTTGCAGATGATACTAAAATCAGCTGTGTGGTTGATACTGAAGAAGGAAACTGTAGACTGCAGAATTGGTAAAAAAATTGGTCAGGTGGGCAGAACAGTGGCAAGTGGAATTCAATCCGGAGAAGTGTGAGGTAATGCATTTGTCCCAGGGCAGGTAAAGCACGGGTTAGATACAGAGTGAAGCTCCCTCTACACTATCCCATCAAACACTCCCAGGGCAGGTACAACACGGGTTAGATACAGAGTAAAGCTCACTCTAACATATCCCATCAAACACTTCCAGAGCAGGTCCAGCATGGGTTAGATGCAGAGTAAAGCTTCCTCTACACTCACCCATCAAACACTCCCAGGTCAGATACAGCACGGGTTAGATACAGAGTAAAGCTCCCTCTGCACTATCCCATCAAACACTCCCAGGGCAGGTACAGCACGGGTTAGATACAGTGTAAAGCTCCCTCTACACTGACCAGTCAAACACTCCCAGGGCAGGTACTGCACGTGTTAGATACAGAGAAAAGCTCCCTCTACTGTCCCATGAAACAATCCCAGGGCAGGTACAGTACGGGTTAGATATAGGGCAACCTCCATCTACACTGTCTCATAAAACACTCACATGGCAGGTACAGCAAGGCTTAGATACAGAGTAAAGCTCCCTCTACACTGTCCCATCAAACACTCCCAGGGCAGGTACAGCACGGTTTAGATACCGAGCAAAGCTTCCCCTATGATTAAGAAATTTGCAGATGATACTAAAATCGGCTGTGTGGTTGATACTGAAGAAGGAAGCTGCAGACTGCAGGAAGATATCAATAAATTGGTCAGGTGGGCAGAACAGTGGCAAATGGAATTCAATCCAGAGAAGTGTGAGGTAATGCATTTGGGGAGGGCTAACAAGGAAAGGGAATACACATTAAATGGTAGGACACTGAGTAGTGTAGAGGAACAAAGGGACCTTGGAGTGTATGTCCACAGATCCCTGAAGGTAACAGGCCAGGTAGATAAGGTGGTTAAGAAGGCATACGGGATACTTGCCTTTATTAGCTGTGGCATAGAATATAAAAGAGCAGGGAGGTTATGCTTAAACTGTATAAAACACTAGTTAGGCCTCAGCTAGAGTATTGCGTGCAGTTCTGGTCACCACATTACAGGAAAGTTGTGATTGCACTAGACAGGGTTCAGGGGAGATTTACAAGGATGTTGCCGGGAGTAGAGAATCTTAGCTATGAGGAAAGACTGGATAGGCTGGGTTTGTTTTCCTTGGAACAGAGGAGGCTGAGGGGAGACCTTATTGAGGTGTATAAAATTATGAGGGGCCTAGATAGAGTGGATAGAAAGGACCTATTTCCCTTAGCAGTGGGGTGAAAAACCAGGGGGCACAGATTTAAAGTAATTGGGGGGAGGTTTAGAGAGGATTTGAGGGGAAATTTCTTCACCCAGAGGATGGTGGGGGTCTGGAACTCACTGCCTGAAAGGGTGGTAGAGGCAGAAACCCTAAGCACATTTAAAAAGTACTTGGATGTGCCCTTGGGATGCTGTAATGTGCAGGGCTACGGACCAATAGCTGGGAAGTTTGATTAGGCTGGATAACTCTTTGTTGGCCGGTGCGGACACGATGGGATGAAATGGCCTCCTTCCGTGCTGTAACTTTCTATGATTCGATGATTCTGTGATTGTCAGTTCACACATGGAGTACTGAGCTCTGTTCTGGTCAGACCACACCTGGAGTACTGGAACCAGTTCTGGTCAGACCACACCTGGAGTACTGGGACCAGTTCTGGTCAGACCACACCTGGAGTACTGGGACCAGTTCTGGTCAGACCACACCTGGAGTACTGGGACCAGTTCTGGTCAGACCACACGTAGAGTACTGGGACCAGTTCTGGTCAGACCACACCTGGAGTACTGGGACCAGTTCTGGTCAGACCACACCTGGAGTACTGGGACCAGTTCTGGTCAGACCACACCTGGAGTACTGGGACCAGTTCTGGTCAGACCACACCTGGAGTACTGGGACCAGTTCTGGTCAAATCACACCTGGAGTACTGGGACCAGTTCTGGTCAGACCACACGTGGAGTACTGGGACCAGTTCTGGTCAGACCACACCTGGAGTACTGGGACCAGTTCTGGTCAAATCACACCTGGAGTACTGGGACCAGTTCTGGTCAGACCAAACCTGGAGTACTGGGCTCTGTTCTGGTCAGACCACACCTGGAGTACTGGGACCAGTTCTGGTAAGATCACACCTGAATATAGATTATTATATAATATATATACAGGAGTGTTATACCCAGTAACGCACAGTGTGTTATTATATAATATATATACAGGAGTGTTATACCCAGTAACGCACGGTGTGTTATTATATAATATATATACAGGAGTGTTATACCCAGTAACACACGGTGTGTTATTGTATAATATATACAGGAGTGTTATACCCAGTAACACACGGTGTGTTATTATATAATATATATACAGGAGTGTTATACCCAGTAACACACAGTGTGTTATTGTATAATATATATGCAGGAGTGTTATACCCAGTAACGCACGGTGTGTTATTATATAATATATATACAGGAGTGTTATACCCAGTAACACACGGTGTGTTATTGTATAATACATACAGGAGCGTTATACCCAGTAACACACGGTGTGTTATTATATAATATATACAGGAGTGTTATACCCAGTAACACACAGTGTGTTATTATATAATATATACAGGAGCGTTATACCCAGTAACACACGGTGTGTTATTATATAATATATACAGGAGTGTTATACCCAGTAACACACAGTGTGTTATTATATAATATATACAGGAGCGTTATACCCAGTAACACACGTTGTGTTATTATATAATATATACAGGAGCGTTATACCCAGTAACACACGGTGTGTTATTATATAATATATACAGGAGCGTTATACCCAGTAACACACGGTGTGTTATTATATAATATATACAGGAGCGTTATACCCAGTAACACACGGTGTGTTATTATATAATATATACAGGAGCGTTATACCCAGTAACACACGTTGTGTTATTATATAATATATACAGGAGCGTTATACCCAGTAACACACGGTGTGTTATTATATAATATATACAGGAGCGTTATACCCAGTAACACACAGTGTGTTATTGTATAATACATACAGGAGCGTTATACCCAGTAACACACGTTGTGTTATTATATAATATATACAGGAGTGTTATACCCAGTAACACACAGTGTGTTATTGTATAATACATACAGGAGCGTTATACCCAGTAACACACGTTGTGTTATTATATAATATATACAGGAGTGTTATACCCAGTAACACACGTTGTGTTATTATACAATATATACAGGAGTGTTATACCCAGTAACACACAGTGTGTTATTGTATAATATATACAGGAGCGTTATACCCAGTAACACACGTTGTGTTATTATATAATATATACAGGAGCGTTATACCCAGTAACACACGTTGTGTTATTATATAATATATACAGGAGCTTTATACCCAGTAACACACAGTGCGTTATTATATAATATATATACCGGAGCGTTATACCCAGTAACGCACGGTGTGTTATTATATAATATATACAGGAGCTTTATACCCAGTAACACACAGTGTGTTATTATATAATAATAACAGCCCTTGCTCTTGTCCAACAGGTTCGAGGTTCTTACTCCCTGTGCGGACAGGAGCAGGGACTGCAGGGAGGATGAGCAACCTAGCCACAGCACCGTGGAACGGGACCCATTCAAGAGGGGGGAGTAAATAGAAATGTTGTAGTGGTAGGGGAATTTATTATTAGCGGGATAGATAGAGTTCTCTGCAGCCGAGAGCGAGAGTCCCGTAGGCTGTGTTGCCTGCCCGGTGCCAGGGTTAAGGACATCTCCTCTGGGCTGGAAAGAAACGTGCAGTGGGAGGGGGTGGTTCCAGTTGTCGTGGTCCATGTTGGTACAAACGACGTAGATAGGACAAGGAAGCCGGTTCTGTTTAAGGAGTATAAGCAGCTGGGGGTCAAATTAAAAAACAGAACCTCAAGGGTAATAATCTCTGGATTATTACCTGAGCCACGAGCGAATTTGGCTAGGACAAATAAAATTAGAGAGCTAAATGAGTGGCTCAAAGACTGGTGTGGGAGAAATGGGTTTTGCTTCCTGGGACACTGGCACCAGTACTGGGGCAGCAGGGAGCTGTTCCGTTGGGACGGGCTTCACTTGGCCAGTGCTGGGACTAGAGTCCTGGCGGATCATATAACTAGGGCTGTAGAGAGGGCTTTAATCTAACTCGTGGGGGGGAGGTTCCTAGAAAGCAAATAATAAAAATGACAACAGAGAAGGTCATAGACTTAGGTAGCAGTGGGGAAATTAAAAACCAGAGTGTGTCAGGAAGGGGCAGAAGGTATGGAGTAAAAGGTAAAGTAATAAAAAGGGCAAAAGCCGGAACTAAGTGTCACAAAACATATTTGAAAGTTCTCTATCTGAATGCACGTAGCATTCATAACAAAATAGACGAGTTAATGGCACAAATAACTACATATGGGTATGATCTTGTGGCCATTACAGAAACATGGCTGCAGGGTGACAATGCCTGGGAATTAAACATACCAGGTTATTTAACGATCAGGAAGGACAGGCAGGAAGGAAGGGGAGGTGTGGTGGCTATGTTAATAAAGGAAGGAATCACTGTAATACAGAGAAATTATATTGGGTCAAAAGATCAGGATAATGAAACAGTTTGGGTGGAGATAAGGAATAATAAGGGGAAAAAAACACAAGTGGGTGGAGTCTATAGGCTTCCGAACAGTTGCAACTCTGTTGGACGGAGTATCAATCAGGAAATAGTTGAGGCTTGTAATAAGGGAACATCTATAATTATGGGGGATTTTAACTATCATATTAATTGGACAAATCAAATTGGGCAGGGCTGCCTTGAGGATGAGTTCATTGAGTGTATTAGGGATGGGTTTCTTGAGCAGTATGTAACTGAACCGACCAGGGGGCAAGCAACCTTAGATCTGGTCCTGTGTAACGAGACAGGATTAATTAAAAATGTCCTAGTAAAGGATCCCCTTGGAATGAGTGACCATAACATGGTTGAATTCCATATTCAATTAGAGGGTGAGAAGGTTGGATCTCAAACAAGCATGCTAAGCTTCAATAAAGGAGACTATGAAGGTATGCGAGCGGAATTGAGTAGAGTGGATTGGGAAAATAGATTAAAGGGTAAGACGATACATGATCAGTGGTGTACATTTAAGGAGTTATTTTACAACTTCCAAAAAATATATATTCCACTGAGAAGAAAAGGGTGTAAAAGAAAAGACAGTCATCCGTGGCTAAGTAAAGAAATTAAGGATAGTATTCAACTAAAAACAAGGGCTTTTAAGGTAGCCAAATCTAGTGGGAGGATAGAGGGTTGGGAAAACTTTAAAAGACAGCAAAAAATTAAAAAAAGATTGATTAAGAAAGGGAAGATAGATTATGAAAGTAAATTAGCAAAACATATATAAACAGATAGTAAGAGTTTTTATAGTTATATAAAAAGAAAAAGGGTGGCTAAAGTAAATGTTGGTCCCTTAGAGGATGAGACCAGGAAATTAATGGTGGGAAATATGGAGATGGCAAATACACTGAATGAATATTTTGTATCAGTCTTTACAGTAGAGGACACTAAGAATATCCCAACACTGGACAAACAGGGGGCTATAGGGGGGGAGGAGCTAAACACGATCAAAATCACTAAGGAAGTGGTACTCGGTAAAATAATGGGACTCAAGGCGGATAAATCACCTGGACCTGATGGCTTACATCCTAGGGTCTTGAGGGAAGTGGCGGTAGGGATTGTGGATGCATTGGTAATAATTTTCCAAAACTCCCTGGACTTAGCAAAGATCCCGGCAGACTGGAAAACTGCTAATGTAACACCCTTATTTAAAAAGGGCAGTAGACAGAAGGCTGGAAACTATGTTAGCCTAACATCTGTGGTAGGTAAAATTTTGGAGTCCATTATTAAGGAGACAGTAACGGGACATTTGGATAATCATAATTTAATAGGACAAAGTCAGCATGGTTTTATGAAGGGGAAGTCATGTTTGACAAATTTGCTGGAGTTCTTTGAGGAAGTAACATACAGGGTGGATAAAGGGAAACCAGTGGATGTGGTGTATTTAGACTTCCAAAAGGCATTTGACAAGGTGCCACACAAAAGATTATTACTTAAGATAAAAAATCACGGGATTGGGGGTAATATTCTGGCATGGATAAAGGATTGGCTATCTAACAGAAGGCAGAGAGTTGGGATAAATGGTTCATTCTCAGACTGGCAATCAGTAACTAGTGGTGTTCCGCAGGGGTCAGTGCTGGGTCCCCAACTCTTTACAATCTATATTAACGATTTGGAGGAGGGGACCGAGTGTAACATATCAAAGTTTGCAGATGATACTAAGATGGGAGGGAAAGTAGTGAGTGAGGAGGACATAAAAAATCTGCAAGGGGACATAGACAGGCTAAGTAAGTGGGCAGAGATTTGGCAGATGGAATACAATACTGGAAAGTGTGAGGTTATGCACTTTGGCAGGAAAAATAGTAGAGCAAGTTATTATCTTAATGGCAAGAAACTGGAAAGTACTGAAGTACAAAGGGATCTGGGGGTCCTGGTGCACGAAACTCAAAAGGTTAGTATGCAGGTGCAGCAAGTGATTAAGAAGGCCAATGGAATGTTGGCTTTCATTGCTAGGGGGATAGAATATAAAAATAGGGAGGTATTGCTTCAGTTGTACAAGGTATTGGTGAGACCGCACCTGGAATACTGCATACAGTTTTGGTGTCCATACTTAAGAAAAGACATACTTGCTCTCGAGTCAGTACAAAGAAGGTTCACTCGGTTAATCCCGGGGATGAGGGGATGGACATATGAGGAGAGGTTGGGTAGATTGGGACTCTACTCATTGGAGTTCAGAAGAATGAGAGGCGATCTTATTGAAACATATAAGATTGTGAAGGGGTTGGATCGGGTGGATGCGGGGAGGATGTTCCCGATGATGGATGAAACTAGAACTAGGGTGCATAGTCTTAGAATAAGGGGCTGCTCTTTCAAAACTGAGATGAGAAGGAACTACTTCACTCAGAGGGTGGTAGGTCCATGGAATATGCTGCCCCAAAAAGCTGTAGAAGCTACATCATTACATAAATTTTAAACAGAAATAGGAAGTTTCCTAGAAGTAAAGGGAATTAAGGGTTATGGGGAGCGGGCAGGAATTTGGACATGAGTCTAGGTTCGGATCGGTCATGGCCCTGTGGGTAGCGTAGCGGGCCCAGGGGCCGTGTAGCCTGATCCTGCTCCTATTCGTGTGTCCAATTCTGTTAGGTTCAGGAGTGGTTCTGTGATAGTAGATTGGCGGTTAGGATCAGATCAGCCATGATCTTATTGAATGGCGGAGCAGGCTCGAGGGGCCAATTGGCCTACTCCTGCTCCTATTTCTTATGTTCTTATGTTCTTATAATATATACAGGAGCATTATGCCCAGTAACACACAGTGTGTTATTATATAATACATACAGGAGTGTTATACCCAGTAACACACGGTGTGTTATTATATAATATATACAGGAGCGTTATACCCAGTAACACACAGTGTGTTATTATTTAATATATACAGGAGCGTTATCCCCAGTAACACACGGTGTGTTATTATATAATATATACAGGAGAGTTATACCCTGTAACACACGGTGTGTTATTATATAATATATACAGGAGCATTATACCCAGTAACACACGGTGTGTTATTATATAATATATACAGGAGCGTTATCCCCAGTAACACACGGTGTGTTATTATATAATATATATACAGGAGCGTTATACCCAGCAACACACGGTGTGTTATTATATAATATATATACAGGAGCGTTATACCCAGTAACGCACGGTGTGTTATTATATAATATATACAGGAGTGTTATACCCAGTAACGCACGGTGTGTTATTATATAATATATACAGGAGTGTTATACCCAGTAACACACGGTGTATTATTATATAATATATACAAGAGTGTTATACCCAGTAACACACGGTGTGTTATTATATAATATATACAGGAGCGTTATCCCCAGTAACACATGGTGTGTTATTATATAATATATACAGGAGTGTTATACCCAGTAACACACGGTGTATTATTATATAATATATACAAGAGTGTTATACCCAGTAACACACGGTGTGTTATTATATAATATATACAGGAGCGTTATCCCCAGTAACACATGGTGTGTTATTATATAATATATACAGAGTGTTATACCCAGTAACACACGGTGTATTATTATATAATATATACAAGAGTGTTATACCCAGTAACGCACGGTGTGTTATTATATAATATATACAGGAGCGTTATACCCAGTAACACACGGTGTATTATTATATAATATATACAAGAGTGTTATACCCAGTAACACACGGTGTGTTATTATATAATATATACAAGAGTGTTATACCCAGCAACACACAGTGTGTTATTATTTAATATATCCAGGAGTTTTGTAAGCAGTAACAAACTTTGTGCAGCTTCCCTCTGAATGATCCTTTATTTTTTTGTGTGCTTTGAAACTCCTGGTCCCACGCTGCATGTAACGCGATGTCGCGTGCGTGTTGGAAGTAAAGCAGGCGCACGAGGACACGGTCTGACTGCACTTTATTTTTATTTCTGAAGCCTGCGTCGCTGCCTGAGCAGCTCGCGGGCTTTTTCCACCCCGGCAAAGTAGAACTTGCCCCAGAACTCCAGGTCGTCGTCCGGCACGTCCATCAGCTCACTGTCCCTCACGCACGGCTCGGGATTGGGATGAAAGGTCAGGAAGCCGGCCAGGTCCTCGGGCTCCAGGTCGTAGTAAGGGGGCTGCTGGTTGATCTGGAAACCCGGCTCCTCCGCGGGCCCGGGCCCGGTCTCGGCTGGGGGCGGGGCGGGCGGGAATTCGTCGCCGCGGCGGCAGGGCTGGCACGGGGCCTGGAAGTCGTCGATGATCCAGAAGGGCGTCTTCCAGAGGTCGGTCATCGGGCTGTCCCGGGGCGGGTAGACGGCGGCCTGGAGCGGGGTGGGCTTGGGCTTGTCGCCGTCCAGGATGGTCGGGGCCGAGTGGGACAGGAGCGGCTGGTACAAGTGGGCGAATGCTGGGCTGTCGGCCACCGTGACCTCTGGCTCCACCGACAGTTGAACGTGCCGCAAGGACACGTCCGGCTCAATTGACACTGGCTGTGTCGTCGCGACTTCGTTGGGTGACAGCGTTGACGCTTGACCTGATTGGGCTTCGATTGGCTTCTGAAGTGTTGACCCTTGACCTGATTGGGCTTCTGTTGGACTCCCCAGCGTTGACCGTTGACCTGATTGGGCTTCGTTTGGCTTCCCAACCATTGACCCTTGACCTGATTCGGTGTCCATTGGCCTCCCAAGAGTTGGCCCTTGGGCAGACTGGGCCACCATTGGCCTTGCAAGCACTGAGCCTTGAACTGATTGGGCTTCCATTCGCCTCCGCATCGGTGACCCTTGCCCGGATTGTGCTTCTATTGGCCTCCCGGGAGTTGGCCGTTGGGCAGACTGGGCCACCATTGGCCTCCGAAGCGTTGACTCTTGACCGGATTGGCCGTCCGTTGACCTCCTGAGCGTCGGCTTGGACTCCGGGGCCTTCGGAGAGTTGGTCGACTCCTCTTCGGTCAAGGGCGAATACTGCGCCGTCGGCCTCTCTTCCTCCTCCTCCGCAGCTCTCGGGCGCGGCTCAGCCTCGGCGGTGTCGGAGCTGCTCGACCAGGAGGTGCCGGTGGAGGCCGAGTTGGCCGGCCCCAGGAGCCGCCCGTCTGGTGAGAGGCTCAAGGTTCCCGCGGCCGGGTGGACCTGCAGCGCGGGGAGGAAGGCAGCGTTGGACCCGGGGCGGGATCTCCTCTCCTCGATGGCCGGGCCGTGAGGGGGGACCTCGCTGCTCCTCATCCCCGATCTGTGCATCGGTTCCATGCTGAGCGACATTCAATTCACGAGGAGGTTGGGAACTTGCTCCCTCTGCATCTCCCTAATACCTGGCGGGGGGGGAAACACAAGCAATCCCAAAAAGAGGTCAATCACCAGGGCAACGAAACAAGGCTCCAAGAATAGGGACATTGATTAACCAAACCAAACATATTAGCCCAACATTCACTGGCGAAAGACTGACTTGCTCAAATATCTGTACACTGACTGGTGTCTCTCAGGGAGATATCTGTACACTGACGGGTGTCTCTCAGTCTCTCTCTCTCACGGAGCTATCTGTACACTGACTGGTGTCTCTCAGTCTCTCTCTCTCACGGAGATATCTGTACACTGACTGGTGTCTCTCACGGAGATATCTGTACACTGACTGGTGTCTCTCAGTCCCTCTCTCTCACGGAGGTATCTGTATACTGACTGGTGTCTCTCAGTCTCTCTCTCTCAGGGAGATATCTGTACACTGACTGGAGTCTCTCAGTCCCCTCTCTCTCAGGGAGATATCTGTACACTGACTGGTGTCTCTCAGTCTCTCTCTCTCAGGGAGATATCTGTACACTGACTGGTGTCTCTCAGTCCCTCTCTCTCAGGGAGATATCTGTACACTGACTGGTGTCTCTCAGTCTCTCTCTCTCAGGGAGATATCTATACACTGACTGGTGTCTCTCAGTCCCCTCTCTCTCAGGGAGATATCTGTACACTGACTGGTGTCTCTCAGTCCCTCTCCCTGAGGGAGATATCTATACACTGACGGGTGTCTCTCTCAGTCCCTCTCCCTCAGGGAGATATCTGTACACTGACTGGTGTCTCTCAGTCCCCTCTCTCTCAGGGAGGTATCTGTATACTTACTGGTGTCGCTCAGTCCCCTCCCTCTCAGGGAGATATCTGTACACTGACTGGTGTCTCTCAGTCCCTCTCTCTCAGGGAGATATCTGTACACTGACTGTTGTCTCTCAGTCCCTCTCCCTCAGGGAGATTTCTATATACTGACTGGTGTCTCTCAGTCCCTCTCTCTCAAGGAGATATCTATACACTGACTGGTGTCTCTCAGTTCCTCTCCCTCAGGGAGATATAAGTACACTGACGGGTGTCTCTCAGTCCCTCTCTCTCAGGGAGATATCAGTACACTGACTGGTGTCTCTCAGTCCCCTCTCTCTCAGGGAGATATCTGTACACTTACTGGTGTCGCTCAGTCCCCTCTCTCTCAGGGAGATATCTGTACACTGACTGGTGTCTCTCAGTCCCTCTCTCTCAGGGAGATATCTATACACTGACTGATGTCTCTCAGTCCCCTCTCTCTCATGGAGATATCTGTACACTGACTGGTGTCTCTCAGTCCCTCTCCCTCAGGGAGATATCTGTACACTGACTGGTGTCTCTCTCAGTCCCTCTCCCTCAGGGAGATATCTGTATACTTACTGGTGTCGCTCAGTCCCCTCCCTCTCAGGGAGATATCTGTACACTGACTGGTGTCTCTCAGTCCCTCTCTCTCAGGGAGAAATCTGTACACTGACTGTTGTCTCTCAGTCCCTCTCCCTCAGGGAGATATCTGTACACTGACTGATGTCTCTCAGTCCCTCTCTCTCAGGGAGATATCTGTACACTGACTGGTGTCTCTCAGTCCCTCTCTCTCAGGGAGATATCTGTACACTGACTGGTGTCTCTCCGTCCCTCTCTCTCAGGGAGATATCTGTACACTGACTGGTGTCTTTCAGTTCCTCTTCCTCAGGGAGATATCTGTACACTGACTGGTGTCTCTCAGTTCCTCTTCCTCAGGGAGATATCTGTACACTGACTGGTGTCTCTCAGTCCCCTCTCTCTCTGGGAGATATCTGTACACTGACTGGTGTCTCTCAGTCCCTCTCTCTCAGGCAGATATCATACACTGACTGGTGTCTCTCAGTCCCCTCTCTCTCAGGGAGATATCTGTACACTGACTGGTGTCTCTCAGTTCCTCTTCCTCAGGGAGATATCTGTACACTGACTGGTGTCTCTCAGTCTCTCTCTCTCAGGGAGATATCTGTACACTGACTGGTGTCTCTCAGTCCCCTCTCTCAGGGAGATATCTGTACACTGACTGGTGTCTCTCAGTCTCTCTCCCTCAGGGAGATATCTGTACACTGACTGGTGTCTCTCAGTCTCTCTCTCTCAGGGAGATATCTGTACACTGACTGGAGTCTCTCAGTCCCTCTCCCTCAGGGAGATATCTGTACACTGACTGGTGTCTCTCAGTCCCCTCCCTCTCAGGGAGATATCTGTACACTGACTGGTGTCTCTCAGTCCCCTCTCCCTCAGGGAGATATCTGTACACTGACTGGTGTCTCTCAGTCTCTCTCTCTCAGGGAGATATCTATACACTGACTGGTGTCTCTCAGTCCCCTCTCTCTCAGGGAGATATCTGTACACTGACTGGTGTCTCTCAGTCCCTCTCCCTGAGGGAGATATCTGTACACTGACGGGTGTCTCTCTCAGTCCCTCTCCCTCAGGGAGATATCTGTACACTGACTGGTGTCTCTCAGTCCCCTCTCTCTCAGGGAGATATCTGTATACTTACTGGTGTCGCTCAGTCCCCTCCCTCTCAGGGAGATATCTGTACACTGACTGTTGTCTCTCAGTCCCTCTCTCTCAGGGAGATATCTGTACACTGACTGTTGTCTCTCAGTCCCTCTCCCTCAGGGAGATTTCTATATACTGACTGGTGTCTCTCAGTCCCTCTCTCTCAGGGAGATATCTATACACTGACTGGTGTCTCTCAGTCCCTCTCCCTCAGGGAGATATAAGTACACTGACGGGTGTCTCTCAGTCCCTCTCTCTCAGGGAGATATCAGTACACTGACTGGTGTCTCTCAGTCCCCTCTCTCTCAGGGAGATATCTGTACACTTACTGGTGTCGCTCAGTCCCCTCTCTCTCAGGGAGATATCTGTACACTGACTGGTGTCTCTCAGTCCCTCTCTCTCAGGGAGATATCTATACACTGACTGATGTCTCTCAGTCCCCTCTCTCTCATGGAGATATCTGTACACTGACTGGTGTCTCTCAGTCCCTCTCCCTCAGGGAGATATCTGTACACTGACTGGTGTCTCTCTCAGTCCCTCTCCCTCAGGGAGATATCTGTACACTGACTGATGTCTCTCAGTCCCCTCTCTCTCAGGGAGATATCTGTATACTTACTGGTGTCGCTCAGTCCCCTCCCTCTCAGGGAGATATCTGTACACTGACTGGTGTCTCTCAGTCCCTCTCTCTCAGGGAGATATCTGTACACTGACTGTTGTCTCTCAGTCCCTCTCCCTCAGGGAGATATCTGTACACTGACTGGTGTCTCTCAGTCTCTCTCTCTCAGGGAGATATCTGTACACTGACTGGAGTCTCTCAGTCCCTCTCCCTCAGGGAGATATCTGTACACTGACTGGTGTCTCTCAGTCCCCTCCCTCTCAGGGAGATATCTGTACACTGACTGGTGTCTCTCAGTCCCCTCTCCCTCAGGGAGATATCTGTACACTGACTGGTGTCTCTCAGTCTCTCTCTCTCAGGGAGATATCTATACACTGACTGGTGTCTCTCAGTCCCCTCTCTCTCAGGGAGATATCTGTACACTGACTGGTGTCTCTCAGTCCCTCTCCCTGAGGGAGATATCTGTACACTGACGGGTGTCTCTCTCAGTCCCTCTCCCTCAGGGAGATATCTGTACACTGACTGGTGTCTCTCAGTCCCCTCTCTCTCAGGGAGATATCTGTATACTTACTGGTGTCGCTCAGTCCCCTCCCTCTCAGGGAGATATCTGTACACTGACTGTTGTCTCTCAGTCCCTCTCTCTCAGGGAGATATCTGTACACTGACTGTTGTCTCTCAGTCCCTCTCCCTCAGGGAGATTTCTATATACTGACTGGTGTCTCTCAGTCCCTCTCTCTCAGGGAGATATCTATACACTGACTGGTGTCTCTCAGTCCCTCTCCCTCAGGGAGATATAAGTACACTGACGGGTGTCTCTCAGTCCCTCTCTCTCAGGGAGATATCAGTACACTGACTGGTGTCTCTCAGTCCCCTCTCTCTCAGGGAGATATCTGTACACTTACTGGTGTCGCTCAGTCCCCTCTCTCTCAGGGAGATATCTGTACACTGACTGGTGTCTCTCAGTCCCTCTCTCTCAGGGAGATATCTGTACACTGACTGGTGTCTCTCAGTCCCTCTCTCACAGGGAGATATCTGTACACTGACTGGTGTCTCTCAGTTCCTCTTCCTCATGGAGATATCTGTACACTGACTGGTGTCTCTCAGTCCCCTCTCTCTCTGGGAGATATCTGTACACTGACTGGTGTCTCTCAGTCCCTCTCTCTCAGGCAGATATCATACACTGACTGGTGTCTCTCAGTCCCCTCTCTCTCAGGGAGATATCTGTACACTGACTGGTGTCTCTCAGTTCCCTCTCTCTCAGGGAGATATCTGTACACTGACTGGTGTCTCTCAGTCCCTCTCCCTCAGGGAGATATCTGTACACTGACTGGTGTCTCTCTCAGTCCCTCTCCCTCAGGGAGATATCTGTACACTGACTGATGTCTCTCAGTCCCCTCTCTCTCAGGGAGATATCTGTATACTTACTGGTGTCGCTCAGTCCCCTCCCTCTCAGGGAGATATCTGTACACTGACTGGTGTCTCTCAGTCCCTCTCTCTCAGGGAGATATCTGTACACTGACTGTTGTCTCTCAGTCCCTCTCCCTCAGGGAGATATCTGTACACTGACTGGTGTCTCTCAGTCCCTCTCTCTCAGGGAGATATCTGTACACTGACTGGTGTCTCTCAGTCCCTCTCTCTCAGGGAGATATCTGTACACTGACTGGTGTCTCTCAGTCCCTCTCTCTCAGGGAGATATCTGTACACTGACTGGTGTCTCTCAGTCCCTCTCTCACAGGGAGATATCTGTACACTGACTGGTGTCTCTCAGTTCCTCTTCCTCATGGAGATATCTGTACACTGACTGGTGTCTCTCAGTCCCTCTCTCACAGGGAGATATCTGTACACTGACTGGTGTCTCTCAGTTCCTCTTCCTCATGGAGATATCTGTACACTGACTGGTGTCTCTCAGTCCCCTCTCTCTCTGGGAGATATCTGTACACTGACTGGTGTCTCTCAGTCCCTCTCTCTCAGGCAGATATCATACACTGACTGGTGTCTCTCAGTCCCCTCTCTCTCAGGGAGATATCTGTACACTGACTGGTGTCTCTCAGTTCCTCTTCCTCAGGGAGATATCTGTACAATGACTGGTGTCTCTCAGTTCCTCTTCCTCAGGGAGATGTCTGTACACTGACATTACTTAATGCCGTGTATCTGTACAGCACATGGAACCCGTATAAAGCAGTCCCTGTATAACACCCCCCTCACTATAACACTCTCTGATATAACAAACATTGTCTACATAAGAACCTAAGGACATCAGAAATAGGCGCAGGAGTAGGCCAGATGGCCCCTCGAGCCTGCTCCGCCATTCAATAGGATCATGGCTGCACTTCTACCACATCTCCATTTTCCCACATATCCCATAACCCTTGATTCCCCTAGAGTCCAAAAATCTATCGATCTCAGCCTTGAATATACTCAATGACTCAGCATCCACAGCCCTCTGGGGCCGAGAATTCCAAAGATTCACAACCCTCTGAGTGAAGAAATTCCTCCTCATCTCAGTCTTAAATGGCCTACCCCTTATCCTGAGACTATGCCTCCTAGTTCTAGACTCTCCAGCCAGGGGGAAACAACCTCTCAGCATCTACCCTGTCAATCCCCTTCAGAATCTTTGTGTTTCAATGAGATCACCTCTCATTCTTCTAAACTCCAAGAGAGTATAGGCCCATTCTACACAATCTCTCATCATAGGACAGCCCTCTCATCCTCGAAATCAAACTAGTGAACCTTCGTTACACCGCCTCCAAGGCAAGTATATCCTTCCTTAGATAAGGAGACCAGAACTGTGCACAGTACTCCAGGTGTGGTCTCACCAAGGCCCTGTACAATTGTAGCAAGACTTCCTTACTCTTATACTCCAACCCCCTTGCAATAAAGGCCAACATGCCATTTGCCTTCCTTATTGCTTGCTGTACCTGCAGGTTAGCTTCTGGTGTTTTGTGTACAAGGACACCCAAATCTCTCTGCATGCCAACATTTTCTAGTTTCTCAACCTTTAAAAATATTCTGCTTTTCAATTCTTCTGACCATAGTGGATAATTTAACACTTCCCCACATCATACTCCATCTGCCACCTTCTTGCCCACTCACTTAACCGGTTTATATCCCTTTGCAGCCTCTTTGCGTCCTCCTCGCAGCTTACTTTCCCACCTATCTTTGTATCGTCAGCAAACTTGGATGCATTAGACTCGGTCCCCTTGTCCAAAACGATTGATGTAGATATTGAATAGCTGAGGCCCGAGCACTGATCCTTGCGGCACCCCACTAGTTACAGCCTTCCAACCTGAAAATGACCCATTTATTCCTGCTCTCTGTTTTCTGTCCGCTAACCAATCCTCTATCCATGCGAGTATATTACCCCCAATCCCATGAGCCCTAATTTGGTGTCATAACCTCTTGTGTGGCACCTTATCGAATGCCTTCTGAAAATCCAAATATACTACATCCACTGGTTCCCCCCTGATCTACCCTGCCAGTTATACCCTACTCGAACAGATATGTCAAACACGATTGTTTTTGTATTCGTTGACGGGATGTGGGCGTCGCTGGCAAGGCCAGCATTTATTGCCCATCCCTAATTGACCTTGAGAAGAAGGCTGTGAGCCGCCTTCTTTAACCGCTGCAGTCCGCGTGCTGAAACCCTTTCATAAAATCCTGTTGACACTGCCTAAGCATACCAGGATTTTCTATGTGCCCTGCTAACACGTCCCTAATAACAGAGAGTAACTGGAACACAACCCTCACTGTAACAGTCCCCTCTCTCTAACGGGACCATCTACATACTCACCAGAATCCCTTATCGTTTGGTGTCCTGACTTAGTCTATCCTTTCCCTGCCATTTCGACACACAGGTATCTCTCTGTCTTGCTCCTCTCACACTCCATGCAGAGCGGGTGACACTCACTCACCCATTGTGACCTGTCTACCATTTGTATTATTGTCACGTAGGGTCAAAGGGGACGAGAGGCAGCGAGAATCTTGTGGGAGCCGTTGACTTCTGAGACACCTTAAGATAATGGGAGAGAGGGGACTGAGAGACACCAGTCAGTGTACAGATATCTTCCTGAGAGAGGGGGACTGTGAGACACCAGTCAGTGTACAGATATCTCCCTGAGAGAGAGGGGATTGAGAGACACCAGTCAGTGTACAGATATCTCCCTGAGAGAGAGGGGATTGAGAGACACCAGTCAGTGCACAGATATCTCCCCGAGAGAGGGGACAGAGAGACACCAGTCAGTGTACAGATATCTCCCTGAGAGAGAGGGGACTGAGAGACACCAGTCAGTGTACAGATATCTCTCTGTGAGAGAAGGGACTGAGAGACACCAGTCAGTGTACAGATATCTCGCTGAGTGAGAGAGGGACTGAGAGACACCAGTCAGTGTACAGATATCTCCCTGAGGGAGGCGGGACTAAGAAACACTAGTCAGTGTACAGATATCTCGTTAAGGGAGAGGGGACTGAGAGACACCAGTCCGTGTAGATATCTCCCGGAGGGAGTGAGAGACTGAGAGACATCAGTCAATTTACAGATATCTCCCTGAGAGTGAGGGGACTGAGAGACCCCAGTCAGTGTACAGATATCTCCCTGAGAGAGAGGGGACTGAGAGATAGTAGTCAGTGTACAGATATCTCCCTCAGAGAGAGGGAAATGAGAGACACCAGTCAGTGTACAGATATCTTTCTGAGAGAGAGGGGACTGAGAGACACCAGTCAGTGTACAGATATCTCCCTGAGAGAGAGGGGAGTTAGAGACACCAGTCAGTGTATAGATATCTCCCTGAGAGAGAGGGACTGAGAGACACCAGTCAGTGTACAGTTATCTCCCTGAGAGAGAGGGGTCTGAGAGACACCAGTCAGTGCACAGATATCTCCCTGAGGGAGAGAGGGACTGAGAGACACCAGTCAGTATACAGATATCTCCCGGAGAGAGAGGGGACTGAGAGAAAGCAGTCAGTGTATAGCTATCTCCCTGAGGGAGAGGGACTGAGAGACACCAGTCCGTGTACAGATATCTCCCTAAGGGAGAGGGACTGAGAGTCACCAGTCAGTGCACAGATATCTCCCTGAGGGAGAGGGACTGAGAGACACCAGTCAGTGTACAGATATCTCCCTGAGGGAGAGAGGGGACTGGGAGACACCAGTCAGTGTACAGATATCTCCCTGAGAGATAGGGGACTGAGAGACACCAGTCAGTGTACAGATACTGCCCTGAGAGAGAGGGGACTGAGAGGCAGCAGTCGGTGTACAGATATCTCCTTGAGAGAGAGGGAATGAGAGACACCAGTCAGCGTACAGATATCTCCCTGAGGGACAGGGACTGAGACAAACCAGTCAGCTTATTGAAATCTCCCTTTGAGAGAGGGGATTGAGAGACACCAGTCAGCGTACAGATATTTCCCTGTGATGGAGGGGACAGAGAGACAGGAGTGAGTGTACAGATACCGCCCTGACAGAGAGGGGACTGAGAGGCAGCAGTCGGTGTACAGATATCTCCTTGAGAGTGAGGGGACTGAGAGACCCCAGTCAGTGTACAGATATCTCCCTGAGAGAGAGGGGACTGAGAGACAGTAGTCAGTGTACAGATATCTCCCTCAGAGAGAGGGAAATGAGAGACACCAGTCAGTGTACAGATATCTTTCTGAGAGAGAGGGGACTGAGAGACACCAGTCAGTGTACAGATATCTCCCTGAGAGAGAGGGGAGTTAGAGACACCAGTCAGTGTATAGATATCTCCCTGAGGGAGAGAGGGGACTGGGAGACACCAGTCAGTGTACAGATATCTCCCTGAGAGATAGGGGACTGAGAGACACCAGACAGTGTACAGATACTGCCCTGAGAGAGAGGGGACTGAGAGGCAGCAGTCGGTGTACAGATATCTCCTTGAGAGAGAGGGAATGAGAGACACCAGTCACTGTACAGATATCTCCTTGAGACAGAGGTAACTGAGAGACACCAGTCAGTGTACAGATATCTCCCTGACAGAGAGGCAACTGAGAGACACCAATCAGTGTATAGATACCTGCCGGAGAGAGAGGGGACTGAGAGACACCAGTCAGTGTACAGATATCTCACTGAGAGAGAGGGACTGAGAGACACCAGTCAGCGTAAAGATATCTCCCTGAGAGAGGGACTGAGAGACACCAGTCACTGTACAGATATCTCCCTGAGAGAGAGGGACTGAGAGACACCAGTCAGTGTACAGATATCTCCCTGAGGGAGAGGGAATGAGAGACACCAGTCACTGTAATGATATCTCCTTGAGACAGAGGTAACTGAGAGACACCAGTCAGTGTACAGATATCTCCATGAGAGAGTAAACTGAGAGACACCAGTCAGTATATAGATACCTCCCAGAGAGAGAGGGGACTGAGAGACACCAGTCAGTGTACAGATATCTCACTGAGAGAGAGGGACTGAGAGACACCAGTCAGCGTAAAGATATCTCCCTGAGAGAGGGACTGAGAGACACCAGTCACTGTACAGATATCTCCCTGAGAGAGAGGGACTGAGAGACACCAGTCAGTGTACAGATATCTCCCTGAGAGAGAGGGACTGAGAGACACCAGTCAGTGTACAGATATCTCCCTGAGGGGGAGAGGGACTGAGAGACACCAGTCAGTGTACAGATATCTCCTTGAGAGAGTAAACTGAGAGACACCAGTCAGTGTACAGATATCTCCCTGTAGAGGGACTGAGAGACACCAGTCAGTGTACAGATATCTCTTTGAGAGAGTGAACTGAGAGATACCAGTCAGTGTACAGATATCTCCCTGAGGGAGGGGGCACTGAGAGACACCAGTCAGTGTACAGATATCTCCCTGAGGGAGGGGGCACTGAGAGACACCAGTCAGTGTACAGATATCTCCCTGTGAGAGAGCGACTGAGAGAGCAGTCAGTGTACAGATATCTCCCTCACAGAGAGCGACTGAGAGACACCAGTCAGTGTATAGATATCTCCCTGAGGGAGAGGGACTGAGAGACACCAGTTAGTGTAGTGCTATCTCCATGAGAGAGAGGGACTGAGAGACACCAGTCAGTGTATAGATATCTCCCTGAGAGAGAGAGACTGAGAGACACCAGTCAGTGTATAGATATCTCCCTGAGAGAGAGGGAATGAGAGACACCAGTCAGTGTACAGATATCTCCCTGAGGGAGGGGAGACTGAGAGACACCAGTCAGTGTACAGATATCTCGCTGAGGGAGAGAGGGACTGAGAGACACGAGTCAGTGTACAGATATCTCCCTGAGGGAGAGGGACTGAGAGACTCCAGTCAGTGTACAGATATCTCCTTGAGAGAGAGGGAATGAGAGACACCAGTCAGTGTATAGATATCTCCCGGAGAGAGAGGGGAAAGAGAGTCACCAGTCAGTGTACTGATATCTCCCTGAGGGAGAGGGAATGAGAGACACCAGTCAGTGTACAGATATCTCCTTGAGAGAGAGAGAGCTGAGAGACACCAGTCAGTGTACAGATATCTCCCTGAGACAGAGGCAACTGAGAGACACCAGTCAATGTCGATACCTCCCGGAGAGAGAGGGGACTGAGAGACATAAGTCATTGTACAGATATCTCACTGAGAGAGAGGGACTGAGAGACACCAGGCAGCGTACAGATATCTCCCTGAGGGACTGAGAGACACCAGTCAGTGTACAGATATCTCCCTGAGAGAGAGGGACTGAGAGACACCAGTCAGTGTACAGATATCTCCCTGAGAGAGAGGGACTGAGAGACACCAGTCAGTGTACAGATATCTCTCTGAGGGAGAGGGGACTGAGAGACACCAGTCAGAGTCCAGATATCTCCCTGAGAGAGAGGGACTGAGAGACAACAGTCAGTGTACAGATATCTCCCTGAGAGAGGGACTGAGAGACACCAGTCAGTGTACAGATATCTCCCTGAGTGAGAGGGTTTGAGATGCCAGTCAGTGTACAGATATCTCCCTGAGGGAGAGGGACTGAGAGACACCAGTTAGTGCAGTGATATCTCCATGAGAGAGAGGGACTGAGAGACACCAGTCAGTGTATAGATATCTCCCTGAGAGAGAGGGAATGAGAGACACCAGTCAGTTTTTAGCTATCTCCCTGAGAGAGAGTGGACTGAGAGGCACCAGTCAGTCTACAGATATCTCCCTGAGAGAGAGGGACTGAGAGACACCAGACAGTGTACATGATATCTCCCCGATGGAGGGGGTCTGAGAGACACCAGTCAGTGTACAGATATCTCCCAGAGGGAGGGGGAACTGAGAGACACCAGTCAGTGTACAGATATCTCCCTGACGAGAGTGGGACTGAGACACCAGTCAGTGTACAGATATCTCCCTGAGGGAGAGAGGGACTGAGAGACACCAGTCAGTGTACAGATATCGCCCTGAGGGAGAGAGGAGACTGAGAGACACCAGTCAGTGTACAGATATCTCCCTGAGAGAGAGGGGACTGAGAGACATCATTCTGTGTACAGATATCTCCCTGAGAGATTGGACTGAGAGACAGCAGTCAGTGTACAGATATCGCCCTGAGAGAGGGACTGAGAGACACCAGTCACTGTACAGATATCTCCCTGAGAGAGAGGGGCTGAGAGACACCAGTCAGTGTACAGATATCTCCCTGAGAGAGGGACTGAGAGACACCAGTCAGTGAACAGATATCTCCTTAGAGAGTGAACTGAGAGATACCAGTCAGTGTACAGATATCTCCCTGAGGGAGGGGGGACTGAGAGACACCAGTCAGTGTACAGATATCTCCCTGAGGGAGAGGGACTGAGAGACACCAGTAAGTGCACAGATATCTCCCTGAGTGAGAGGGTCTGAGATGCCAGTCAGTGTACAGATATCTCCCTGAGAAAGAGCGACTGAGAGAGCAGTCAGTGTACAGATATCTCCCGCACAGAGAGCGACTGAGAGACACCAGTCAGTGCATAGATATCTCCCTGAGGGAGAGGGACTGAGAGACACCAGTTAGTGTAGTGCTATCTCCATGAGAGAGAGGGTCTGAGAGACACGGTGGCATAGTGGTTAGCACTGGTGCCTCACAGCGCCAGAGACCCGGGTTCGAATCTGACCTCGGGTGACTGTCTGTGTGGAGTTTGCACATTCTCCCCGTGTCTGCGTGGGTTTCCTCCGGGTGCTCCGGTTTCCTCCCACTGTCCAAAAATGTGCGGGTTAGGTTGATTTGGCTATGATAAATTGACCCTTAGTGTTAGGGGGGGATTAAATATGTGGGGTTATGGGGATAGGATGGGATATGTTAGGGGGAATTAAATATGTGGGGTTACGGGGGTAGGGTGGGATATGTGTATTGTGGGGATTAAAGCAGGGACAGGGTACTGGATTTGAATGATCAGCCATGATCGTATTGAATGGTGGAGCAGGCTCGACGGGCCGAATGGCCTACTCCTGCTCCTAGATTCTATGTTTCTATGTTTCTATGTTTCTACACCAGTCAGTGTATAGATATCTCCCTGAGAGACTGAGAGACACCAGTCAGTGCATAGATATCTCCCTGAAAGAGAGGGACTGAGAGACACCAGTCAGTGTACAGATATCTCCCTGAGAGAGGGACTGAGAGACATCAGTCAGTGTACAGATATCTCCCTGAGAGATTGGACTGAGAGACACCAGTCAGTGTACAGATATCTCACTGAGGGAGAGGGAATGAGAGACACCAGTCACTGTACAGATATCTCCTTGAGACAGAGGTAACTGAGAGACACCAGTCAATGTACAGATATCTCCCTGAGAGAGAGGGGACTGAGAGACACCAGTCAGTGTACAGATATCTCCCTGAGAGAGAGGGACTGAGAGACTCCAGTCAGTGCACAGATATCTCCTTGAGAGAGAGGGAATGAGAGACACCAGTCAGTGTATAGATATCTCCCGGAGAAAGAGGGGAAAGAGAGTCACCAGTCAGTGTACTGATATCTCCCTGAGGGAGAGGGAATGAGAGACACCAGTCAGTGTACAGATATCTCCTTGAGAGAGAGTGAACTGAGAGACACCAGTCAGTGTACAGATATCTCCCTGAGATAGAGGCAACTGAGAGACACCAGTCAATGTACAGATACCTCCCGGAGACAGAGGGGACTGAGAGACATCAGTCATTGTACAGATATCTCACTGAGAGAGAGGAACTGAGAGACACCAGTCAGTGTACAGATATCTCCCTGAGAGAGGGACTGAGAGACACCAGTCAGTGTACAGATATCTCCCTGAGGGAGAGGGGACTGAGAGACACCAGTCAGAGTCCAGATATCTCCCTGAGAGAGAGGGACTGAGAGACAACAGTCAGTGTACAGATATCTCCCTGAGGGAGGGGACTGAGAGGCACCAGTCAGTGTACAAATATCTCCCTGAGGGAGGGGGGACTGAGAGACAACAGTCAGTGTACAGATATCTCCCTGAGTGAGAGGGTTTGAGATGCCAGTCAGTGTACAGTTATCTCCCTGAGAGAGAGGGACTGAGACACCAGTCAGCGTATAGATATCTCCCTGAGGGAGAGGGACTGAGAGACACCAGTTAGTGTAGTGATATCTCCATGAGAGAGAGGGACTGAGAGACACCAGTCAGTGTATAGATATCTCCCTGAGAGAGAGGGACTGAGAGACACCAGTCAGTTTTTAGCTATCTCCCTGAGAGAGAGGGGACTGAGAGGCACCAGTCAGTCTACAGATATCTCCCTGAGCGAGAGGGACTGAGAGACACCAGTCAGTGTACAGATATCTCCCCGAGGGAGGGGGACTGAGAGACACCAGTCAGTGTACAGATATCTCCCTGAGGGAGGGGGGACTGAGAGATACCAGTCAGTGTACAGATATCTCCATGACGAGAGATGGACTGAGAGACACCAGTCAGTGTACAGATATCTCCCTGAGGGAGAGAGGGACTGAGAGACACCAGTCAGTGTACAGATATCGCCCTGAGGGAGAGAGGAGACTGAGAGACACCAGTCAGTGTACAGATATCTCCGTGAGAGATTGGACTGAGAGACACCAGTCAGTGTACAGATATCGCCCTGAGGGAGAGAGGAGACTGAGAGACTCCAGTCAGTGTATAGCTATCTCCCTGAGGGAGAGGGACTGAGAGACACCAATCAGTGTACAGATATCTCCCTGAGGCAGAAGGACTGAGAGTCACCAGTCAGTGTACAGATATCTCCCTGAGGGAGAGGGACTGAGAGACACCAGTCATTGTACAGATATCTCCCTGAGGGAGAGAGGAGACTGGGAGACACCAGTCAGTGTCAGATATCTCCCTGAGAGAGAGGGGACTGAGAAACACCAGTCAGTGTACAGATATCTCCCTGAGAGATAGGGGACTGAGAGACTCCAGTCAGTGTACAGATATCTCCCTGAGAGAGAGGGGACTGAGAAACACCAGTCAGTGTACAGATATCTCCCTGAGAGAGAGGGGACTGAAAGACACCAGTCAGTGTACAGATATCTCCCTGAGGGACAGGGACTGAGACAAACCAGTCAGCTTATTGAAATCTCCCTTTGAGAGAGTGGATTGAGAGACACCAGTCAGCGTACAGATATCTCCCTGTGATGGAGGGGACAGAGAGACAGGATTGAGTGTACAGATACTGCCCTGAGAGAGAGGGGACTGAGAGGCAGCAGTCGGTGTACAGATATCTCCTTGAGAAAGTGGGACGGAGAGACACCAGTCAGTGTACAGATATCTCCCTGAGAGGGTGGACTGAGAGACACCAGTCAGTGTACAGCTATCTTCGTGAGAGAGAGGGGACTGAGAGAAAGCAGTCAGTGTATAGATATCATCCTGAGGGAGAGGGGACTGAGAGATACCAGTCAGTGTACAGATATCTCCCTGAGAGAGAGGGGACTGAGAGACACCAGTCAGTGTACAGATATCTCACTGAGAGAGAAGGACTGAGACACCAGTCAGTGCACAGATATCTCCCTGTGGGAGAGGGGACTGAGAGACACCAGTCAGTGTACAGATATCTCCCTGAGAGAGAGGGTCTGAGAGACACCTGTCAGTGTACAGATATCTCCTTGAGAGAGAGGGGACAGAGAGTCACCAGTCAGTGTACAGATATCTCCCTGAGAGAGAGGGGACTGAGAGACACCAGTCAGTGCACAGATATCTCCCGGAGAGAGAGGGGACTGAGAGACATCAGTCAGTGTACAGATATCTCCCTGAGAGAGGGGCCTGAGAGACACCAGTCAGTGTACAGATATCTCCCTGAGAGAGAGGGGACTGAGAACACCAGTCAGTGTCCAGATATCTCCCTGAGAGAGAGGGACTGAGAGACACCAGTCATTGCACAGATATCTCCCTGAGGGAGAGGGGACTGAGAGACATCAGTCAGTGTACAGATATCTCCCGGAGAGAGAGGGGACTGAGAGACACCAGTCAGTGTACAGATATCTCCCAGAGAGAGAGGGGACTGAGAGACATCAGTCAGTGTACAGATATCTCCCTGAGGGAGAGGGACTGAGAGACATCAGTCAGTGTACAGATATCTCCCTGAGAGAGAGGGAACTGAGAGACACCAGTCAGTGTACAGAAATCTCCCTGAGGGAGAGGGACTGAGAGACACCAGTAATTGCACAGATATCTCCCTGAGACAGGGACTGAGAGACACCAGTCTTTGCACAGATATCTCCCTGAGGGAGAGGGGACTGAGAGACACCAGTCAGTGTACGGATATCTCCCTGAGAGAGAGGGAACTGAGAGACACCAGTCAGTGTACAGAAATCTCCCTGAGGGAGAGGGACTGAGAGACACCAGTCAGTGTACAGATATCTCCCTGAGTGAGAGGGTCTGAGACACCAGTCAGTGTACTGATATCTCCCTGAGAGAGAGGAACTGAGAGACACCAGTCAGTGTACAGATATCTCCCTGAGGGAGGGGGGACTGAGAGACACCAGTCAATGTACAGATATCTCCCTGAGGAGAGAGGAACTGAGAGACACCAGTCAGTGTACAGATATCTCTCTGAGGGAGAGAGGGGACTGAGAGACACCAGTCATAGAACATAGAACAGTACAGCACAGTACAGGCCCTTCGGCCCTCGATGTTGTGCCGAACATTGTCCGAAACCAGATCAAGCTATCCCACTCCCTATCATTCTGGTGTGCTCCATGTGCTTATCCAATAACCGCTTGAAAGTTCCTAACGTGTCCGACTCCACTATCACAGCAGGCAGTCCATTCCACACCCCAACCGCTCTCTGAGTAAAGAATCTACCTCGGACATCCCTTCTATATCTCCCCCCATGCACCTTATAGTTATGCCCCCTTGTAACAGCTACATCCACCCAAGGAAATAGTCTCTGAACATCCACTCTATCTATCCCCCTCATCCTCTTATAAACTTCTATTAAGTCGCCTCTCATCCTCCTCCGCTCTAAAGAGTAAAGTCCTATCTCCCTCAATCTTTCCTTATCAGACCTCCCCCCCAAACCAGGCAGCATCCTGGTAAATCTCCTTTGCACTCTTTCCAATGCTTCCACGTCCTTCCTATAGTGAGGTGACCAGAACTGCACACAATATTCCAAATGTGGTCTCACCAAGGTCCTGTACAGTTGCAGCATAACCTCACGGTTCTTAAACTCAAACCCCTTGTTAATAAACACTAACACACTATAGGCCTTCTTTACTGCTCTATCCACTTGAGTGGCAACCTTCAGAGATCTGTGGATATGAACCCCCAGATCCCTCTGTTCCTCCACGTTCCTCAGAACCCTGCCGTTGACCATGTAATCCTTATTCAAATTTGCCCTACCAAAATGAATCACCTCGCACTTATCAGGGTTAAATTCCATCTGCCATTTTTCGGCCCAGCTCTGCATCCTATCAATGTCTCTTTGCAGCCTACAACAGCCCTCCACCTCATCCACTACTCCCCCAATCTTGGTGTCATCAGCAAATTTACTGATCCACCCTTCAGTCCCCTCCTCCAAATCATTGATAAAAATCACAAACAGCAGAGGACCCAGCACCGACCCCTGTGGCACACCGCTGGTAACTGGTCTCCAGTCCGAAAATTTTCCATCCACCACCACCCTCTGCCTTCTATGAGAAGGTTCCACCCTAACCATGTTAAAGAAGCCATCCCCTATGGACAAGCCCTGCGAATACACAGGATCTGCTCAGACGAGGAGGAGCGCGATGGACACCTACGGACGCTGAAAAACGCCCTCGTAAGAACGGGATATGACGCTCAACTCATCGATCGACAGTTCCGACGGGCCACAGCGAAAAATCGCATGGACCTCCTCAGAAGCCAAACACGGGACACAACCAACAGGGTACCCTACGTCGTCCAGTACTTCCCCGGAGCGGAGAAACTACGCCATGTTCTTCGCAGCCTTCAACATGTCATCGATGACGACAAACACCTCGCTAAGGCCATCCCCACGCCTCCACTACTTGCCTTCAAACAGCCGCCTAACCTCAGAAGTACCATCGTTCGCAGCAAATTACCCAGCTTTCAGGATAACAGCGACCACGACATCACACAACCCTGCCACGGCAAACTCTGCAAGACATGCCAGATCATCAACACAGATACCACCATCACACGTGAGGACACTACCCACCAGGTACATGGTACATACTCATGTGACTCGGCCAACGTTGTCTACCTCATACGTTGCAGGAAAGAATGCACCGCGGCATGGTACATCGGCGAGACCATGCAGACACTGAGACAACGTATGAACGAGCACCGCGCAACAATCGCCAGGCAGGATTGTTACCTCCCAGTCGGGGAACACTTCAGCAGTCAAGGACATTCAGCCTCGGATCTGCGGGTAAGCGTTCTCCAAGGCAACCTTAGAAACACACGACAACGCAAAATCATCGAGCAGAAACTGATAGCCAAGTTCCGCACTCATGAAGACGGTCTCAACCGGGATCTTGGGTTTATGTCATGATACATGACGTGATCCGGACTCGAGTCGTCGTTGGCTTGTTCACAGATGTGATTCCCAGTAAAAAAGTAAAAATTTTCCCAGTAAAAAAGTAAAAATTTTAAAGCTTTTCGTTTTACATACAGACGGCAGCTTTTGACACGTTAGAACCCCTGCGACTACACCTCATTGTCTCAGTTGTATCTTGCTATGTCTTTGATGTGGTACCTTCCTGGCTGACCTGATTAACTTTATCACACCTCGGCAGATAGTCAGGATGATTTAATTTAGTTGTCTGCAATTGTAAGGTACACATGCTTTGTTCTCTATCTATATATGCTTTGGCGATTCTGTATCTATTTACTTCACCTGAGGAAGGGGCAATCGATAGCTCCGAAAGCTTGTGATTTCAAATAAAACTGTTGGACTATAACCTGGTGTTGTGCGACCTCTCAATTTTCTATGAGATAGCCAGTTACTTATCCAATCGGCCAAATTTCCCTCTATCCCACAACTCCTTACTTTCTTCATGAGCCAACCATGGGGAACCTTATCAAACGCCTTACTAAAATCCATGTATACGACATCAACTGCTCTACCTTCATCTACACACTTAGTTACCTCCTCAAAGAATTCAATCAAATTTGTTAGGCAAGACTTACCCTTCACGAATCCGTGTTGACTATCCCGGATTAAGTTGCATCTTTCCAAATGGTCATAAATCCTATCCCTCAGGACCTTTTCCATTATCTTACCAACCACCGAAGTAAGACTAACCGGCCTATAATTACCAGGGTCATTCCTATTTCCTTTCTTGAAGAGAGGAACAACATTCACCACTCTCCAGTCCTCTGGCACAATCCCCGTGGACAGTGAGGACCCAAAGATCAAAGCCAAAGGCTCTGCAATCTCCTCCCTTGCCTCCCAAAGAATCCTAGGATATATCCCATCTGGCCCAGGGGACTTATCGACCCTCAGGTTCTTCAAAATTGCTAAAACATCTTCCCTCAGAACATCTACCTCCTCCAGCCTATCACCTTTATCACACTCTCATCTTCAAAAACATGGCCCCTCTCCTCGGTGAACACTGACGAAAAGTATTCATTCATCACCTCTCCTATCTCTTCTGACTCCATGCACAAGTTCCCACTACTGTCCTTGACCGGCCCTACCCTCACGCTGGTCATTCTTTTATTTCTCACATAAGAGTAAAAAGCCTTGGGGGGAAAAATTCAGCTGCTTGCGCCTCCCGTTAGCGCCTTAAGAGGGCGCTAATGGGGCGTAAAGCAGCTAACGCCCGGGCGCAGCGCCGCCCACGCCTCCCGTAAAATTCAGCGGGAGGTTAGCGGCGGCGCCAGCCGGTAGCGCCCTGTGGCGCTGCGCCGCCGGCGATGACGTCATCGCCGTGCGCAGCACCCCGCTCGCGCTCCAGCCGCGATCTTCAGTCGCGCCCCCTGATTTACCGCCAGACGCTATGTCCGACGGGTTCAGGTAGGCGTACGTGCGGCCGGGGCGGCGATATTTAAAGGGGAGGTGGCAGGCGGCCATTTTTGTTGCTGGCCGCCTGCCAGCACCTGCCCCCGTTGCTGTCCCCGGCCCCCGTGAAGCCCCCCCACCGTGAAGTGCCGGCTGCGCTCCAAGAGCCCGGCACTTCTCTTGAGTGCCGGGCTCTTTTGCCGGCACTCCCGATCCCTGGGAGCCCAGCTGGGCCCCAGTTCGCGCTGCGCAGGGTCCCTCCCCTTTAAGAAGGGGAGGAAGGCCTGCAATAATGCGGCGCGATGTGCCGCAGCGCTTGGCGCTGCGGCACGTAGCGCCAGGATATTCCCTCGCAGCGCCCCAAGAGGGATGCGGGGTGCTTCCAGTGGCGCCCCGCTTCCCTCTTGGGGCGCAACCACTGAAGTTCCGGCGCGGGGCCGCTAATTTTTTCGGGGCGCTAAAAGTCGCGCCCCGGTGAGGTTAGCGCCCCAAATGGGGCGCGACTCAATTTTTACCCCTTGGGGTTTTCCTTGATCTGACCCGCCAAGGACTTCTCATGCCCCCTCCTAGCTCTCCTAAGCTCTTTTTTTTAGCTCATTCCTTGCTACCTTGGACCCCTCAATCGACCCAACTGAACCTTGTTTTCTCATCCTTACATACTCTTCCTTTTTCCTCTTGACTAGACATTCAACCTCTTTTGTGAACCATGGTTCTCTCACTCGGCCATTTCCTCCCTGCCTGACAGGGACATACCTATCAAGGACACGCAGTAATTGCTCCATGAAAAAGCTCCACTTTTCGTTTGTGCCTTTCCCTGATAGTTTCTGTTCCCATCTTATCCTCCCTAATTCTTGCCTAATCGCATCATAATTACCCCTCCCCCAATTATAAACCCTGCCCTGCCGTATGGCCCTATCCCTCTCCATTGTAATAGTGAAAGTCAGTGTACAGATATCTCCCTGAGGGAGAGGGACTGAGAGACACCAGTCAGTGTACAGATATCTCCCTGAGAGAGAGGGACTGAGAGACACCAGTCAGTGTACAGATATCTCCCTGAGAGAGGGGACTGGGAGACACCAGTCAGTGTACAGATATCTCCCTGACTGAGAGAGGACTGAGAGATACCAGTCAGTGTACAGATATCTCCCTGAGAGAGAGGGACTGAGAGACACCAGTCAATGTACAGATATCTCCCTGACTGAGAGAGGACTGAGAGACACCAGTCAGTGTACAGATATCTCCCTGAGAGAGAGGGACTGAGAGACACCAGCCAGTGTACAGAGATCTGAGAGAGAGGACTGAGAGACACCAGTCAATGTACAGATATCTCCCTGACTGAGAGAGGACTGAGAGACACCAGTCAATGTACAGATATCTCCCTCAGGGAGAGGGACTGAGAGACACCAGTCAGTGTACAGATATCTCCCTGAGGGAGAGGGACTGAGAGACACCCGTCAGTGTACAGATATCTCCCTCAGGGAGAGGGACTGAGAGACACCAGTCAGTGTACAGATATCTCCCTGAGAGAGAGGGGACTGAGAGACACCAGTCAGTGTACAGATAGCTCCCTGAGAGAGAGGGACTGAGAGACACCAGTCAGTGAACAGATATCTCCCTGAGAGAGAGGGACTGAGAGACACCAGTCAGTGTACAGATATCTCCCTGAGAGAGAGGGACTGAGAGACACCAGTCAGTGTACAGATATCTCCCTGAGAGAGAGGGGACTGAGAGACACCAGTCAGTGTACAGATATCTCCCTGAGGGAGAGGGACTGAGAGACACCAGTCAGTGTACAGATATCTCCCTGAGGAGAGAGGACTGAGAGACACCAGTCAGTGTACAGATATCTCCCTGAGGGAGAGGGACTGAGAGACACCAGTCAGTGTACAGATATCTCCCTGAGGGAGAGGGACTGAGAGACACCAGTCAGTGTACAGATATCTCCCTGAGAGAGAGGGACTGAGAGACACCAGTCAGTGTACAGATATCTCCCTGAGAGAGAGAGACTGAGAGACACCAGTCAGTGTACAGATATCTCCCTGAGAGAGAGGGGACTGAGAGACACCAGTCAGTGAACAGATATCTCCCTGAGAGAGAGGGACTGAGAGACACCAGTCAGTGTACAGATATCTCCCTGAGAGAGAGGGACTGGGAGACACCAGTCAGTGAACAGATATCTCCCTGAGAGAGAGGGACTGAGAGACACCAGTCAGTGTACAGATATCTCCCTGAGGGAGAGAGGACTGAGTGACACCAGTCAGTGTACAGATATCTGCATCGATGCTGGTGCTTGCGATTTTCAGTGAGAAAATTTCAGGGTTCAGGGTCCTGGTCCTCTAATCTACGATGGTGGGAATGGGGCAGGTGATTGACCTTTGTGTTTGAGAAATTGAGGGAGAACAAGACATTACAAGAGCAGCATGGTTCCAGCCGTGAGCTTCAGGAAATAGCTGAGTTGAATTTTACCATTTGTCTCTCTCTCTCTCACTAATTCTGATGCGTAGATGCCGGTGTTGGACTGGGGTGGAAAAAAATAAGAAGTCGCACAACACCAGGTTATAGTCCAAGGGGTAAAAATTAGGTCGCGCCCCGTTTGGGGCGCAAATATCGTCTGGACGCAAATATTAGCGCCTGGCGCTAATTATCGGCACTGACTGGAAACTTCACTTTTACCACCCCGGGAGGTGAGTGGAGCGCTAAATCAGGCGCTGCACACCTGTCTTAAGGCGCAAAGGCCAAGGAGTGAGGCGCTAACTCAGAGCGCTGGCCAAGCTCATGTAATGTCAGTCAGCAATGGAACACACACACAATGGCACGGGCCAGTTCTTAAAGGGGATGGTTAATCTTGCTTTCCATCCACATCCTGTTCATTGCAGCCTTGAATCTCGGCCTGGAGAGACTTGCACATCAAATGTGCTGGAAAGAACAATGGAGAGTACCAGGCAAAGAGCTCAGAGTGCAGCTCCCACAATCTCTGCTAAATCGATACAAGGAATGGCAAATCAAAATGAACCTGCAAGGTGCTGCTCAGTACCCAAAACTCCTTCACACAACGTTGAATCTCTCCAGAAGTCTCTCCCTCTCTCTCTCAGAATGCGTAGTTCAAAAATGCCACCAACAATAAAAGACAGGAAGAGGCCCCCTTTAAATAGCGCCCCCCCCAGCCCCACAGCGATTGATAGCGTTCCAGTCTTCTGGTCGTTGGATGCGCCAGGCGGTAAGGCAGGGGGCGCCACTCAATTTCCGCTCCGGGGCGCCACAAGGGCGTTGCACCATGGAATGACGTCACAATCTGCGCGCGCAGGTGGTCGCAGCGGTAAAGTTTAGCGCCGCCGTACAATCTCTAGTTAAGTTCCCGAGCGGCGCAAACATCGCTGCGCCCGGGCGTTAGCGGCTTTGCGCCCCATTAGCGCCCTCTTGAGGCGCTAACGGGAGGCGCAACCAACTGAATTTTTACCCCCAACAGTTTTATTTGAAATTACGAGCTTTCGGAGCGCTGCTCCTTCGTCAGGTGAAGTGAGGGAATACAAATACAAATCAGATACAAAGCAAATATAGACAGAACAATGTGTCTGCAGAGATACAATCCGTCAGGGAGGCATTACATCAAAGACACAGCAGAATACAGCTAAGACAATGAGGTGGGGTCACAGGGGGTCCAACGTGTCAAATGCTGCAGTCTGCAGTTAAGCTTTTTACTTTTTTTTAAAACTGGAAATCACATCTGTGAACAAGAAAATGACGACTGTAGACTCTACGTCCTGTAGCGTGACATGAAACCGAGATCACTGATTCTGGCTCCTGCTCTGACTCAATATTGTCTTCGGTCCCCGCCACAAACTCCGTTCCCTCTCCACCGACTCCATCGCTCTCCGTTGCCACTGTCTGAGGCTGAAACAGACTGTTCGCAACCTCAGCGTCCTATTCGACCCTGTGCTGAGCTTCTGATCCCATATCCGCTCCATCACCAAGACCGCCTAATTCCACCTCCGTATCATCACAGAATCACCACAGTGCAGATAGAGGCCATTTCGGCCCATCGAGCCTGCACCGACACATATCCCACCCTATCCCCGCAACCCCATGTATTTAATCCCCCTAACACTAAGGGTCAGTTTATCAAAGCCAAATCAACCTAACCCGCACATCTTTGGACTGTGGGAGGAAACCGGAGCACCCGGAGGAAACCCACGCAGACACGGGGAGAATGTGCAAACTCCACACAGACAGTCACCCGAGGCCGGATTTGAACCCGGATCCCTGGCGCTGTGAGGCAACAATGCTAACCACTATGCCACCGTGTTGCCCGTCTCCGCCCCTGCCTCAGCTCATCCGCTGCTGAAACCCTCATCCATGCCTTTGTTACCTCTAGACTTGACTATTCCAACGCACTCCTGGCTGGCCTCCCACATTCTACCCTATGTAAACTTGAGGTCATCCAAAACTCGGCTGCCCCGTGTCCTAACGCGCACCAAGTCCCGTTCGCCCATCACGCCCTGTGCTCCCTGACCTACACTGGCTCCCTTTTAAGCAACGCCTCGAATTCAAAGTTCTCATCCTTGTTTCCAAATCCCTCCATGGCCTCCTCACCCCTCCCTATCTCTGTAATCTCCTCCAGCCCCACAACCCCCCGAGATATCTGCGCTCCTCCAATTCTGGCCTCTTACGCATCCCTGATTTCCATCGCTCCACCATTGGCGGCCGTGCCTTCTGTTGCCTAGGGCCCTAAGCTCTAGAATTCCCTGCCTAAACCTCTCTACCTCCATCTCCTCCTTAAAACCTACCTCTTTGACCAAGCGTTTGGTCATCATCTGCCCGAATCTCTCCTTATGTGGTTCGGTCTCAAAGTTTGCCTGGTAACACTTCTGAGTTGTGTCAGCTGTGGCTCAGTGGGCAGCACACTCGCCTGTGAGCCTAGAAGGTTGTGGGTTCACAGTCCCACTCCAGGGACTTGAGCACAAAAATCTAGGCCGACACTCCAGTGCAATGCTGAGGGAGTGCTGAGTTGTCAGAGGTGCCGTCTTTCGGATGAGACGTTAAACCGAGGTCCTGTCTGCTCTCTCAGGTGGACATAAAAATCCCATGGCCACTATTTTGAAGAAGAGCAGGGGGAGTTATCCCCGGTGTCCTGGGGCCAATATTTATCCCTCAACCAACATAACAAAAACAGATTATCTGGCCATTATCACATTGCTGTTTGTGGGAGCTTGCTGTGCTCAAATTAGCTGCTGCGTTTCCCACATTACAACAGTGACTACACTCCAAAAGTACTTCATTGGCTGTAAAGCGCTTTGAGACGTCTTGTGGTCGTGAAAGGCGCTATAGAAATGCATGTCTTTCTTTCTTTTCCTGTGAAGCTGCGTGAAAGGAGCTAGATAAATACAAGTTGTGGTTGTGCCTTCAGCTGCCTGGGCCCTAGGCTCTGCTAATTCCCTCCCTAAACCTCTCCACCTCTCTCTCCTCCTTTAAGAGACTGGGCCTTTCCTGCTCTGTGTGTGTTTGTGGGGCTCAGTCCAACACCGGTACAGATCAGGCTCACTCAGCACTAGGCCGGGGATGGAGCCTGGGCCTTTCCTGCTCTGTGTGTGTGTGGGGCTCAGTCCCACACCGGGAGAGATCAGCTCACTCAGCACTAGGCCGGGGATGGAGCCTGGGCCTTTCCTGCTCTGTGTGTGTATGTGGGGCTCAGTCCCACACCGGGTGAGATCAGCTCACTCAGCACTAGGCCGGGGATGAGCCTGGGCCTTTCCGGCTCTGTGTGGGGCTCTGTCAAACACTGAATAATATACAATAGCAAAATACTGCGGATGCTGGAAATCTGAAACAACAACAGTAAATGTTGGAAACACTCATCAGGTCAGGCAGCATCATAGGATACAGCACAGAAACAGGCCATTCGGCCCAACCAGTCCATGCTGGTGTTTATGCTCCACACGAGCCTACTCCCGTCTTTCCTCATCTAAATCTATCAGCGTAACCCTCTATTCCCTTCTCCCTCATATGCTTATCTAACCGCCCCTTAAATGCATCTATACTGTTCACTTCAAATACTGCCCATGGGAGCGAGCTCCACATTCTCAGCACCCTCTGGGTAAAGAAGTTTCTTCTGAATTCCCCATCTATGGAGAGAGAGGCAGAGTTAAACTGTCAGGTCGATGACCTTTCATCAGAAATGGAAAAAGTTAGAGATTTTTAAGCAAGTGCAGGGGCAGGGAAAGGGTGGGGGGGAGCAGGAAAGAACAAAGGGGAAGGTCTGTGATAGGATGGAAGGCAGGAGAGATTCGAAGACAAAAGGGATGATGGTGCAGGGCAAAAGGAGATGGTAATGGGACAAGTTAAGAAATGAAAGGTGACTCTGGATGAGGTGTAACTGGCATTGGCAGAATGATCGACAGCTGCCTTGTGAGAGAGAAAAGAAAACATGGAAGCCGAGGTTATAGTCTGAATATTAGACATCAGCCACTGGGTGCTGCCGAAATACTGTTAGTTGTTGTGATCAAATCACAAGGTAAAAGATTGTGGATTCGAGGACACTCCAGAGATTTGAGTCCCACAATCCAGGCTACACTCCCATGGATGCCAGTACTGAGGGAGCACTGCACTGTCGGAGGGGCAGAACTGAGGCAGCGCCGGAATGTCGGGGGGCCAGTACTGAGGGGGCGCCGCACTGTCGGAGGGTCAGTACTGAGGGAGCGCCGCACTGTCGGAGGGTCAGTACTGAGGGAGCGCCGCACTGTCGGAGGGTCAGTACTGAGGGAACGCTGCACTGTCGGAGGGGCAGTACTGAGGGAGCGCCGCACTGTCGGAGGGGCAGTACTGAGGGAACGCTGCACTGTCGGAGGGGCAGTACTGAGGGAGGGCCGCACTGTCGGAGGGGCAGTACTGAGGGAGCGCTGCACTGTCAGAGGGGCAGTACTGAGGGGGCGCCGCACTGTCGGAGGGGCAGTACTGAGGGAGCGCCGCACTGTCGGAGGGACAGAACTGAGGCAGCGCTGCACTGTCGGAGGGGCAGTACTGAGGGAGCGCCGCACTGTCGGAGGGGCAGAACTGAGGGAGCGCTGCACTGTCGGAGGGTCAGTGCTGAAGGAGCGCTGCACTGTCGGAGGGGCAGTACTGAGGGAGCGCCGCACTGTCGGAAGGGCAGTACTGAGGGGGTGCCGCACTGTCGGAGGGGCAGTACTGAGGGAGCGCTGCACTGTTGGAGGGGCAGTACTGAGGGAGCGCCGCACTGTCGGAGGGGCAGTACTGAGGGAGCGCTGCACTGTCGGAGGGGCAGTACTGAGGGAGCGCCGCACTGTCGGAGGGACAGAACTGAGGCAGCGCTGCACTGTCGGAGGGGCAGTACTGAGGGAGCGCCGCACTGTCGGAGGGGCAGAACTGAGGGAGCGCTGCACTGTCGGAGGGTCAGTGCTGAAGGAGCGCTGCACTGTCGGAGGAGCTGTACTGAGAGAGCGCTGCTTTGTCGGATGGGCAAAACTGAGGGAACGCCGCACTGTCGGAGGGGCAGTACTGAGGGAGGGCTGCACTATCGGAGGAGCCGTACTGAGGGAGCAGCGCACTGTCAGAGGGGCAGTACTGAGGGAGCGCTGCACTGTCGGAGGGGCCGTACTGAGGGAGCGGCGCACTGTCGGAGAGTCGGTATTGAGGGAGCGCTGCACTGTCGGAGGGTCAGTACTGAGGGAGCGCCGCACTGTCGGAGGGGCAGTACTGAGGGAGCGCTGCACTGTCGGAGGGGCAGTACTGAGGGAGCGCTGCACTGTCGGAGGGGCAGTACTGAGGGAGCGCTGCACTGTCGGAGGAGCAGTACTGAGGGAGCGCTGCACTGTCGGAGGGGCAGTACTGAGGGAGCGCTGCACTGTCGGAGGGAAAGTACTGAGGGAGCGCTGCACTGTCGGAGGGACAGTACTGAGGGGGCGCTGCACTGTCGGAGGGGCAGTACTGAGGGAACGCCGCACTGTCGGAGGGGCAGTACCGAGGGAGCGCTGCTCTGTCGGAGGGGCAGTACTGAGGGAGCGCTGCACTGTCGGAGGGGCAGTAATAAGGGAGCGCCGCACTGTCGGAGGGACAGTACTGAGTGAGCGCTGCACAGTCAGAGGGACAGTACAAAGGGAGGGCTGCACTGTCGGAGGGGCAATACTGAGGGAGCACCGGAATGTCGGAGGGGCAATACTGAGGGAGTGCAGCACTGTCGGAGGGTCAGTACTGAGGGAGCGCCGCATTGTCGGAGAGTCAGTACGGAGGGAGCGCCGCACTGTCGGAAGGGGCAGTACTGAGGGGGTGCCGCACTGTCGGAGGGGCAGTACTGAGGGAGCGCTGCACTGTTGGAGGGGCAGTACTGAGGGAGCGCTGCACTGTCGGAGGGGCAGTACTGAGGGAGCGCCGCACTGTCGGAGGGACAGAACTGAGGCAGCGCTGCACTGTCGGAGGGGCAGTACTGAGGGAGCGCCGCACTGTCGGAGGGGCAGAACTGAGGGAGCGCTGCACTGTCGGAGGGTCAGTGCTGAAGGAGCGCTGCACTGTCGGAGGAGCTGTACTGAGAGAGCGCTGCTTTGTCGGATGGGCAAAACTGAGGGAACGCCGCACTGTCGGAGGGGCAGTACTGAGGGAGGGCTGCACTATCGGAGGAGCCGTACTGAGGGAGCCGTGCACTGTCAGAGGGGCAGTACTGAGGGAGCGCTGCACTGTCGGAGGGGCCGTACTGAGGGAGCGGCGCACTGTCGGAGAGTCGGTATTGAGGGAGTGCTGCACTGTCGGAGAGTCAGTACTGAGGGAGCGCCGCACTGTCGGAGGGGCTGTACTGAGGGAGCGCTGCACTGTCGGAGGGGCAGTACTGAGGGAGCGCTGCACTGTCGGAGGAGCAGTACTGAGGGAGCGCTGCACTGTCGGAGGGGCAGTACTGAGGGAGCGCTGCACTGTCGGAGGCAAAGTACTGAGGGAGCGCTGCACTGTCGGAGGGACAGTACTGAGGGGGCGCTGCACTGTCGGAGGGGCAGTACTGAGGGAACGCCGCACTGTCGGAGGGGCAGTACCGAGGGAGCGCTGCTCTGTCGGAGGGGCAGTACTGAGGGAGCGCTGCACTGTCGGAGGGGCAGTAATAAGGGAGCGCCGCACTGTCGGAGGGACAGTACTGAGTGAGCGCTGCACAGTCAGAGGGACAGTACAAAGGGAGGGCTGCACTGTCGGAGGGGCAATACTGAGGGAGCACCGGAATGTCGGAGGGGCAATACTGAGGGAGTGCAGCACTGTCGGAGGGTCAGTACGGAGGGAGCGCCGCACTGTCGGAGGGGAAGCACTGAGGGAGCGCCGCACTATCGGAGGGCAATACTGAGGGAGCGCTGCACTGTCGGTGGGGCAGTAATGAGTGAGGGCTGCACTGTCGGAGTGGCAGTACTGAGGGAGCGCCGCACTGTCGGAGGGTCAGTACTGAGGGAGCGCTGCACTGTCGGAGGGGCAGTACTGAGGGAGCGCTGCACTGTCGGAGGTGCAGTACCAAGGGAGCGCTGCTCTGTCGGATGGACTGTACTGAGGCAGCGCTGCACTGTCATAGGTATAGTACTGAGGGAGCGCTGCACTGTCGCAGGGGGCTGTACTGAGGGAGCGCTTCACCTTCAGATTGTCAGTACTGAGGGAGCGCTGCACTGTCGGAGGGTCAGTACTGAGGGAGCGCTGCACTGTCGGAGGGTCAGTACTGAGGGAGCGCTGCACTGTCGCAGGGGGCTGTACTGAGGGAGCGCTGCGGAGGGTCAGTACTGAGGGAGCGCTGCACTGTCGGAGGGTCAGTACTGAGGGAGCGCTGCACTGTCGCAGGGGGCTGTACTGAGGGAGCGCTGCACTGTCGGAGGAGCAGTACTGAGGGAGCGCTGCACTGTCGGAGGGTCAGTAATGAGGGAGCGTTGCACTGTCGGAGGTGCTGTCTTCCGGGTAAGACGCTAAACCTGAGGGATCCGTCTGCCCTCTCAGGTGGAACGTTATTCGATCCCGTGGCCACTAGTGGAAGACGAGCAGCGGGAGTTATCCCCGGTGTCCTGTGGCCAAAATTTATCCCTCGACCAAACACCACGAAAAAGATCAGGTGATCTGATCACTTTTCTCATGGTTGTTTGTGGGATCTTGCTGTGCGCAAACAGGCTGCTGCCTTTCCCACATCACAACCGCGCCTACACTTGGAAAAAAATGTACTTCATTGACTGTGAAGCACTTTGGGATGTCCTGAGATCGGGGAAGTTGATAGAGATGTAGAAGGGAATGAGCTACATGACCGTTTACCACAACCCCGCCCATCGCACTCCAAATACAACAGCCCATTCCTCTAACCCATCCGTGCTCTCCGCCAGTTGGCCCCTGTTCCCACTCCCTGGGGATCAATCTCTAGAGGTTGGGCATTGCCCTTATCCGGAGGGATTTATATAATCTCCCTAACGCTGCCAGTCCATCTTTCCCCCCCATTTTAAGGTTGGGAGCAAGCATAGGAACACAGGAACAGCAGGAGGCCATTCAGCCCCTCGAGCCCGTTCCGCCATTGAATGAGATCATGTCTGATCTGCGACCCAACTCCATCCACCCACCTTTGGCCCATATCCCTGAATACCTTTGGTTAACACAAAGCTATCAATCTCCAATTTCAAATTGACAATTGATCGAACATCAATTGCCGTTTGCGGAAGAGAGTTCCAAACTTCTACCACCCTTTGTGTGTAGAAGTGTTTCCTAATTTCACTCTGAAAGGTCTGGCTCTAATTTTTACACTCTGCCCCCTACTCCTAGAATCCCCAACCAGCGGAAATAGTTTCTCTCTCTCTCTACCCTATCAGTTCCCCTTAATATCCTGAAAACTTGGACCAGATCAGCCCTTAACCGTCTAAATTCTAAGGAATACAACCCTAGTTTGTGTAACCTCTCCTCGTAACTTAACCCTTGAAAACTGTCGATTGTGGTAGCGGGGGGAGTGGTTGGCAGACTTGCTTTAACATTGGGAAATTTCTGAATCAGTCACACCCAGAGATCGGCCTGCAGGCGCGGAACATAGTGCTCACTTCCTTCAGGTCAAGGAACGTTCATCATTTAATGGTCGAAGTCATGAAACAAACTGCTGCTATTTCCAGTGAAGGGCTGGGCCGAGGTGTGGGAGGTGAAGCTCACCTACTTCCTGTACACGTATACCCGACCAAAATACATCTCAACATCCGACATTCCCAGGGCAGGTACAGCACGGGTTAGATACAGAGTAAAGCTCCCTCTACACTGTCCCATCAGACACTCGCAGGACAGGTACAGCACGGGTTAGATACAGAGTAAAGCTCCCTCTACACTGTCCCATCAAAGACTCCAAGGACAGGTACAGCACGGGTTAGATACAGAGTAAAGCTCCTTCTACACTGTCCCATCAAACACTCCCAGGGCAGGTACAGCACGGGTTAGATACAGAGTAAAGCTCCCTCGACACCATCCACATCAAACACTCCCAGGGCAGGTACAGCACGGGTTAGATACAGAGTAAAGCTCCCTCTACACTGTCCCATCAAACAGTCCCAGGGCAGGTACAGCACGGATTAGATACAGAGTAAAGCTCCCACTACACTGTCCCATCAAACACTCCCAGGGCAGGTTCAGCACAGGTTAGATACAGAGTAAAGCTCCCACTACACTGTCCCATCAAACACACCCAGGGCAGGTACAGCACGAGTTAGATACCGAGTGAAGCAAGTTATATGGGGATTGTTCAGGAAAGTGGAGATGAGGTAGAAGTTCAGCTACGATCTTATTCAATGGTGTAGCAGGCTCGAAGGGCCAAATGGCTTACTTCTGTGTCCCACCCTCTCTCTCTCTCTCTCTCTCTGTCTGCCTCTCTTGTCTCACTCTCTCAATCTCTCGCTCTCCCTGTCTCTCTGTCTCTCTCTCTGTCTCTCGCTCCCTCTCTGTCTCTGTCTCTTTCTATCTCTCTCTCTGTCTCACTCTCTCTGTCTGTCACTCCGTCTCTCTCTCTGTCTCTCTCTGTCTGTCTGTCTCACTCTCAGTCTCTAACTCTCTCTCTATCTGTCTCCTCTGTCTCTGTCTCTCTCTGTCTGTCTGTCTCTCTCTCAGTCTCTCTCTCTCTCTTTGTCTGTCTCTCTGTCTCTCTCTGTCTCTCTGTCTCTCATTCTCTCTCTCTGTTCTGCTCTAAGCCTTGATCAATGCTTGAGAAACAGCCATGCACAGGCATTATCGAACCAAAGCGTAAACACAGGCTGATAACATGTCACCTTTTATTATGCGATCTCTTATCTTAAAATTACCAAAAGTGAGAAGTCGCACAACACCAGGTTATAGTCCAACAGCTTTATTTGAAATCATAGCTTTCGGAGCGGCTGCTCCTTCGTCACCTGACGAAGGTGCAGCGCTCCGAAAGCTTGTGATTTCAAATAATGCTGTTGGACTATAACCTGGTGTTGTGCGACTTCTCAATTTTGTCCACCCCAGTCCAACACCAGCATCTCCACATCAAGGTTAAAATTACCACACAGCTCTTATCAATGAACAACAGACAAACATTAGTGTTAGGTTAAACATACTGTAAATTCCCACGTTAGTTATATGGGCAACTTGTAAACAGATTAAATCTCATAATTTCCCTGCAGAATAAAGCTCCCCAAACAACGGCAAGGACAGTGTAGAGGGAGCTTTACTCGGTATCTAACCCGTGCTGTACCTGCCCTGGGAGTGTTTGATGGGACAGTGTAGAGGGAGCTTTACTCTGTATCTAACCCGTGCTGTATCTGCCCTGGGAGTGTTTGATGGGACAATGTAGAGGAAGCTTTACTCTGTATCTAACCCGTGCTGTACCTGCCCTGGGAGTGTTTGATGGGACAGTGTAGAGGGAGCTTTGCTCTGTATCTAACCCGTGCTGTACCTGCCCTGGGAGTGTTTGATGGGACAGTGTGGAGGGAGCTTTACTCTGTATCTACCCCGTGCTGTACCTGCCCTGGGAGTGTTTGATGGGACAGTGTAGAGGTAGCTTTACTCTGTATCTAACCCGTGCTGTACCTGCCCTGGGAGTGTTTGATGGGACAGTGTAGAGGGAGCTTTACTCTGTATCTAACCCGTGCTGTACCTGCCCTGGGAGTGTTTGATGGGACAGTGCAGAGGGAGCTTTACTCGGTATCTAACCCATGTTGTACCTGCCCTGGGAGTGTTTGATGGGACACTGTAGAGGGAGCTTTACTCTGTATCTAACCCGTGCTGTACCTGCCCTGGGAGTGTTTGATGGGACAATGTAGAGGGAGCTTTACTCTGTGTCTAACCCGTGCTGTACCTACCCTGGGAGTGTTTGATGGGACAGTGTAGAGGGAGCTTTAGAAACATGGAGCAGGAGTAGGCCATTCGGCCCATCGAGCCTGCTCCACCATTCAATACGATCATGGCTGATCATCCAAATCCAGTACCCTGTCCCTGCTTTCTCACACAGAATCCCCATCGAGCCTGCACCGACACATATCCCACCCTATCCCCGTAACCCCACGTATTTAATTCCCCCGAACAAATCCCATCCTATCCCCGTAACCCCACATATTTAATCCCCCCCTAACACTAAGGGTCAATTTATCATAGCCAAATCAACCTAACCCGCACATTTTTGGACTGTGGGAAGAAACCGGAGCACCCGGAGGAATCCCACGCAGACACGGGGAGAATGTGCAAACTCCACACAGACAGTCACCCGAGGCCAGATTCGAACCCGGGTCCCCTGGCGCTGTGAGGCACCAGTGCTAACCACTATGCCACTCTGTATCTAACCCGTGCTGTAGCTGCCCTGGGAGTGTGTGATGGGACAGTGTAGCAGGAGCTTTACTCTGTATCTAACCCGTGCTGTACCTGTCCTGGGAATGTTTGATGGGACAGTGTAGAGGGAGCTTTACTCTGTATCTAACCCGTGCTGTACCTGCCCTGGGAGTGTTTGATGGGACAGTGTAGAGGGAGCTTTACTCTGTATCTAACCCGTGCTGTACCTGCCCTGGGAGTGTTTGATGGGACAGTGTAGAGGGAGCTTTACTCTGTATCTAACCCGTGCTGTACCTGCCCTGGGAGTGTGTGATGGGACAGTGTAGCAGGAGCTTTACTCTGTATCTAACCCGTGCTGTACCTGTCCTGGGAATGTTTGATGGGACAGTGTAGAGGGAGCTTTACTCTGTATCTGACCCGTGCTGTACCTGCCCTGGGAGTGTTTGATGGGACAGTGTAGAGGGAGCTTTACTCTGTATCTAACCCGTGCTGTGCCTGCCCTGGGAGTGTTTGATGGGACAGTGTAGAGGGAGCTTTACTCTGTATCTAACCCGTGCTGTACCTGCCCTGGGAGTGTGTGATGGGACAGTGTAGAGGGAGCTTTACTCTGTATCTAACCCGTGCTGTACATGTCCTGGGAGTGTTTGATTGGACAGTGTAGAGGGAGCTTTACTCTGTATCTAACCCGTGCTGTACCTGCCCTGGGAGTGTTTGATGGGACAGTGTAGAGGGGGCTTTACTCTGTATCTAACCCATGCTGTACCTGCCCCGGGAGTGTTTGATGGGACAGTGTAGAGGGAGCTTTACTCTGTATCTAACCCGTGCTGTACATGTCCTGGGAGTGTTTGATTGGATAGTGTAGAGGGAGCTTTACTCTGTATCTAACCCGTGCTGTACATGTCCTGGGAGTGTTTGATGGGACAGTGTAGAGAGAGCTTTACTCTGTATCTAACCCGTGCTGTACCTGCCCTGGGAGTGTTTGATGGGACAGTGTAGAGAGAGCTTTACTCTGTATCTAACCCGTGCTGTACCTGCCCCGGGAGTGTTTGATGGGACAGTGTAGAGGGAGCTTTACTCTGTATCTAACCCGTGCTGTACCTGCCCCGGGAGTGTTTGATGGGACAGTGTAGAGGGAGCTTTACTCTGTATCTAACCCGTGCTGTACATGTCCTGGGAGTGTTTGATTGGACAGTGTAGAGGGAGCTTTACTCTGTATCTAACCCGTGCTGTACCTGCCCCGGGAGTGTTTGATGGGGCAGTGCAGAGGGAGCTTTACTCTGTATCTAACCCGTGCTGTACATGTCCTGGGAGTGTTTGATTGGACAGTGTAGAGGGAGCTTTACTCTGTATCTAACCCGTGCTGTACCTGCCCTGGGAGTGTTTGATGGGACAGTGCAGAGGGAGCTTTACTCTGTATCTAACCCCTGCTGTACCTGCCCTGGGAGTGTTTGATGGGACAGTGTAGAGGGAACTTTACTCTGTATCTAACCCCTGCTGTACCTGCCCTGGGAGTGTTTGATGGGACAGTGTAGAGAGAGCTTTACTCTGTATCTAACCCGTGCTGTACCTGCCCTGGGAGTGTTTGATGGGACAGTGTAGAGGGAGCTTTACTCTGTATCTAACCCGTGCTGTACCTGCCCTGGGAGTGTTTGATGTGACAGTGTAGAGGGAGCTTTACTCTGTATCTAACCCCTGCTGTACCTGCCCTGGGAGTGTTTGATGGGACAGTGTAGATGGAGCTTTACTCTGTATCTAACCCCTGCTGTACCTGCCCTGGGAGTGTTTGATGGACAGTGTAGAGAGAGCTTTACTCTGTATCTAACCCGTGCTGTACCTGCCCTGGGAGTGTTTGATGGGACAGTGTAGAGGGAGCTTTACTCTGTATCTAACCCGTGCTGTACCTGCCCTGGGAGTGTTTGATGGGACAGTGTAGAGGGAGCTTTACTCTGTATCTAACCCGTGCTGTACCTGCCCTGGGAGTGTTTGATGGGTCAGTGTAGAGGGAGCTTTACTCTGTATCTAACCCGTGCTGTACCTGCCCTTGGAGTGTTTGATGGGACAGTGTAGAGGGAGCTTTACTCTGTATCTAACCCGTGCTGTACCTGCCCTGGGAGTGTTTGATGAGGCAGTGTAGAGGGAGCTTTACTCTGTATCTAACCCGTGCTGTTCCTGCCCTCGTAGTGTCTGATGAGACACTGTAGAGGGAGCTTTACTCTGTATCTAACCTGTGCTGTACCTGCCCTGGGTGTGTTTGATGGGACAGTGTGGAGGGCGCTTTACTCTGTATCTAACCCGTGCTGTACCTGCCCTGGGAGTGTTTGATGGGACAGTGTAGAGCGAGCTTTACTCTGTATGTAACCCGTGCTGTCCCTGCCCTGGGAGTGTTTGATGGGACAGTGTAGAGGGAGCTTTACTCTGTATGTAACCCGTGCTGTACCTGCCCTGGGAGTGTTTGATGGGACAGTGTAGAGGGAGCTTTACTCTGTATCTAACCCGTGCTGTACTGCCCTGGGAGTCTTTGATGGGACAGTGTAGAGGGAGCTTTACTCTGTATCTAACCCGTGCTGTACCTGTCCTGGGAGTGTTTGATGGGACAGTGTAGAGGGAGCTTTACACTGTATCAAATCGTGCTGTACCTGCCCTGGGAGTGTGTGATGGGACAGTGTAGCGGGAGCTTTACTCTGTATCTAACCCGTACTGTACCTGCCCTGGGAGTGTGTGATGGGACAGTGTAGCGGGAGCTTTACTCTGTATCTAACCCGTGCTGTACCTGCCCTGGGAGTGTTTGATGGGACAGTGTGGAGGGAGCTTTACTCTGTATCTAACCCGTACTGTACCTGCCCTGGGAGTGTTTGATGGGACAGTGTAGAGGGAGCTTTACTCTGTATCTAACCCGTACTGTACCTGCCCTGGGAGTGTGTGATGGGACAGTGTAGAGGGAGCTTTACTCTGTATCTAACCCGTGCTGTACCTGCCCTGGGAGTGTGTGATGGGACAGTGTAGAGGGAGCTTTACTCTGTATCTAACCCGTGCTGTACCTGCCCTGGGAGTGTTTGATTGGACAGTGTAGAGGGAGCTTTACTCTGTATCTAACCCGTGCTGTACCTGCCCTGGGAGTGTTTGATGGGACAGTGTAGAGGGAGCTTTACTCTGTATCTAACTCGTGCTGTACCTGCCCTGGGAGTGTTTGATGGTCATGATGCGGAGATGCCGGTGTTGGACTGGGGTGGACAAAATTGAGAGGTCGCACAACACCAGGTA